>BMAC01000936.1:138492-228976 GCA_014905375.1 Phtheirospermum japonicum
GTAAGTTTCCCTTCAATTTCATGTTTTATGCTTTAATTCCATGCTTTGTTCTTCATTTCCATGCTTGTTCTTCATGTTATGCTTTTTCTCTTAGCTACTTGATTTCATGATGAAACATGTGAATTGACTATGGATTCTAGTTGAGTGACACACCTAGGCTATAGATCGGGTCCTTGATCATCATGATTTTGAGTTTTTCCTATGCTTTATTTTGATTTTTATTTTTATGCTTTGTCTTGCTTCATGCTTCAATCCTATATCTAGGCTTTGTTTCTTGTTATTATTCTTAAAGTTTTGAACTTTCTTGTCAACTTTCCTTTCTCTTTACATCCATGCTTTCAATTTTGTTAATTTGCATTAATTAGGATTTTATGCATAGTTGTACCTTGTGGCCTTGTATGCTATGCTTGTACTCGGTGAAACATTGCATTTTCTTGCTTATTTTCATTATTCGCTTGCATTTACATATTGAGGCATCCGACGAGGCATTCTACCYACTTGCAATTTCAATTCCTAAAATAGTTAGCTATTTTAATTGCTTCATTTTCATTTTTCTTTTATTTTCCAAGCTTGAAACACATTGATTCCTTCGATTGAATCGAACTCCGATAATACCGAGCCAAGAACCCGTTGATTTATTTCAACACCACTAAAACTCTACAAACAAACAACAGGAATAGTTTCATACTATGCCTCATTATGATCCACGCATTTCACAATGTAATGTGAAAGTAAAGTAAAGTGAACAATTGATCTTCAAAGTATAGAAGACTCAATTTCTAAAGTGACGAGATTATATATATACCGGTTGCAAATGTGTCTACAAGGTTAAAAGTCTTCATAAAGGGCACAATATTGCAGATTAAGACATTGCAACCATACTTAGTGAAGGTGTGGTTGAGGTCGTGACTCCCAAAAAGAACAGGGGGAGGTCACTTGGTTCGATCAATACTCGCCCAAGGAATAAGAGGGAATGTATGGCACAACTTTAGTTGATCATCAATGAACATAATTTCTCTCATGAGATTATCTATGGATATACTTATATCCATGAATCATTACTGGAGGATGCTTCGATATTTAATATGATTCCAGAGAATAAATAAATCTCAATGTACTCTGAGAGTTTATATAAGTTGATGGAAAGATTTTCCACACACATTGATGATGTATACACTGTTGCTCAAGGAATATAGAGCATGATGGCATCGAACCACACTCTATTGAAATGTCAACAAAGAGCAGGTTGGCCTAATTCTAAAGAATCAATCCAGGTAGAGTTAAATTCACTGACAACAAGACAGGTATTTGGTTTGGTATTGCTAACCTCACCAAGTGTAAATCCTGTAGAACATAAACAAAATTTTGTCAGAAAGCTAAATGAGAAAAATAAAGCCATGAAATGCAAATCTACACTTGAAGCACAAAGTTTCTCATAATGCGGAATTGACTATGAGGACATGTACTCTCTCATAATGGATATTATAATTCCAAATAATGAGAATGCGGCTTGTACATGTGGTTACATCATATATCTATGGGGACCATGATTTAGAGATATATATACAAAAGTGCTCACTGGCCTTTCATTGCCAAGGCAAGTGACTCTAAGCAACGGAGTGCATTTGCAATTAAATTAAAACACTCACTTTATGGATTGAAATAATCCAGACGGATGTGGTATAACCGTCTAAGTGACTACTTGATTGGGAAAAGATAATATATGCTCTTGCGTATTTATAAAGAAAATAAATTTTAAATTTGCGATTATAGTTGTATATGTAGATGAAAGGAACATAATATCTACTCTTAATGAAATAAGAGATATCGCTAGTTATTTGAAATTCTTAATTTGAGATATTGAATCATGGGAAAACTCGGTCATGTTAAGGCTTTAAACTAAAACCCAGTTTGTGGAATACTAAATTCTACAGTTTGCATATATTCAAAAGATGTTAGTACTCCTATGATTGTTCAAAGTGAAGATATAAGGAAAGATCAATTTCGTCAACGGAATGATGAAGAACTGGTGGGAGCTGAAATTCCCTTTCTATGTACAATATGCGCATTATTGTACCATTACTAATACACTTGACCAAATATTAATTTCTCAAAATTGTTATCTTGATTTAACTCAAGAAAGCAAAATATCATTGGAATGGAATCAAAATGTATTTTGACACCTTAAATAAACCATTGACGCGAGTTTATTTTTCCCATTCATAAATATAATTGGGACTGCAGATGGTCTTATAATCCCTAACCTACTGTGAAACACCAAATAGTATCGTTGATGTTGATTACTCATTCGATCCATGTAAAGAGATCATTATCATACATGTAGTAGTTTGTGATTATAAATGGTAAATGTTATGATCATTCATATATCTGATAATAGTGTTTTGAACTCTATCAGTGAATAAAATGTGATAATACGAGTAATATCACCACAACTCTTCTATAACCAACAACTATGCATTTTCACAAGAATCAAGTAAATTGAGGAAGTGGAGACTTTCAAAATTCCCTTAATAGATGTACCTATCAAAGAGAGGTGTAGACTTTAAGGGGAGTTTTAACATAGGTGTGTTGTACTCTTTTTCCTTAGACCAGGTTTTATTTTTCCTACTGGGTTTTGTTACTTGGCAAGGTTTTAACGAGGCAACAATGAAACACCATTTCACCCTTTGACTTGGCACAAGGGGGTGTTGAAGGAAACACAGTTAGTGTACCTTCGTCAATAAGTAACTGATGAAGGATAGTTTAGATATTTGTTATCTTTATATATTATGGAAACATGTATTTGATACCCTATATAAAGGGAGTCTTTGATGAATAAGAGAACCCTAATTTCTACCGTTTTCCTTCGTCTCTCTTTTATGTCTTCTCCTTACAGTTTTTCTTTTACAAAAATAACAATTAAAATGAAATTGAGGGACTAGCATTTTTTGTTTGTTCGTTTGTTGTGTATCAGATATCGGTATTAATGTTATTGTCTTGAATGCATTATGTATAATTACTTTTAAAAAAAAGAAAAATTATCAAATAGTCCTACAAGTGGAGGTCAATTTTTACATCCAATTTTAAATCAAATAGTTCAAAAATGGGATATGAATATACCACAATACCCTTACTATTAAAAAACTACTACTACTACTACTACTACTACTACTATTACTACTACTACTACTACTACTACAACTACTACTACTACTACTACTACTACTAATAATAATAATAATAATAATAATAATAATTGGGGCAGCAGGTGGCTGTCGCCTCACCTGCTGCTGCCGCCGGCTGCCACCACAAGTCGGACGGAAAGTTTTTCGGTCGCCATAATTTTTTTTCAGCGATTTTTTTCGTTTAGAAAATTTCTTACTGTATGTTTGAATTTCTTACTATATGTCAATGGAGTAAAGAAAAAAACTAAGATTAAAAATACTTTTACTTCAAAGTTATATTGACAATTTTTTGTTCACATTTAGTAATTCAAAGTTAATAACATACTTTTACTTCTCAAAATTTAGTATACTAAAAACTAAGATTTTTTTTTAATTGTATTTTGGAAATTAATATTAAAATTAAACTTATTAAAACTATCAAGTAAAATTTTTATGAATTCAGACGTATTTTAAAATTAATGCACCTAAATTCACTAATTTAATGTATATTAGACTTAATAAAAAAAATTAAAAATAACTAAAAAAACTAAATGTATTTCAGCGCCTAGGATTCACTTATGCTGCCTAGACTCATATGTTTAATTTCTTGATATCTACGTGCGCTTCACCGCATATCAGTCTTTTTATAACCTCGTATAACCCCTGTGTGTTTATATTAGGGTAATCTCACTTTTGATATTCCTATAATGACGAAATTTCAGTTTCAATACTCCAAGTTTGTAAAGTATCAACATTAGTATCTTAAAATTTAATTTTGTTCTCACTTGTTAACTTTTCCGTTAAAATTAACAGAAATATCAAATTTGGAGGGAAATAAGTAATTTAATTCAAAAAATATTAAAATAATACTTGAAAATTCAAAAATTAAAAAATATATTAAATAAGAACTGGAAATATTAATTTTATAATTTTGTATTTAATAAAATAAAATAATTTATTTATTTATTGATAAAAAAGTATAGAAAAATCAGAAGAAGAAAAATATTAAAAATCCAAAAAATTGGAAAGAAAAAAAAAAGAAAATATATAAATTTGTAGTTCACGAAATAAAATACAATAATTAATTAAATTCAAAAATATAAACTCGAAAAAATAGACAAAATCAAGAACATAATTTATTTAATTTGTTTTTTGTAATTTCAAAAATAAAGTACAATAATTAATTAAATTTGAAAAAGATATAATTAAAAATACAAAATAAATGTTATTCTTTTAATAAAAATAATTTGTAATATTTTTTATTATTTAGTTATTTATAAGTTATTTGTTTATTATTAATGTTTAGAATATTTTATTTATCATTTATTATTATTATTAAAAACATAAAACATAAAATAAAATAATAATTTATATTACTTGACCTCAACTATGCAACTTCACAGTTAACGTGCTGATATGACAAAACTTCCATCTAGTAGTGAAGTTTGATGGTTGAGACCAAGTAACAAAAAATATTATTTTATTCTCTATTTTTGTGTTTTTAATAAAAAATAATAAATAAAATGATTTGAATATTAAAATTAAATATAAACCTTTAAAATAACTAATAATTAAAAATTTGTAGGCAATAATTTTATTAGAATAATTGAATATATTTTATATTATAAATATATTTTTTCAAGTTAAATTAATTATTTTTTTTTATTTACAAAATTCAAATTAAATCAATTATATTTTTGATTATATTTTGTCTATTTCTCAGATTTTTCAATTTTTATATTTTTTTTGAATTTAATTAATTATTTTATTCCTAAATTACAAATTTATATATTTTCTTTTTTTCTTTCCTTATTTTTGAATTTTTAAATTTTTTTATTTCTTTTATCATTTTTTAAATTAAATTAATTATTTTATTAAATACAAAATTATAAATTTCCAGTTCTTTATATATATATATATATATATATATATATATATATATATATATATTAAAATTTTCAAATATTCTTTTGAATTAAATTAATTATTTCCATCCAAATTTGATGTTTTTTAACGGAAAAGTTAACCGCGGGTATGAAAAGTGAAAACGAAATTAAATTTGGGGTACTAATCTTGATACTTTGCAAAACCTGTGGTACTGAAACTACAATTCCGTCATACTTTGGGTACCAAAAATGAGATTTACCCTTTATGTTAATATTTGTTCATTTTGGAGTGTATTTTAAATTTCTATATAGTTACACAACAATTTATATGTTTTTCTTTCTAAAATCGTATATTTATATGAATTTATATGGAATGTACACTACAACAAAGGAGATCTATAGCAATACAAATTGATGACGCTTTTTAAAAAGCGTCATTTTTTATTACATTTTTTAAAAAGCGAAGTTAAACTAATTTATAATGATATTTTTTAAAAAACGTAATTAAATAATGATGTTATTAAAAAAGTGTCAGTATGTTTAATAATATAACGACACTTTTTAAAAGCATACTTATAGAACGATACATTTTCAAAAGTGTCAGTTTTTTCTTGCTCATATGACGATACATAAAGAAATGCGTAATTAAGTAACGATCATCTTACATAAGTGTCAGTAATTATACCCTTCATCATGACGCTTTTTAAAAAGCGTATTTATATGATGCCATTTTCACAAAAGTGTCTGCATTTATAACAATATAGGCGACACTTTTACAAAATTATTTCAATAGTTTGCTTACACTTTTTTTAAGTGTCGTTAAATAAATTGAAATGATAGCGTTTTCTTGTAAGCGTCTCAATGTATAAGAATTTTCAACATTTTTTTATAATTGTCATCCTTACTAGCGTGACGCTTATCAAAAGCGTAATAAAATTGGTGACATTTTCTTGTAAGCATTACAAACTTAACAAATAATATTGTTTGAAAATATTATTTAAACTAAATAATTAATATTATTATTTGTTAACATGGACCAACAGCCCAACCCACTAAAACCCCTTTAAACCACCCCATTAAAACACACACACATACACGTCCTCCATCCCTCACTTTCTGCACATCCACAATCACACACATCACCACCCTCCGTCTCTATCTCTCTCTCTCGCCTACTCCATCTCTCTCTCTCTGCTCTCAATACACTCATAGCACAACCCGCAAAAGTAAAACCAACAAACAACACAATCCCAAACCACTCTTTGAAAAACAAACCCAATTACAAAAAAAACCAAGCTGTAAATTCAGAATTCTCCAATTTTAAAACTCAAGATCGAACCATGAAGAAAACCAGTCTCCCACACTCTCCGACTCACACAGCAATCGACGTCTATGGCCGGACCGGAACAGGAAGCGATGGGTTGTGATTGGCTGAGTTTAGATAAACGGTTTACGGCCCTAGCTGTTTCCGGTATGAGGTGAGTGGGGTTTGCAGATTCTTCATTTCAGATCAAAATCGGGTCTAATTAATCTCTCTCGAGTTGACCCGGCGCAATAGGTGATGGCTGACGCAGAAAGACCCAGAACCACCGAGACCCAGTCCCACGCCGTCGATACTGTCTAGTGGGTTTACTCATGTAAGTCTGATTCTTGGAAAACAATCAAGGTGGGTTTCTAGTAGATGTGTCCAGACGGTTCGAACTGTCGGTTCGGTTTCGACGAAAACCTCGAACCGGAACCGAACCGTGAAACCGGGTTTGGACGGTTTAGCCAGGTTTTTTTCTTTTAATATAAAAATTCATATGTTTTGGATTTTTGAAGTTAAAATATATTTTTTAAAACGTATCAAATGAGAAAATTTATATTAGAAGAATTTTAAAATTTTGAAGTTAGTGGGAAAATATAACAAATACTTTGAAATTTTGAATTTATTAAAAAAATATGAAATTGAACCATTTAAAATATTTGAAGTTAAAATAAAAAAATTATATTAGAAGAATTTTAAAATTTTGAAGTTAGTGGGAAAATATAACAAATACTTTGAAAATTTGAATTTATTAAAAAAAATATGAAATTGAACCATTTAAAATATTTGAAGTTAAAATAAAAAAAAAATATTAGAAGAATTTTGAAATTTTGAAGTTAGTGGGAAAATATAACAAATACTTTGAAAATTTGAATTTATTAAAAAAAATATGAAATTGAACCATTTATAATACTTGAAGTTAAAATAATAAAAAATTATATTAGAAGGATTTTAATAAATTCAAAAAAATTAAAAAGAAATTGGACTTAAACTATTTCAAATATTTGAAGTTAAAATTTGAAATTTTAATTTCAAATAATTGAAGATAGTTGCCTACGTATCCCTCACCTTGGGAATCAAAGTCCACGTAGTTCTCACTTACCTTACTTACCTTGGAATCGGAAAGCAGTGGTGCGGGGGGTACCATAGTCATCCATTTACCGACTCGTTGCTAGATCTCATAGTATCATAATACGTCTCGCTCTCTTCATCTTCATCTTCACTAAGAACGTTTTTTTGTTTCTGTCGATCGGCGTTGACCCAATCATGCAATAACATTTGACACTCGAGATTGTGAGGTGTAGTTCGGATCTCCGCTCGTCCAGCATGTACCCCCTTCACCGAATGCTTGTTCGACTGAAACGGTTGATACGGGAACGGCCAATATCTCCCTCGTAATGATGTTAACAACGGGATAAAGTGATTTCCTCGATACCCACCAATTCAAAATATCAAACTCGCCTTCGGCTTCATTTTCCCCCAACGTTCTATACTCAAAAGTCGTTGTTAGATAAGCTTCAAGTTCTCGATAAGGGTTAGAACCGAGTGAATAACCCGAACGCCCCATTCGTCACTTTTTTTGTTTCAATAAATCTTGAAATCCCTCAATTTCATCGTCGTCGTCACCACTTCTACTAGGATTACCACTTTTAGTAGAAGTTTGTCGCCCAGAACTCATAGGAAGTGGACCATCAAAACTTATACTATATTCTTTAAATATATCATATAAAGACTTTTTCACATTTTGAATAATATTTTCAACGGAAAGATATTCATACTCTTCAAACGGCAATAAAGCATCATAATAACTATTAAGATAAAATTCTAAACCACTT
This sequence comes from Phtheirospermum japonicum, assembly GCA_014905375.1. Lineage (NCBI taxonomy): Eukaryota > Viridiplantae > Streptophyta > Magnoliopsida > Lamiales > Orobanchaceae > Phtheirospermum > Phtheirospermum japonicum. Next base: position 146,684 of record BMAC01000936.1, read on the forward strand.
TCTCTATTATTAGGATCTAATAATGTAGCAACTAAAAATATACTTGGAATGTAATGAAAATACTTCAACCATTTCGTTTCATATAAATAACACATTCTTCCAATCGTTCATTTTTCATGCACTCCTTAAAGATGAATGCAATTTTAACACAATTTTCAACAACAAGGTGAGAAGTAGGATAATAAACACCGGAAAATAAATTAGTAGTATCATTAAACACCTTTAAAACTTTTTTCAAATAATTACACGTAGACCATTGGTTTGTATATAACATAATTCCGGTTTCTTGTTGGGCAAAAAACGAACACAAAACCTCTCTATACGAATATGTATCTTTCAATAATTTATATGTAGAGTTCCAACGAGTAGGCACATCGGTTGAAAAAATTTTAGGTTCAAACTCGTTTTCCCTACAAAATCTTGTCCAATTGCAAAGATTTATTTCTATGAATACACGCGACCGCCGCTTTAATTGGAGAAAGTTCATTTTCCAAAACATTCAAACCATCTTGAGAACACAAATTCAAAATATAGCATATGCATCTAATATGAAAGAACAAGCCATCAATAGATTGTTTACAAATACTAATAAGCTCATTAACACTCGCCGTATTAGAAGTTGCATTGTCAAATGAAATAGAAAGTATTTTTCAACTAGACCATACTCTTGACAAATCAAATGAATTAATTTACAAATATTATGTGCATTGTGAGGAGCTTTAGAATATCTATATGCAAGCAAACATTTTTGTAAAGTCCATGAATTATCAACCCAATGACATGTAACACCCATGTAAGAGTTTCGTTCCCAATGATCACTCCAAACATCCGAGCAAATTGAAACTTTGTTTGGTAAACTAGCAAATTCATTACATAAGTTTAACTTATATTCACCAACAACTTTTTTAATATCACGAGTAAGGGTAGAGCGTGAGACTCTCGTACTCGAGGGATTAAAAGAAAGTTGAGTGGAGTTTTCATATAAATCATCATTGGCAAAGTTAAAAGGAAGAGATCTAGAAGAAACAAATTTTGCTAATTCCTTTTTATGAGTAGCGTCGTAATATGTAAATAAAGAAGAGGATTTCGTACTTACTTGTCCTCCTTGTAGTTGTGTTTGAGTCCTATCGATGCCGACTTTGTTGGGGTGTTTGTTGTTGAGATGGTTGTGCATATTCCCATATCCTCCTCCTTCTAGAAATTGGTAAGTTGATGTACAATAGTTGCAAGTGACACAGTACCTCCTTTTTCGTTTTTGCCGTCTTCTGGAGGTGGCTCGTTTGCGGGTGGCGGAATCTCGATTTTTTGAAAATGTTTCTTGAAAATGTCGGATTTTAACTCCGTTGTTGCCCGAGAACAAGTTCTTCAGTTTCTTGGAGGAGGCAATTCATCCTCCTCTTCAATGGGTATGGGCGGCACTTCTTCACCGACAAAGGCGGCGGTGGCTCGATAAGTTCGATCAATGTCTGTATCACTCCAATCTTCGTCAATGTGTGATTGGGATTGTAGTCATCGACCAAAGGGTGTTGCCTTGTGATAATCCAATGGTATGGACATTAGCGTCGTCATCGAGTGCTATACTCTTCCCCTTATCGGCTCGACGAGAACGAGAAGAACCTCCACGGCTCGACATTTTTTTTTTGAGGTTAAGATTAATTAATATATAAAAAAATAAGAAAGAGTAGTAATTGGATAAAGTAGTAGGATTATAAATTTAGGATTATAACTAGAAAGTAAGAAATATATTTGGTATTATAACACTAAACTTAAATAAGTTTAGTTTAGAATTAGGAAGGCTTGATAATAATTAAAGAATCTTAGTAAATCACAAAATTTTCAAAGAGGGACAATGTAAAATAGAGAGATTATAGAAGATGAGAGATTAGTGTGAGAGAAATGACTTGGGAATGGGGGGTATTTATAGGAGTGAGAAAATCAAAAAAAAAAAAATAGGCCGGTAAATCGCCGGTTTTGGACCAAACCGCCCGGTTTCGGTTCAAACCGGCGGTTTGTCTAGTTCCCGCAAACCGGTGGGCACCTCTAGTTTCTAGTTCAGTGTGATTTGCACTAAACAAGAGGCGGTTATGAATGGTGATCCGTATTGCTTTGCAAATCTTCATTACCAGAATAAGAGTGTTGCTATTTTGGTGTGTGATTTGTACCTTTTTGTACGTATTTTTGTTACCTTTTTGTGTTGCGTTTGCATATATTTTGCTTTCATTTATGGGTATTAGGAGTCGTATTTGACCTATTTATTTAGTTTTAGGTTTTGTAGTATTTTATTTGTTTTTAGTAATTTTTCTTATATTTTCTTAGTTTTTTTTATTAGTTTTTGTTTTGAAGGTCAACTTTGGTCAAAGTGGGCCCACGACGAGGTCGGGAGATGATTCAAACCCGAGACACTCATTACCAATCCACGAAATGTCTTTGGTGCGAGTATCGACCGAAAATGACAAGAAATGTGGCCATTTTCATTGTCCCCTCATGCATTCGCTCGGTGGATGTCACAGTTGTCGTAACACAAGCATAACTCCAAAACCACTTGTGCCATTTGCCTCCACCTTATATCATTGGAACGCTGAGATAAATTTCTAAAACTCTTGTGTTTACTACATTCCCAAATTCGGAGATTAAAGATGGTAAAAAACAGCTTTAGGTGGAGATGGTTCGCCGTGGCCTCGCTCGTGGCAGGTTTTGGTGTGGAGCCCATAACTCTTGGAGGAAAATTCCACATGACACAATTCAAACTCCAAATGAAAGCCAAGAGGAAGGGCTAGATTTCATATGAAGACATCAGTGGCTAATTCCGTGTCTTTGTCAGTCGATCGACTGGATTTCAGTTGATCGACTGACTTCCAGTCGATCGACTGAAATGCAGAGGATGTGTGATTTTGGCGGAAAAAAAGAGACCATTTTGCCCCTTATCTACCCATAAATGATTCCCACCCATAATTAACAAAAGATAAACCCTACTTGGTGGAATTTGGGGCTTGCTCCATTTCCTCCAAGCCTTTACCATGCTTTTGTAAACCCTAGCTCATTAAATCCCTAGTTTAGTGTAGTTTAGTTTAGCTTAAGTAGTTAGTTAGTTAGGTTTAGTTGTTCTTGGAAAGTGAGGGAGAGGGTGACACCTCCTTCAGTTGTTGTTCTTGTTGTTTGAAGATTTGAAACTTTAGAGTTCAATGCAATTGGTATTTTCTTTCCCTTAATTTTCTTGTGTTGTTATTGTTGAATGTTGTTATTGATGTTGTGTTGGTTTTTAGATTTAGTTTGTGTTGATGTTCTTGCCTTGTTCTTTAATTTCTCATTTCTAGATTTTAGCTTGTTATTGTTCTTGCAAATCTCCATGGATGTTTTCACTTTCAAGCTTTTTACTCCTTTTAGTTAGACATGCTCTTAGTTCTTAAAAGTTTTATGAACTTTTCCTCTTTGGTACTTGTCTTATTCAATTTAAAAGCCTTTGACTTTTCTCAAATTCAAGTGCTTTTGAATTCCCTCCAATTTCCCTTTTAATGTGCAAGCCTCCATGTCATTAATTAATTACTCTCAAGCAAGCTTTTAATTTTTATTGATGCAATTAGTTTAGAGATTAGGGGTTTAGGGTTTAGGTTCGTTTAGAACCATTAATCGGAGCTCGTCGAGAATTGGGATTGACGACCTCAATACTTGATCGACATTTGGGATTGACAACCCCGAATTGTGGATTAAGTGCTCGGCGAAAATCGATTAATCGTGGAGACGAACCAAGTACCCTAAACCCCCATTTCATTCAAATCCTTTCTAATTAAAGTTTCATTTTAAATTCAAAGCTTTAGCATAAAACTCAAACCCAATCAATGACTTAATGCTTTCTTAGGAGTAGATTAGTGTAATTTAGTTTAACAAGAGAATAACTAAAACCACCAACCGCCGATTATATCTATCCTCGAGAGACACGACTCGGGAAAGCTTACCGCTCTACAATCGACTCCGTACTATTGCGGAGAAGATTTCTTAGAGTGCTAAGAATTCTTCGATCAGTGTGGTTGATCCGAGGAAAATGGTGTTGGAGGCGGTGCCTATGGGAGGCCAGCGAGTAACTTTGGTGGCTTGGAAGGGTTCAGTTGCTATCCTCGCGTGGAGTAAGAACTACGAGAGGGTTTTGTCGATTGGCCTTCGGGTTTTTGATGATAGTGGGAAAATCGGGTGGACCAAGAATCGCAGTTTTGGGCTGGTCGAGTGGAACATGGCTAAGTTTTTGATGCTTCAGGCTTATCTGGGACTGAATGGTGTGCCATTTGTTTAATGGGCCTTAATGTTGGAATTGAGAAGTTGTTTATTATCTCTAAAAGCTAGGATTAGTATGAGTACATGTTATGAGTTTGTCGTTGAATATTGAAGTAGTAGTTGTTGGTTCTCTTCTCTCTTTTTTTATTTTTTCGTTGTGTCGAAAGAGGATTTTGAATTACTATACATTTGTTTTAGTTTCGAGGTAAATAATAATAATAATAGTAATAATAATAATAATAATAATATTTAAGACACAAAATGAATAGTGTTGCCAATTTAATGACACAAGTCGTCAAAAGCGTAATCGAGTTAGCGACTAAAATTCTAAAAGTGTCGCAAATCTTGTGACTACAATTTGAAAAATTGTTGCGGATTTAAGGACACAAATCATTAAAAGCTTACTGAATTTGACAACGCTACTTCATTAAAAACATTACTAATTTAGTGACTCAGAAATTGATTAGTGTCGTTTAAAAAAGCTCTATCCGGGACAAAAAAAAATAGTGTCACCAAATTCATATTCATGACGCGATAGGAAAAAAGCGTCACGTTCAGAAGTTTACATGTATTTTGCGTCATGAATAAATTCGTGACATCAAATTTAACAACACAATTCGTGACACTTTCCCAAACGTAGGTAAAGTGATTTTGTGACCCTTATAATCGTCACTAAATATGAAAAAAAACGTCACTAAAAAACCTTTTTGTTGTAGTGGTATGTTTTACATTTATGAATTTTATGAGTTAATTTAATTCCAAAATTCATATAATTAGATGAAACACTTCTTGTACTCCATGCAATGGGAATATTGATAAAAGATTATTTTCAAAAACCATATTAACATATATTAGATATTTTATTTTAAATCCAATGCATTTATACTTAGAACATAATCAGTCAATCAAAAATATTGCGAACATCAACACAATGAGTGTAAGATCGTGTCCGATGGGCGCATATATTGGCATTACAAAAAAACTTACAATTCAAAGACAAATTTTCCATACAAAAATTATTTTGTTTATAAATTTTACAATTACTGAAAATATTAAAAAGATTCCTCATATTATAAAGACTTTTGAATTATAAATAGTTTTTTAATATATTGACATATTAATATTGTAGGTATTTACCGATGGTTCTAAGTTTTTTTGGTAATACTTACATAATTTGCAATTTTATTTTTGTAGTTGTGGTGTGGTGTCATTCAAGTCAAACCTGACCTTACCTGATATGTTAGGTGGGAAAATTGCTTTTTTAGTCTATTATATTGTCCACTTTTCAGAAAAAAGATCATGATATTGTCTAGTATCAAAACACCTACACTAAGTTGGTAAAATTATCAAAAAATGTACAAAATTATTCTGATCGATTTTTTTTGCTGACGTGGCGTGATTCAATAATTTTTTATCATTTTTCTTTATTTTTAAATATTAATTGAACAGAAAAAACTGAAAAATAAATCATTTTTGGTCCATTATATTAGCCACGTTCCAAAAAAGGTACGTGACATTGACCATCATCAAATCACATGTGCTAGGTTGGCCAATTCATCAAAAATGGTCCAAAAAAGATTTGGTCGAGATGTTTACTGACGTGGCATGTTGCTATATTTTCTTATCATTTTTTCTATAATTATAAACATTTCAAATATTTTTTGTCCTCCCTTTTATTTTCTTTTTTTATTTTATTTTTTCTTTAATCGAATCAATAAAATTTGAGTCAATAAAAATGATTAATAATCTGAGATAAATATAAAAATATAAAATAAATATTAAGAAATTATAAAATGATTATAGAGATTTATATTATATATAAATGATTATTAATAACAAAAAATTAGCTAATACAATTAGATATAAATATAATATAGAAAAATTCTATAGTGCCCCCTACTTTACCATACTCGTGCATTTTAAGCCATTAGATCATTCCACTACATAAAAACTGAAATGATCTAACAGTTAAAAATGTATGGGTATGGTAAAGTGGGGGGCACTGTAGAACTTCCCTATAATATAATATATTATAAGAAATTATAAAACATATATATAATCTTATATGAATAAGATTAGGTTTATTTTTATAAATATCTATATTTTAAATAATTTTTTAAAATTCAATTTTTATTTTTATTTTTATATTTATTTCTAGTTTTATTAATTTTTTATTATTTAGAACTTTACTAATAATAAAAAAATTTATATTTATTTTATAATTTTGTAAGATCTACTCTATATTTTTTATTTATCACCGATTCTTTTTTAATTTTTTACTTAATAAAATATATTAATTTGATTCAAGGAAAAAGAATGAAGGGCAAATAGAATATTGTGGTCAAATTAATGTTTAAAATTTAGGCAAAACTAAAATTTTAGTTCTGCCTTGTTATTATAGTTCTGTATCTATTATAAGTTCGCTTTTGGTCCTGTAAATTCAACGGGATTGTAGCAACAAAAGGAACACTCATTTTGAAAAAGAGATTGGATATTAACACTCTAAAAGAGATGAGAACAACCCATTAAAAAACCCATCAAATGTCAAAATTACCTCCAAACCCAAAATACACTCACAAACCATTCATCTTCTTCGCCATCCTCCACCTTCCTTGCCACCGCCACCACCAACATCATGGCCACCGTCATCTCCATGGTTCACCAACCCAAAACCAACCACATGAAAAGAATTGCAAACCCTAAGTTCGCTAATTTTTTTTAAATATGTTTAAAGAGAATCAAAGCAAACCACATTTGTTTTGTACAAAATGTAAATAAATAGCAGCGAAATTAAAAAATAATAAAATACAAAATTTTAAAACTTTTGACTATAAGAAAAAATCTTTACAATCACGCCTCATGGCGAAATATCTTTTCTAGAAAATGTGTATCAACTATTATACTTGAGATTATAATAAACAAGTAAAAAATATGAAAAAATCCTATTGAGTAAGATCATTCTAAATCAGTATTACTCTCCCAAAATTTAAGAATCACAATATTCAGAAAGATCTTAATAAAAATGAAAAATATGGAATAAAAACAATTCGTTCAATACGTTGTTGGTAACATCTGCCTCTAGGCAAAATGCTGCTAATCGAACAAAAAGCTCTCGACTCTTAATTTTTTCTCAATATAATTTGTGTATCCTTCGTGTGTCGATATTGTAGAAAAGGTCATCATCTTTATGTAGACAACATCCTTACTCATAAAAGAAACCTACAAAAGAAGAAATGAATATTTAAATATATTGCAAGTAAATCATTCTAATAAGGAAAGAAGCTAAAATGTAAGATTCCTGATAATCAGTTACTTGCAACATACGAATACTATACTAGAAGAAAGAGAATTACAACCTAATCTAATTCTAACAATATACAAGATAATTACCAAATAAGATAAGTATAAAATCTTTCTTATACAATTAATATCAAATAAACTTGGCAAGAGAGTCAAAATAATATTTAGACAAAATAAAATCATAAGCGAAATCAAAATCTTTATGTATCAAACAACATATTAGAAACCTAAAGGAACTTATATTCTTGTCACATATACAAAGCACATATGCATAGACTTATCAATCTCTCTTTTTTATATTTCTAGGCTAAAACACATAATATGAAATTACAAGTAAAAAACTTAAATAATCATCTAAAAACTCCTCATAACTTGCTGCAATATAAATTAAGAAGATCAAAGAACAAAATACAATCATGCAGCAATTGAAATCATTAAAAACAAGTAACTACCGCCAAATAAAATATCTCTACACAAAGAGATCATAAACCCGAAGTAAAGAAGCATTCCCATTTGGAACAGTAGCGGCAGCTTCAAGATCAACCAAATTCTCATCCTGTTCAACAACATCTTCATCAATGTCTCATAAACAAATACGCACTAAAATGAAAGTAGTAGAACAAACTCCCCCTAAATGGGTTACTACCATATCAATAATATTTTGCGTCAACATCCGCAGTAAAAGAAACTCCCCCTAAATTAAGTATACCTCTACTAATAACATATGCACCACCTGCTCCCCCATCATCATTAACTACTCCCCCTTTACTATATCTCTCTCTTTTTGGCAAGAAAGCACAGAATTCAGAAATAGGCCAATATAAATAAAATAGATGGCAATGTAATGAGAAATAGCACACTCCGCAAATTGCAATTGCCCCTATAAAAGGATCGATACACGGTTATAAGCAAATTATAATCCTTGATATATAATATATTTTTGTGATGGCATGCATACATCATATAGGAAATCCTCTTCTGGAATTCAACACAGATCTCAACTCAAGGGCTGAGTATCTGTGGTCTCACGGACTAATATTCGGCTCCACGTATAACCAATTAGCTTTCGTATGCAATTTCTCTCAAATCAAACGGCAATATGATGCCGGGAAACTAACACCCAAGTGCTTTAGGGTGGGAAAGCAAGTCTCATCGGAGATTAGTAGATTCGTAGATGCTTATGATGTCACTCTCGATATTTGTTTATCGTCTACTTCCCTGCAATCTCAGGCCTTAAATAAATTGGTGAGTTGAACTCACGTTTCCATTTCTAATGTTTCTTTCATCTTTTGGCTTTAAAATAGTAGTAGTAGCTTTTAGTCTATTCAACTTTTTTAGCTTATTGAATTTACGTGTTTTTTTAGCAACATGAACCGAAGATAGATGTATGCATTGAGGATGAAACGAATGGGTACTTAAACAGAAAAGATGTGCAGGAGGCTCTTCATGATCATCTTATTATATTTAAGGAATGGACCATATGAAGCGAGTATTTTTCATTCTCGACTCAATTGTAGAAATTACATACCGAAAAATGAAAATACATAATTTTTTTTCTTCTTAAATGCTAAAATTAGAAATAAAATAAATAGATAGAGACAATTATTTGGAGCAATTTGGTATTATAGTCACATATGCTTAATACAATTTGGTATTTTTCTTCTCTTCTGTTTCTAATTAATTTTGCTTTGTCATAGTGTTGTGAATTATGACATGCGAAATCTGGAGATACCAACAAGAGGATCTTCGTTGAAGTTCTTTTGAATCTTTCTTTTGATATCTTCTAATGAAATTCTTTTTTTGATGGTGGTGTCTGCCCGCGAGCTCTTGTCTAGGCTAACTTTGAGGATTTCAATCATTTTTGGTTTTCTCATTTCCTCCTTTTGGCCTCCTGGGCTCTCAATTCTTAGATGGAGAATTGCTTCTCCATACCTTCCTCGATCCTTCATTTTTTAGTGTCGAAGTTTATCTTCATCACCACGGTTGTTGCAAGAATTTATTAATATTTTTCTGTGGAATGTCTCTTGTATTCACTGGACTATAATCTTATGATCACATAGAGTTGTGAAAATAAATCTTCTAGTCTCATTTTCTTGTGTAAATCTTTTGAATGTCTGTAGGAAATTATTTCCCAACATATGTTGTATCGTGGAAATAGACTGGTGGAGTTTTGACTTTGTACCATGGAGTGTCATTTTCTCCTCCCATCATCATTTCCGCTTGCTTGATATCTCTTTTAAGGACGAGATTCCTTTTGGAGAAATCTCTTCCCATCACTAGGGACTATTCTTCTTCTATTTCTTTAGGGAGACTTATGGTTTAACTGTACAAATTCCTGCGCTTGAATCAATGTAGACTGCAAAATAACTTGCACGATATTTTTCATATATCATTCCTACGGGAATGTATATGGAGAATGGACTGGTGCTCATCTGATTTTGTATCTTTTTCCACCCACTGTAAACTCTATTCCTTCTCTCAATCTTTCTCAAGTTTTATATTCCTCAAGAAGTTCTAACCCGGGAGTTAGATGCTCAGGGGGTTTTCCTGCGCTACCCTCAATCACCTTTCATTTCTCTGATCTTGAGACTTCATTGATATTTTCTTATGGAAGTTGTGAGTGATAATGCATCACAAGGAAAGATATTATCTTTCTTTGTAATGTCAAATATCACTTCTACGCCTCTGCATCCTTCTGGGCACTTCAATTATCCATTAAACTTGAACACTTCAAGAGCTCGAGTGCATTGACTGGTTCTTGGATTCTCATGTCAATTTCTCCAATTGTTGGAGTTTTCATGATCTCTGGTAAAACGGATTTTGCTACGTTTTTGAAGATCCTTGGTATTTATATTAACTCCTTTCTATATAGTACTTCTAAATTATGAGAATATGAGAGTGCATAAGAAATCTTGTATGTAATCGAGTAGGGTCTGTTTCCTTCCGTCATCAGGTCTAACCTCTTAAAATCATGATGAAGGGTAAGAACTTTACTGAAATCTCGATCCGCCAAATTATACGCAATTCCTGGGTAGACATTGAATGCCAATTTTCCCACGTGTAAATTTTCTGTGATCACTCCGAGACAAGAATCTTTGAGATTTGAGATTATTTTATCAAATAGAGTGAGATTTAATGGCGAATCAGCTCTTTCTTTAAAATCTGATTTTATGATTACTCTGATGGTTATGATATAGATACATGAAAGTGTATTTTCCATTTTCCTTTTGAGTCCTCTCTTAAACTCCTGGATTTCTCTATAGGGGATTAGTTGCATCTCGACTTGGTTTCCTGTGTATTCCATGCGTATCGCGAATTCTCCTGTGCAAATTTTATGGATATTTTGATATTTTTGCTTCCTCAACCACAACTTATCCATCACCTTTTACATTGCTCCTATTGTAAATCATCTATACATTTGAAGTTTTGGATCTTATTTCATTATTCTCACAAGTGTTTTATGAGAGACAAGTGTATGAGAGAAGAGTCCTGGCATATCATCTCTAATCACTTGTTGAAGAAATTCTCATTCACTCTGATTCTGAATATGACTCACTTCCGTCTTCAGAATATATTTCTTCTTCATAGATTCTTTCATCTGAGGGGATATCCTCAAATCGATACACCTGTACTAGATTCTGATAATAGATGGCTTCTTCAGAATTTTGGAGTTGTCTCGAACTGTCTAACTCATATTTTCTGATTTTCATGGAAATCTATTGAAATATGCCCTCTCACTCCACACGTCCAGTAGTTGCAATCATTAAAGTTTTTATTAGCTCTGGTATGAGCTCGTCTGAAAGTTCTATTTGTTGGAGTCTGGCTGGTGCTTTCTTAGATTGAAAATGAGCCTTGGTTTCATCTCGGCCATGTCCTTTGTCCTAATTTATAGTGCGGGCCTTTTTTTTTTTTTACTAAAACCTTCTTGGTTTCCCTGTACACCTTCTCTTGTTTCCCCGGGTATAAGGGTGACTTCTTTCTTTCTTCTACTTATGTTCCCAAGCATAGGGGTGACTTCTCATTTTCAACACAACATAGAGGGGCCTATTTATTGATTCCTCTTAATCTCTTGTAATTCTTGTGAAGTTCTGCTTGGTGGCACCATTCTGCTAACTTGAATTTTAAAAATGACATCCTTCTAACAACTGTGTCCATATCAGGTGTTGGCTTATATTTTTTTGATTAACATCTCTCTCCAAGGACTTTGTATTTTCTCAAAGAACAATTGTGTTGCATCCCATCGTTCACCTTGGCTTTCCACCGGTATTCTGTGAATAATTGGATGTATTTGTTTACATGAAAAATATCTCGTGATTTGAGACAATAGAGGGCTTGTTGGTATTTTTCTATTTTTCCTCCTCCATACCCTCAAAAACACTGTGCCGGCAAAATGGATTTTGAATAATATGGCCATATTATCGAATATCCCTTTTAATGATTCTCCAGATATAACTCCTATTTTTATATCTAATCATGTTAAATCCTACGCGATCTTTACCGATCCTCTGAGGCTCATTTCAAGGAGTAAAATGAGCCCTTCCTTCTCTAGATCGAGAGTCCCAGCTGCAATTCGCATAGCAGATGCCTATTAATCTATTAATATTTCTCGATTCTTGAAATCTGAAATATCAAAACTTAGCATTAACTCATACGGGTGTATAAGATCAAGTTGGACTTCCCGTATTGCGTGTTTCGGAAACTGGGCCTTCGGGTACGTTGCTTGGTACCCACTATATCTGTAGGATCTCCTTTTATGGTGAAATCTTTGACATGTGCCATTGGTGCGTCTAGTACTGGTTCATTTGAAGTTGTACTTTCGCGTGGATTGAGACTTTTTAGTGGTGGTGCAGGAGCACTTCTTGGAATTAAGGTCGAAGATTCTCCTGGGTTCATTTTAGGATCTACAATACCAATCCGGTGAAGGATTCGACAAGGTCGTGTAGATCTTCAATATTAATTTTTTCCATAACTTCTTGTGATGTAATGGAGTTCCTTTGATGATAGCCATCATTTTTCTTCCTCCATTAGTTGCCTTATAACCTCGGTTGGTTTTCCTTTTGATGTGAAAGGGGTTCAGTTTCGAAAGTTATATGTTGTCTTCCCCAGTATTTGGCTTAGCTAAGGGCCTTGACTCCTTTTTGAGCATCAACTATGATTTCTCGTGTATTCTTTTGATGTTAAAGTATCTCTTTCATCTGTACCTGGATACGTTGTTGATAGTGGTCGATATCTCGTACTATTCTTTAGACTTCTCTTAAATCTTTAGGATTCTTAGAGGAATCCGTTATCACTTTGCTGCAATTGAATCTATTGATGATATTCATGAGATGCATCCCTATGATTCATCATATCCATGTTTAGCATTTGATTTACTCAAAAGTAATCAAGTGATATGTCTTTTATTTCCCGCATTATATCAATGTTTATATGTTGACTCCTGCAAGGGCTTGTTCAACATATCAGTTGTCCTAATATGCTATTTCTCTTGATGTCCTAACTCGTATATTTTTAAATTTTAGAAATATCACCTGAAATGAATACATCTCGAATACGCGTTCGAATCCATTTTTGGAGATAAAAGTCCTCACCAAAAGTAAATTACATAAATATAATAAATTTTTCTTCGAAGTTCTTAATAAATATATGCTCTGATACCATTTTAAAGCATATAATAAATCTGGCAAAGTAATAGCATAACGTAATTTAAGGGAATCAAAGATTTAGTCTTTGATTACCTCCTACAAATTAGGAATTCTATATTTATATATTTACCTTACATAGTTTTCAGAACTCATATATATTGTATGTCCTCTTGTAAAACTAACATCAAGAAATAGAAGAATATTTACTTTACATGGTATCAGCCTAATTACAACTGAAACCCAAATTTGTTTTTTCTCCTTACTCGCATATCCAAAATGCTGCTAATGGCTTCATCTTTCTCCTCAGGTTCTATACCATATGCAACCTTAATTCATATGCTCACCATTAACCTTAAGACAAGTAATTATTTACATTGGCGTAGCCAAGTTTCTCCTCTCCTCATCGGTCAAGGTCTCATCAAATTTATTGATGGCTCTTCTCCGGTGCCGACTCCTGAAATTCTGATTGAGGGCACGCCATCTCCAAGTCCTGAATACCTTTCATGGCGTATTGCGGATCAACGCCTTTTTTCTTCCCTAACCGAAGAGTCTATGTCCGTGGTGGTTGGATGCGCCACCACGGGTGACGTATGGCTCGCGCTAGAAAAGGCATCCAGCATCAGTCCAAGGCGTGAGAATTTAGCCTCTGAGGACAGCTGTAAAATCTGCGTAAAGGCGATAAATCGGTGGCAGATTTTGGACATGAATTAAAACTAATTTATGATCAGTTATTTGAAATTAGAGTCAATATCGACGACTCAGACAAAATCCACCGTTTCATGAAAGGGTTAGGCTCTGCTTTTTTCAACATCTCGGCAACCCAGATAGCAATGTCACCCTCTTTCTCCGATCTCTTGAACAACGCCGAGACTTGGGACATGTTTCAGCAAACTCTTGACCACACGCCAACCTCACAGGCTACCTTTGTCGCTCATACGAATTTTCACCCCTCTTCTCGATCGTTTTCTGGAGCTCGCGGTGGCCAACAACTCTTTGCAGGGCGTGGTTCTGGAGGCCGTGGAGGTCATCCACCTTTAGGGGGATGAGGGCAGAAGCACGGCGGTCGGGGCTCTTGGAAAAAATGTCCACCCCATTGCCAAATCTGTCGGGTAAATGGTCATTATGCGAATGCTTGCCCTGATCGTTTTAATCAAACTATTGCTCCATCCGCAAATATTGCTGAGGCATTCTCTGCTGCGTGTAAGATATCAGACCCCCCCTGTTTCTGATTGATACTTGGATATGGGAGCTTCGGCGCACATGACTCCCTCTTCCCATCACTTGAACACTTCCTTACCCTACACAGGTTCGGATTCTGTTATCGTCGGTAATGGTCTATTATTATATATAACTAAAATTGGCTCATGTCACTTGAAAGCTTCCATTAAATTGTTGGATGTTTTTGTTGTTCCGAGCCTGACTAAGAATTTGTTATCTGTGAGCAAATTAACCACTGATCTCCCTATTGACGTTGTGTTTACTATCGATTGTTTTGCAGTTAAGCATCGGGTAACTCGGGATATTCTGGCTTGGGGCAGACTTAAGAATGGTCTTTATATATTGGATGATGTTTAGACGGCCTTGATCGCTGCTCCTCGGCATAAAGCTTCATTTGAATTGTGGCACTCTCGGCTTGGTCATGTTTCATTTGATGTTATTTACTTTTTAAATAAAGTTGGGAGCATATATATTACTGCTGTCTTATCCAAACCTTTTATTTGTGACTCTTGTGAAAAGGTCAAAAGTAAACGCTTATCTTTCAGTCTTGATGAAAAATGTTCTTCGTCTGTTTTAGACATTATTCATTGTGACTTATGGGGACCCGCCCCTATAACTGATGCTTCTGGTTTTTGTTATTATGTTATTTTCGTGGATGACTTTTCTAGGTTTACTTGGCTCTACCATTTACGTCAAAAGTCTAATTTTTACGACGTGATGCTACAGTTTACTACCTTTGTTGAAAATCAGTTCTCAATTCGTATCAAATCGTTTCATAGTGATGGGGGTACAAAATTCATCAACAATAAACTGAAGTTGTTCTTTCGAGACAAGGGTATCCGACATATCTTATCATGTCCTTACACACCTACTCAAAATGGTGGGTTGAGAGAAAATATCGACACGTTACTGAAACAGGTTTGGCATGTTATTCCACTCTCATGTACCTTTGAAATTTTGGGTCGATGCTTTCAGTAGCGCTGTGTACGTCATAAACTGTTTGCCTTCCAAAGTTCTCAATGGAAAATCACCTTTTGAACTACTTTTCTCCATTGCTCCGAACTTCGACAACTTTCATCCGTTTGGATGTCGTGTCTTTCCTTGTCTTCGCGACTACATCACCAGAAATTTGAACCACGAAGCTTGTTGTGTATCTTTTTGGGCTATAGTAGCTCACACAACTCTACAAGAAAACTGAAAAATACCAACAGATTTTTCTATTGGTAATAAATTGTTTCTGTTGGAAAACAAGTTTACCAACATATTACCAACAAAAAATATTTGTTGGTAAACAGTTTGATTGTAAAATTTACCAACAGAAAACTATATGTCCCTAAATTTAGCAACAGATTGCCAACAGAAATTTTCTGTCGTTAGATTTAGTAACAAATGATTTGTCGCTATTTAACAACAGAATATTTCCTTGGTAAATACCAACTGAAGCAGTCTGTTGGTAATTGGAAATTCACCAACGGAATAAATCTGTTGGTAAAATAGAAACAGCAATTTTCCCATTGGTAATTATAGTTTCCGTCGCTATTTTAACAACAGCCACAACTAATATTTTTACTAACGGAATAATCCGTTGGTATTATTTTCAATGTATTTTTATTTTTGTAATTCTTAAATTTTCGTGTAAATTAACACCAAATAATTCACAATAATAATCGAGAATTAAAAGATAACTGAAATTATATATTAAATTCCAAACGTCAATTTTCAAAATAACAAACGTCAATATCTAAATCACATCATTCCCGAAATACCAACCAACGACTCTAAAGCACACGTGATATCCAAAATATCCAAACATTAATCACCAAATACACACATAATCTCCAAAATATGAAAACAATATCCATAATTCTCAAAAGGAACTTTTGAATCATTTCTTTCTGTTTTCCTAGACGATGACACTTAAGAACTCCATTGAATTGGAAAACTAAATAGTTCCTGTCCTGAGCCCAAGGCGACATCAAAGTGCTGCCTTTTGAATAACGGAAAACTAAATAGTTCCTGTCCATCTTCAAATATCTTCAAATATCTGAATAACGGTATAAATAGAGATAATCAAGAAACAACTAAAATCAGGCACATTTAAAGGATATATGGTAATTTCACTATGGGATTCAATGAGTTCAGAATCACATTTAAAAGTCCAACCATTAAACTAAATAACATGAATCAAACCTTGCCTAATTTATCTAAAGCACCACTTGTGTCGAAGGTTTCATTGCCCTGCTCATCCATCGTAACAGCATCCATCGTAACAGCAGCCAGCTTTGCAAGGGTAAAACCACAAGAAAATGGTTGTCCTGGATTGCTGAAACACACACACACACATATATGTATATATCACCCCTATATATTAATGCAAAATCCTCATAACCTATGTGTCAGCTTCGTATGCTTCGTTTGGCAAATAAAAGATTATGGTGCTTCGTTTGCTTATGTGTCATCCGCTTATGTGTCATCCGAACCTAATATTTACCTAATTTAATACTTTTCTTTTTATTGTATCTTATCTAATTTAATTCTTTTATTATATTTTTCCATATTCAATACTTTCCTTTGATTCTCTTAATATAAAAATATAAGTAAGTCATTTATAATTAGTAGACAGGATTTAAATCAGTTATTTTAATTAAAATACAAACTACGTATGAAATAATTTTAATTACAGAAAAAAAATTATTATGAAACTAGTTAAATAAGTTTAATTGATAATAGAATTTAAAATAATTTTATTTTTTTGAGTTTCAATTATTCTATATAGGTAAAATACGAGTTATTTACAATAATCTAAGTATGTAACTAAATATTAGTAATGTACTCAATCTAAACATAAAAACATTAAATTATATAGTAATAATTAATAGACATTGATTAGACACCAGTACAATGCGACACGGGTTTAGAGTGACATCTTTTGAATATCTCAAAGTATGCAACTAATAATTATTAACAAATTTATTCTAAACATTAATATGTAAATGATTGATAATAATAATTAATAAAAAAGATATTAGTAACGGGTTTAGAATGTGACGCCTTTTGAATTTTTGTAGTATGTAACTAAGATTATTAATAAATTTAATTTAAGCATCAAATACAAAATTATTTAATATTCGTAATAATTAATAAATAGATTAAACGTGGGACGTGGCATCAAGTACAGAAATTAATTAAGCAAATAATAAAATTTATTAACTCCAGATAAAAACCAACCTCAGAGAATCTTCATATCTAATATGGACATTGCTGATAGAAATCTTAAGATTTCCAATAATTGTAGAAATTAGTGAAGCCAGCCAAGAATTTCCAGCTGATGGCTGCAAAAGAGTCATGAAATTATTATAAAAAATTATAGATGAACAATGTGTGAAACCACTCAACACTTTTAGAAGTAAAAAGCTTAGACAAAGTGAGACTTGCACGACATCAACTTAAAAATAGAGAGAACCTTATTTCAAGATCTTTACCATGCTATATATATATATATATATATATATATATATATATATATATGCAGTTGATTTCCATAAGATTTATCTTCTCCTAAAAAGAGTTTAAATACTAAATAATTTAGTGGACCAAGGAGGTGCAACTCATGCAGAGTTATTAATCATATAAAATCGAGTGTGCAAATCAATAAGTTATAAGGAAATATATCAGGAATATACGAAAGTATTATGTGACCCTATCTTGGGATTCTTCGTTATACTACTGCTATTTCTTTCCCTGCAGTGGAACATTCTCCAGATATCAAGACTTAACAAACAATGAACATTGACTGTAATTGACTGACTCGAAACGTTATCTTAAGTCTCCCAAAGCAACAGCGTTCAAAGAGGTAAATAAAAGGACATTAGGACCTAGGGGATTCATATATTATACCCTTTTGTCCCAACATAATTTAAAAGTCATTTCTAACCGTGCATGTAGAGACTAGAGAAAAAAGAACAATGCTGCAAATAACTGCAAAACTTTGGGAAGTAACCAAGGACACATACAATGTAATCCATAGCTGCTCCACAAAGTATTCGTGAAAACAATTCCACCATTTGGTATCCAAACGCATACAGACAAAAGTTGCAAGGTTATAAAACTCAAGAATAAATCAAGTAGAGTGCTCAAATGCAACGTGCAAGAACCAAGGATACAAAAGCACAAAGTATATGCTTGCAGTAAGAAGAGAGAGTCAAACAAACATGACAACGAATTGGCAATGTTGTTCATAACTGGGAATTAGCTTCTCTGAGCTAAACAGAAGACAAGGATCCGTGTATCTTAAACATAGATGGTAAAGATAATGAACATTTCTTTACTCAATTTCAGTTAATTTAATCCCAAAAAGGGGCAAATATTATAACGGGGAAACTAATACTGACTGAGATTGAAAGACGAGTAGGTGACACCACTGAAACTCAATTAAACATGTGCTTTTAGGTGTGTATCCTAAGATTTGCTCATGAATGGCAGATACCCAGAGAAGGACTAAATAAGGCAAAATTACCTTCAAGGTTATAGTACCAAGTAAACCGGCTTTGACAGTTACAGGAAGCTTCAATGCATTCAAAGCCTCCACTTTCAATTTCAAATCTTTGAGAACCACATCACCTGGAGAAAACACAGGAACATACCAAATGTCAACACAATATCTCGGTCTCAAGCCTTATAGAAGTACAATAGTTATCAATTCCAAAGGCAACACCAAGGCGACAAGTCAAGGCCTACAGATACAAAAACAAAAATTTGAACAAAATTTTGCAGAACAATTTGCAGACAAATATGATTCTAAACAAGTAAGACTTTTACAAGTAAATTTGATTTTCTCTGTTCTTCATCACCATTAGCCAACATTGTTTTTGTCCAAACCCCTGCCGATTTAACCCAGCCATCAAATTCCCAAAACCCAAATTGCAAAACCAATCAAACCCGCACACTACCGGATTTTTCCTYGCCATAGCCGCGTTCACCATCTTTTCCGGCAGCCACTCTCGGTTACCCATAGCCGCGTTCGAGCGCCACCACAAAACTGCCATCACCATCTGGTCGCCACCAACAGTTGCTGGAACCCGACCAGGMCCACCACGCCACCAACTCTCGAAGCCCCGCGCCGTGGGTCTTAAGTGGTCAGTCAGCCGCGGTCYGKTCGCCTCCTGTCAGCATCCCCGYCGCGGATCCGGAAAAGCCGTCCCCTCCGCCGCTGCTTGAATCAGAGAATGAAAGAGAAACGAGAGGGTTTTTCGATTAGGTTTCATATTTCGTTTGATTGAACCCGGAGAGAGAAATGATTAGGTTTAATTTTCGTTTGATTGAGAGGCGTTTAATTTTTCATTTGATTGGAAAGAGGAACGATGAACCCAGGAAAAGAAACGGAGAGGGGAGATGCAATATTAATTTTATTTACATTACCAACAGATACAAATTTGTTGCAAATCTGTTGGTAAAATGGCTCGTATAACCAACCTAATACTTTTAGTCGTTGGTAATTTTAATATTTAAAAAAAAAAAAGTTGTCAAAATACCGATAAATAAGAATTTCGTTGATATATTAAAAAAAAAAAGGGAAAAATCATTTATCAACGGCATATTCGTCGCTAATTAGCAACAGAATCTTGATCGGTTGGTAATTACCAATAGATTAATTTGTCTCTAAAATAATTAAAGCAATAATTAAATTAAATAAAAATATTATTCCGTTGGCATTTTATTGAAATTACCAATCGATGTTGTCCGTTGGTAAATTCTATTGGTATTTTCTAATTTTCTTGTAGTGTAAAGGGTTTCGTTGTTATGATCCTATCTCTTTCCGCATATACATATCTCGTCATGCTAAATTTGATGAACTATCATTTCCCTTCGTCAATTCTAATTGCAGGTCTAACTCCTCCTCGCTCCAAATTTTTGATTTCAAGGAACCTACTAGAGTGGTTGGTCTTCAGCCTCCGAATGATGTTCCACATATTGAACGTATGTCCTCTTCGGATCCTTGTGCTATGTGTGATGATGCTTCAGCTGGGTCATATGGGTCAATCGGGCTGTCTATTGATGGGTCGACCAACACAGACAAGGATGCTGCTGGAGGGTCGACCGAGCCGTCTACTAGTGAGTCGACCGATGCAGATGGGTTGATCACCACAGGCTCGGATGCTACTAAAGGGTCGACCCAGCCTTCTGCAAGTGGTGTCTCCTCTCCAGTGGTCTCCATACATGTTCCGTCATCTGTTCCAGTTGCCACCCATCGTATACAAACTCGGGCAAAGTCAGGTATCTTCAAACCTAAGCATGTGACCAACTATGCTCATACTGGCTTATTTAAAGCACTTGTGGCTGTCAATGAACCTCGTGGAATTAAGTTTGCACTAAAACACCCTCACTGGGTCGCCGCTATGAATGAAGAACTTTCCACTATCCACTCGAATAAAACTTGGGATCTCGTTCCATCCCCCTAAATACAAATATTGTTAGGTCCAATGGGTGTTTCGTACCAAGTTCTTGGCGGATGGGTCCATTGATCGCTATAATGCTAGGCTTCTTGCTCAGGGTTTCACTCAGCTTCTGGGATTCGATTATCCCCACACCTTCATTCCAATTGTTCGGGCCTCTACAGTTCGTATTTTCCTCTCTATTGTTGTTCTTCACAACTGCCTCTTCATCAGTTGGACATCAAAAATGCCGTTTTGAATGGTCTTCTATCAAAATCAGTATTTATGGAACAGCCGCCTGGTTTTCTCAATGCTCAGTTCCCGAATCATGTTTGTCATCTTAAGAAAGCGTTGTATGGTCTCAAACAGGCTCACCATGCTTGTTTCCAATGACTTAGTGACTTTCTCCTAAGTATTGGATTCATCTGCAGTCGATCTGATCCTTCATTATTTATATATATTCGTGGACCCTCCAGTTTATATCTTCTTGTCTATGTTGATGATTATATACTCACGAGAAACTCTCCATCTAACTTGCAGGCTTTCATAACTCGCCTTTGCAAGTAGTTTGCCATCAAAGATATGGGGCGTCTCACCTACTTCCTAGGCCTCGAGGTCTCTTATACATCCAATGGTATTTTGCTGAATCAAGCGAAGTACACTCGTGACATTCTTCAGCGTGCGACTCTTGAGGATTCTGAACCTGTTTCCACACCTCTGGTGGTTGGATATCAGCTTTCCAATACTGGCAAAACTTTTCATGACCCTACCCTCTTCGCTCCTTGGTGGGGGATATGCAGTATCTCACGAGTACTCGCCCTGATATATAATTTGTGGTCATTTTTGTCGGTCAGCATCTTCACATGCCTACCATTGACCAAATTCAAGTTGTCAAACGAATTCTTCGCTATGTCAAGTGTACACCAGCCTATGGTAGGCTTTCGTTTACTCGTGGTACCTCCTCACCTCTCATTGCCTACTTGGATGTTGATTGAGTTCGTTGTGTGGAAACTCGCCGTTCAACATATGGTTACTACATTTACCTTGGCGGTAATCTTATCTCTTGGAGTGCCAAGAAACAGCCCACGGTCTCTCGTTCTAGCTGTGAATCTGAATATCGTGCACTAGGCGGCTTCAGAAATTGTTCGTGTTCTTTAGCTTCTAAAGGAAATACATGTTTCTCTTCCTTAGTGTCCGACTTTATTTTCCGACAACATCAGCGCAATTTTTCTGGGTCAGAATCCTAGTTCTCATCGTCGAGCTAAACATATTGAAATTAACTTTCATTTTGTTTGTGAACTCGTTTCCGCGGGCCGACTAGCAACCAAGTTTATCTCATCCGCCTTCCAGGTGGCAGATATTTTTACGAAGGCATTGCATCATCCCCTCTTCGAGTTCTTTCGTGACAAGTTTCGCGTTAGTCCTCATCCCACGTCTTGCTTGAGGAGGGATAATAGCGTAACGAAATTTAAGGGAATCAAAGATTTAGTCTTTGATTACGTCCTATAAATTAGGGATTGTATATTTATTTATTTATCTTACATAGTTTTCAGAACTCATATATATTGTACGTCCTCTTGTAAAACTAACATCAAGACATACAAAAATATTTACTTTACACAAAGTTGTACAAGTTATAAATATCTGTGAGTGGAATGAGTTTTAATGTTAATTTTAAATTAATGGGTATAATAATTATTTCATCAAATTTATGTGTAAAAAAAAATATTTTTTATCAACCTAATAAAAAAGAGTTTTACTTATATTCAAAGTAGTCTTTTTAAAATTATCCTATTAAAAAATTTGTTAAAACCTCTGAACAAATAAGATTTTTATTATTCACTTCACCCCTAGATAGTAGAAAATTCGTCTGCAGGAACTTCGAAGACGAATTCACATACATACAACCTAAATGTCTCTCATATACGTCACATAATTGAGGAATCATGCAAGTTGTAACCATACCTGATATTCAAATATATTGTGCGTAACAAGACCATTAACTATGTGCAAATGGAAAAGGAGTTGAGGCTATAATAATGACTATTCCCTCTTTTTTTATCTTTTAAAGTTAACCTTTTGTGTTGACTTTAATAATTGATTATCCGAAAGCGCATCAGAAATGAAGATTTAAAAATGAGACCATGTTTGGCACTACAATATTTTTTTTCTCCACTGCTACGAAATACAATAATAAAAGTGTATATATGCATTTCGTAAGGTGGCTTACGGAACTGATCAGATCAAATTATAAAAGTGTACCCTTAATTTAGTGTATTTTACTTATCTGGTTAAATCCATGTCACAACGAGATCTGTCCATGGATATTATCCAGCTCCCCTTCAACTTCAGTGCTACTAATTTCCTTCTTTTTTCATCTTTCATCTTCTTACTAATCATAACCAAACTATGGAAAAAAACGAAAAGATACCAAAACTTGCCTCCAAGCCCCCCAACGCTGCCCGTGATCGGCCACCTCCACCACCTGCTCGGCGGGCTCCCCCATCACGCCCTCCGCCGAGTAACCCAAAAATACGGGCCCGTTGTGCATCTCCGGACCGGACAAGTCTCAGTGGTGGTGATCTCGTCCCGCCAGGCCGCTAAAGAGGTCCTGAAGAACCAGGACCCTGCCTGCGCCGACAGGCCCCAAAGCATCGGCCTTAAAATCATGTGGTACAATTACACCAACATCGCTTTCAGCCCGTACAACGAGTACTGGAGGCAGATGCGCAAGATATGCATCCTCGAGCTCCTCAGCGCGAAAAACGTCAGATCTTTCGGGTCCATCAGGCAGGACGAGGCCTCCTGCCTCCTGAGGTCCCTCCGATCCGGCGAAGCTGTCGATCTGACCGCCAAGATCAACACGTTCATAAGCTCGATCACGTGCAGGGCGACGTTTGGTAAGGTGGTGAGGGACCGCGAGGCGCTGCTGGCGATGCTGAAGAAGGCGGTGGTGATGGCGGGCGGGTTCGATGTGGCGGATTTTTTCCCGTCTTCCAACTTGCTTTATGCTCTCAGTTGGAATAGGCACAAGTTGCTGAGGATGCGACGAAAGGTCGACGCCATACTTGATGGGATCTTGGAGGAATATAAGTTGAAGCAGAGTGGGGATCAGCTTGGCAGCGAGGACATTTTGGATGTTTTGCTTAGGATGCAGAAAAACGAAGAGCTTGAGTTTCCTATTACTAATGACACCATCAAAGCTGTCATCTTTGTAAGTTCCCTTTTTATAAAAATCTGATAATATGACAAAACCATAGCCAATTAGGTACAAAATGGTCGTATCGGAAAATAACTATTTTAATTATACACACATATACATACATACAGGACATGTTCTCTGCTGGAACCGAAACATCCTCCACCCTTCTTGATTGGACCATGGCAGAGCTGATGAGAAATCCCCGCGTGATGGCAAAGGCACAGGCCGATATAAGAGAGGCCTTCAAGGGAAAGAAGACGATCGAAGAGAGCGATATCCATGCGCTAAAATACCTAAAATTGGTGATTAAAGAAACACTCAGATTGCACCCTCCAAGCCCATTACTCCTGAGAGCATGCAGAGACGAATGCAAAGCCAATGGTTATTCGATCCCGCTCAAATCCAAAGTCTTGGTTAACATATGGTCCATGGGAAGGGACCCCGAGTACTGGCCCGAGCCCGAAACCTTCCGACCGGAGAGATTCGAAAACAGTACTGTGGATTTCTTGGGGAATCACTTTGAATTCATTCCGTTTGGGTCGGGAAAAAGAATTTGCCCGGGCATCAATTTTGCATTTGCAAACGTTGAGCTTCCATTGGCTCTGCTTTTGTACCACTTCGATTGGGAAATGCCTAAAGGGATGAAGGCTCCGGATGATATAGACATGACGGAGGTGGCAGGAATATCAGCTCTAAGAAAGGTTCATCTTTTCTTGGTTCCCATTGCCTACGAACCTTCAACTCAAAACTAGCGTGTTGCTTCTTTTTTCTTTTTTCCTGGTCGATCATATGGTGTAATGGTTGTGATGAACGATATATTTCATGCTTAGTTCGAAAATTTTCATATTAATGAGTTGCTTGTTAGAGTATACACAATGCACGGTGATTTGGCATGGTGAAAAGCCAAATATATCAAATATTACTGCAACATGTAAAATTATCATATAAAGTAATTCTCATAATAAATACATCAAAACTGATTTTAATGATTATCAAATCAAAGTAATTTATTTTCTTGAAATACATCCATATTTTTTAACTACAATAATCACATTCCAATTATAATCAAAATAATAATAATAATAGCTAAAATAATTATCACGTAAACAAACTTTTTATCGTACATCAAATAACATTCGATATAAATTCCGATCAACTCGTAGAGTCTATAAGCAAAATTCGTCCAGCCTAACTTATCACAAGAAAACCTCAAGACGCATCATCCACCTCGAACAAGAAATCTTGAATCAAGCTGCCACCGGTAATCATCGCTTATTTATCGGCTAGAAAGTTGCATCGAGAGCAAATCCGCATAGCCGAGCCCAAACCTTTGGCCGGAAAACCTAAACGCAGAAGAAAAAAATGATTATTTGCCACGGTGAAGAAATGCATCCTCCTCCTTTGATAATATGATTAGTATCACCAGTAATAAGATTATTGATACTGATAATATGATTACTAACACTAACACTGGTAATATGCCAGATAACAAGATTACCACAACAAATAATAAAATTATTTCTCTAAAGCG
This sequence comes from Phtheirospermum japonicum, assembly GCA_014905375.1. Lineage (NCBI taxonomy): Eukaryota > Viridiplantae > Streptophyta > Magnoliopsida > Lamiales > Orobanchaceae > Phtheirospermum > Phtheirospermum japonicum. The sequence continues at coordinate 172,274 of BMAC01000936.1, forward strand.
TACTAAATACATTTCATATCCAAACTCTCTAAAGTAACACTTTTGCAACACAATTCCCTTTTGTATTCCAAGTATCGCGCTTGAAAATTGACTAATACGTCTACAATCCACCGATTCCTATTTGATAGAACCTAAAGAAAATGACACAATGGGAGGAACTGGGCCTTTGAACATAGACGTGGCCTGCAACAAACTAAATAAATAGATAAATAAAAATATAAAAATTGTTCTTGGACCAATAAATATTCTTGATCTTCTTCTTGTCAGCACGTATATCCACGATGAAAACCAGCATATTGTTGCCTTCGATCTTCTTCATCGCCGACTCGGTGGTGAGTGGGTACTTGAGAATCTGGTAGTGGTCGAGCATCTAACGGAGATGGGCACTGATGCGGGGATACTTTGGCTTTCTATCTATCTTCAATGTCCTTGGTCGATGAAATGTGACCTTAGTAAAAACCCATGTAACTTCTCTATTATGAAACACCAATTGAAAAATACAATGAAACTACACATTGAAATACCAAACAACCAATTATTTTTCTCCTTGACAAAATACATAGTGCACAGAAAACTTAGGTATACAAGCATTTCATATGCTTTTTTCCTTCCTGGAAAAATCCACAGCAAGACCAATTTTATTTCACCAAAAAAGATAGTTTCAAATATCACACATTTAACCTTGAGAATACCCACAATATATAAAAAGACTGCTGAAATATTATTTATATAATTAAGTACGAAACTTGTGCACAAAACAATATCCCCAATTTCAATCGGCACTCAAAAAAATTAGAAACAAATTTCATAGTATCAACAGTTTTGAAAAAAATAATAAAATACGATCATGGGCAAATAACGAACGCATACCACTTTCGAAACAGGCAGATCTTTGTCAGCAAGACTAATTGAGGGTTGAGAAGAACATATACTGGGCTCTCATTTATATCCATCAACTGCAAGAAATGGATAAATACTTCTCATGAGTCATAGAACACATTGTCACTGTGGCCGAATGGTAAAGCAAAACAAAACCAGCAGTAGAGCTAACTCAGACTCCATCTTTTTAGGGCTTATACAAATGAATCAATAACAAGTAAAGCTTGCTTCTGTTTTTTGTGTTTTTATTCTCAATAGTCCAAGTCCAGACCATGTAGACATTACTGCTATAAAATTGTAGATAAATCGAAAATTAGTTGCTGTAGCTCCACATTCTCATACCTATCTAATATCATGAAATTGAAAACTATTAGAGTTCAACATCATATATAAATGCTCGATTACAATAAGGTGTAATAAAATCAAGAACTCACAGCTTTGTGAATAATCATATCGCCTTCAAGCGCATCACTCCTCGTTGAGTACCATTCAAGAATAAAAAATTGCTCAGGTTCTCGACTGGTTCGCTAGGCGGATACGGGCTCTTATTTAGAGACAGCCTCGACATCCGTGCTTTAGCATTCATCTTGTATCAATATGAAGTCTTTTTGTCGAGCAACTTGCAGCAACCTGTTTCCCATTTTCCTTTCTTTCAGACATTTCATCATACACGTTCTGTACACCACCCAGACCAACTTGTGTACTTGCAATAAAAATAGACTGAGAACCTTCATAACCACATTTTTGACTCTGTTTCCTTCTCGCCCGGCGGACACGACGCATTAAGGCACTACTCTTCCACCAGTCAACACCCTCAAAAAGAGAGGAATCAGTCGTCTTAACTGGAGAAAGAGAGATTAATAGACAACCAAATACAAGACTAAAAATGTATTCGACCCACAAAAACCAGAATTAGATGGGGGCGAATTTGTAATTTTCGTGGGCAATTTTTTCAAAGTAAAAGTATTTAAGAAACTAGCCGAAAATAATGGGAATATCAGGTATCATTCCTCATCTTTCCTACCCTATTATCAACCGTTTTATTAATTTAAAGTTATAAATATTAAAAGATGGATTGATGTAAATGCACGTGGTGTGGGAGACATGGTACCGTAAAGTTATCGTAATCATTTCCAAAAATAATAATTGAAAACTTGCAACTTATCGAGAAATTGAGGCTAATTAAGGCCTTTGTGAATCGTCCATGTGAGCTCGAGAAACTTGTCCCCTAAGATTGTAGAGAGAGAGAGGAGAAATTGGATGGAGAGATTTTGTGATGATACAGAGCATCAGTGATTGACGGCAATGTTTCGAAAATTAAATATCGAACCGCATCAATAACTGGTTTACTAAGTTATTGGTTCGATCGATTGAATATATATATATATAGTTTAACACATGTGTATTACATGGATTTATGAAAAAATTAAATATAAAAAATATCTGTGAAAATTACAAAGTACAAGTTTTAAATTTAAAATAAAAATTGAAATGACATGATCGCAACTCGTGCCTTGTTCAATTTATTAATTATTATAATTATTAATTAATATTATATTTTTAATATTTATATTAAATTCGTTAATAATTATACGTACATACTTATAAAAATCCAAAAAATGTCACATTTGCGACCCATCTCTAATCTATATTAATTAATTATTATTATCTCATTTTATATTTTTATGTATAGATTAAATTTGTTAATAATCATAGTTACATACTCTGAGAAACTCAAAAGGTGTTGTACTCTCATGCCTTTGTGCATTGTCCATTGTCTAATAAATATTAATTAATTATTATTATATAATTTAGTTTTTTATATAAGTTTCAATTCATTACTAATATTTAGTTACATACTCTAATTATTGCAAATATATCATAATTTACTTATACGGAATATTTAAGATTTCAAAAATAAATTATTTCAACTTTTATTATAAATATAATTAATTTATTTATTTTTTCATAATTAAGTTTTTTTGTAATTAAAATTATTTCATATGTAATTCGTCTTTTAATTAAAATAATTAATTTAGAGTTTTTCTACTTATTATATATGATTTTTATATTTTTATATTAGGAGAATAAAAGAAAATTATTGAATTAGACAAAATATAAAAAAAAAATTATTAAGTTAGGCTATATATAATAAAATAAAATATTAAATTAGGCAAGATACATTAAAAGGGAAATATTAAATTAGGTATATATTAGACTCGGATGACACATAAGCAACCGAAGCACCAAGAAAATTTTACTATACAGGCGAAACATACGAAGCAGACACATAGATTAAGATGATTTAGCATTAATATATACTTGTTTAACACCCGTGTATTACACGGGACTTATCAAAAGATAAATATAAAAAATATTTGTAATAATTACTGAATTTTAAATTTTAAATTAAAAGTTAACATAATGTATTCTCAACCCGTGTCTTGTACATGTCTAATCTGTTTATTAATTATTATAAATATTACATAATTTTTTATTTGATGTTTAAATTAAAATAATTAATAATTTTAGTTACATACTTACAAAAATTTAAAAGGCGTCATATTATAAACCCGTGTCTAATATCTATTTTATTAATTATTATTATTAAATTATTTTATATATTAATGTTTATTAAAACACAAAAACACGTTGCCATGTTCGTCGTCAAGCTCGTCTGCCATGGACGCCGATCCACCTCCACGAAGAAGTAAAAAATGCAGGCGTTTAGATCAGATTTTGAATGCCTTAAACTACTTTCGTAAAATCAGATATGATCGTGCTCATGGTGTTTGGATCAAATTTTCGTACGCTCCTTTTCCCTTTTTTTGTGGTGTGTGTGTGTGTGTGTATGTGTTATTGTTCTTCAATGCTATGGCGGCGGCAAGGAGGGGGTGATGGGTTGTGAAAAAATAGAGTAGGGTTTGGGATAGTTTTGTTATTTTTTATTTATTTTTCTATTGAGGTGTTCTCATTAAAAAAAAATATATATATATATATCTAGTGTTCTAAAAATCGACCTAGACGGTTGCCTAGGCGCTAGGCGGGTTGATGCCGCCAAAGTTTGTCCCTAGTCACAGCAATATATTAGGCGAGTCGACGCCAAGGCGGGCTAGATGTCTAAGTCCGCTTCTATTCGCAAAACTGTCCCAAATCACAATCTCATCAAATACCTACAAACCACTAGCCAGACATTACTGCAAAAAATTTTATTTTTAAAATACTGTTAATGTTCGAGTTTATTTTCTATTTTGTGTGTGATCACTTCAGTGAACTATTGAATCTATCGAGAAAGTACTCATATTAATTACATGTCGGATAAGTCTTTCTTAAGAGATGGCTTTGATCAACTATCGTCTTACTTGTAACTCGTTCTCATGCGTTTGAGTTTCAATTATTAATCCAAGTTTTTGAATATCAATGTTGAGACCAGTGTTCTAAAATGCAGCGATTAGACGTGAGATGCGGAAAAACGACACGCCTAGTGCACAGGCATGTGAAAAGACGATCAAGTTGTTTTGTTGATCGCCTGGGCGTGAAAGGTGCATGCCTTTTAGATGGGTAACTTTTTTTTAGTCAAATATCACAAAATCTATAATGACACCAAAAAAGAATCAAATAATTAATGACCTTGTTTGACAATTAGCGGATAGTTGTTAGCTAATAGCGAATTGTATTAGCTGATAGTTGATTGTATTAGCTGATTTGACTAGCCGGTGGTTGTATTAGTTGTTTGTATAGAAGTGTTTGGTGAATAGCTGATAGCGGATAATTATTTAAATGTATAAATGACCAATAAGGACACGGACTTAATTTATTGTTGAGTTTTTTTGATAATAATATAAATTTATATGATGATTAATTGAATAATTAGAAAAATATATACAAGAATCTGAAATTATTGGTCTCTGGTATTTTACCACATATACAAGTATTTATAATTTAAGATTTGGAAGTGAATTTAATTGAGAGGGAAGAAGAAAAAAATACGTTTGAGGTGAATTGAAGATGGGACGCGTGAGATATTTATGTGGTAGGTAAACTTAAAATATTAATTCTAGCGGATAAATTTGTTATTTAATCATATTTTTCAATCCTCTACCCAAAACGCTGTTAGAAGGAACTTTTTCTAAAAGAGCTTTTTGGACCCAAAAAGCTAATTAAATCCTCTAATTTTGTCCCAAACCGCTTATCAACAAACAAGGCCATTGGATACGGTTTCATAAGACGGTCATACTTTTACAGTGAAATATCATGTTTTTATTGTGAAATTCATACTTTTCAAAAAAAATGAGACCGTGAATAGTAAGTTGATTCTGTATAGATAATTTTTACTTTGCTAACTATATCGAAAATATGTAGACAAATTTATTAAACATATTTTTTTACTTATTATAACAATATAATAAATAAAATAATAAAAATATTGAAAAATATCTTTTCACACTTAAAATTTCGCCTTACACTTGCACGGTTGGGCATCCAAGACTTCAAACTTGACACTGTTCTCTTGGCACACTTTCACACCTTTTGAACCTTGATTGAGACATTTATCAAAGCTTCCTATACGATCACAATTCTCGATTACCTGAAATTGCAACGATAAAGAGATTTAAAAAAAATGCAACTGTTTTCTTATACAACTCTATTAAAAAAAAAAAAAGTAATTATTCAATTCTATCAGATATGGAACTACCACGCCTAATTTAGGTGCTACCACCCACTAGTACCGATAAATAATCTCAATAACCGAATCAATCAAGAATCCGATACCTTAATGTTAGGTAATAATAGAATTCTTTAAGTTTAACCACTTCAGCCAAAACTTTGTTTACTTCGAACTGGATATTAAATACACGTTTATCTCAATTTTTTATGGGTTCCCAATCACTTACAAATACTTTAAACCAAATTAGTCTGAGAAAATATTTAAATAAACCATTTTTAGCTGTAAGAGTTATTGGACTCCAAAAAGTCACCTCATCAACCTGCTACCTTGGAAGTTCATCCTCCTTTCCTTGTTTATTTATTATTTTGACATTTTTGTACACATGTAAGAGAGAGAAAAGTGAAATAAAATCTCAAAAGTTGAGAGTTGAGACCAATGAGCATGCTCTGGTCAAATATTCCGACCAGAAATAACTCAAAGTTTTCTTCTTCTTTTTTTCCAGACAACTGCAAGAAATTCGAGTTTTTACAAGATTCCTTATCAAAACTTGAGTTCCATAGTTTTTAACAAGAAACCAAAACCCACTTGAAATTACAACCCGCTTGTGATTTAGGAGAAATCATCCAAGATCCCCATTTTATCTTCAAGTTGACTTTTTTTTTTTTGTACTCATCCTTCTCATAAATCTTGAGTTTTGATCTAAATGCTCATTGGGAGCATTTTGTGACTAGATATTTAAATGATGGGTGAGGAAGAAAGACTCCCAACTCAAAGCAATGAAGCTCAAATGAGTGAGCAGCCCAAGAATGGGATCTTAAGCACTCTTTTGGCTCCAATTTACTGGTTTAAAATGCTTGCAAATGAATTGCATTGGAGTTTTGTGTTAGGGGTTATAATCGTGTACGGCACGAGCCAGGGGCTTGGTGGTGCACTCGCACGGGTGGGGACAGAGTATTATATGAAGGATGTGCAAAAAGTTCAGCCTTCTGAGGCTCAGGTTTACTCTGGAATCACTTCTATTCCTTGGATTGTCAAACCAGTCTGGGGTCTTTTAACCGATGTTGTTCCGATTTTGGGGTATCAACGGAGACCCTATTTTGTGTTTGCTGGTAATAAAAGTTGTCTAATTGATTTTTACTTTGAGCTTTTGTTTTGACATTTTTTTATTGCATTTTTTTGTATTCTTGATTTGTGTAGTTTCAGCTCTGTTTCTGTTACAATGTAGTTTTGTGATGCTTATCTTGTGGTTTGTATTTTTTTTCCTTTTGTGTGTGTATGTGGCTGTTTAAGTAATAGCAGTTTTGAGATTAGTTTGTGATTGGTGTAGTAAAATAGTTTCTGTTGATGTCATCTAATTTCCGTACAGTTTATGTTCAGTGATTCGTAGTTACAAGTGACTTTTAGGAAGTGTTTGCAATCACTGAGAATGATTTTTGGCTTCTTGTGGAAAGAAAGAAAGAAAAAAGTAGTTATTGGTGTTTTAAAATGCAACTTTTGATTCTGCGTAATTTAATCGGAATCTAATAGTAGGGTCAGGCGTGCTTTAGGTTTTTTATTCTGCTTTTCATTTAACGTTTACAAACAAATAAACTTATAGATTTTATTTGCAAACGCTGCCAACTTTTGATTTTTCAACTACTTTTAGCTTCTACTACAAACAATAGATATTCACATGAATTGTTATGGTTTTCAATAATAAATATTATTATCCAGGTTCCCTCGGAGTCGTTGCCATGCTCTTCTTGTCGCTACACAAGGATCTGCATATAGTATTAGCTTTATTCGCATTAACAGCAGCAAGTGCCAGCGTGGCAATTGCAGACGTAACTGTCGATGCTTGCGTGGCACAGAAAAGCGGCTCTCATCCTTTTCTAGCAGCCGACATGCAAAGCTTATGCGCTTTGAGCTCTTCGATTGGGTCGCTCGTCGGATTTTCTTTTAGTGGCATTTTTGTTCACTTAATCGGCCCCCAGGTTAGTAGCTCCTGTCATTGTTTCGGGCAAACAAATTACAAGCTTTTGAAACTGTGATTGTTTTATGAATAAAATATATTTCTTTGGATTAAAGGGGGTATATGGCTTGTTGACGATACCATCAGGACTCGTGTTGTTAGTTGGTGTTTTGCTCAAGGAACATCGGAGTTCAAGCTTTGCTTATGAACAGGTACTCACTTTTTTCTATATATGGGTTGATTATCAATAATGAGAACTACCTCTCAGATTTAGAAAATTATAAAATAAATAAATGAATAACTTGAGGTCTAATTATGTCTTAAATGTGAAGAGGCAACTGTAATATATTTACAAATGTGAGTGAGTGTATGAAATGTTTATTCTTATACATGAAGCAAACCTCAAGGGGGTTTTCATGATTCTTAAAAATCATTTTGGGAATTTTATTTTTTTTTTTTGTAATTAGCCCAAACCTTGGGGTGTTAATTGTAATTATACCTTAAAATTATCCCCTTCACATTTGTTTCTATTCTCTACAAATTGCATTAAGGAGGGTATTTTGTAAAGCAAAAACAAACTTCAAGTTGAGTTTTTTTAAAAGATAATTAGGGTTTTATTGCAATTAGAATAAACCTGAGGGGTAGTTTTTTGTGATTAACATTTTTTTTCTATTGCGTAATTGGGGTTAGCTAGTGCAAAAGTTTAAATTTGATTTTTCTTGAATCAGATCAACCAGAGCTTTGTCAACGCTGGTAAGGCAATGTGGAAGACATTGAAATGCCCGGAAGTGTGGAGGCCAAGTTTGTATATGTACTTATCCTTTTCGTTGAGTCTTAATATCTCCGAGGGGATGTTTTACTGGGCCACCGATTCTGCAGCTGGGCCGTCGTTTTCTAAGGTACATTAATGTTCTGAGTTCTTAGCTGTGATCTTCTCATTTAACTTAGAGCCAAGTGAAACGCGCTTGAAGATGAAAATACCCGTTTAGTAACTTAGTTTGTTATTAAATACGTTTTAGATGAAAAAAACGTGTCTTGTGCGAAAAATGGAAGGTTGAGAAAATAGCTAAATGGATTGAAAAGAATAGTAAAGAAGAGAATTAGGAATTTATAGGAAGAAAAATGGCAAAATTATATTGCTTTTAAAGAGTAAAAGCTATTATTTTCATAGTTATGTTCAGATATTTAATTATGATGAAAATGCAATTTTCTTTGTGTAAGAAGAAACATATAATTATATTAGTTACCATTGGGCTAGTGGCCCTATTAAATTTGGGTTGAACCGCACTGAAAATTCAGCCCAATATCTAGCCGATAAAAAATGGTGATAAAATTAAAAAGACCAATAATTGTTAGGTACAACCTTCAGATTTATCTATTATTATTATTATTATTATTATTGCAATATGTTTTAGGGATAATTACAAAATTACCCCTGGGGTTTGTTTATTTACAGAAAAAAAATAGCTAACTTTGAAAATTACAAAAATCACCCTTGATGTTTAATTTTGTTTACATTTTGCCCCAAAATTAGTTGACCTACTGGAATTTCTTGAGGTCGTCAAATGTATTACAATTACACCCCCAAATTTTCGAAATGTAACAAACAACCCCAACTTTCCGTGTGCCTAATTGTAATACTTAGAAAAATGGAGGGATGTAAAATTGGCAGCAATTTCCATTAACTTCTCTACGGCACGTGGAAATTGTAAGACAAACGTAACCTCTCAAGGGTGCTCTTTGTAATTTACAAAGTAAGCTGGGTCTTTTTGTAATCCGGCCTAATCTCAAGGGTAGTTTTGTAATTATCTCTATGTTCTACTTACCGTTTCATACTCTCGGCCCGAAAAAACGCCCTGCCAAATCGGTAAGAAACAAAAAAGACTCCAACACCACTAACCGAAAATCCCTAATTTGAATCTTCTTTCCTTTTTTTTTTTTTTTTTTTTTGGTTTTAACACAGGAAACAATTGGGTATATTATGGCAATTGGCTCCATAGGCTCTCTCCTCGGTGCCATATTATACCAATACGGATTAAAAGACTACCCTTTCCGTGATCTACTCTTTTGGGCTCAAGTACTCTCTTGCGTCTCTGGATTGCTTGATCTCGCGCTGGTGCTTCGATGGAACCTGAAACTCGGCATACCGGATTATTTCTTCGTGGTGATCGATTCGAGCGTGTCCCAGCTGATCGGGCGTCTCAAATGGATGCCGCTCCTTGTCCTGAGCTCGAAGCTTTGTCCACCTGGCATCGAGGGCACGTTTTTCGCCTTGCTGATGTCGATCGATAACGCCGGGCTTCTAACTTCGTCGTGGTTAGGGGGTTTGTTGCTTCACGTCCTGAACGTGACGAGGACGCGGTTTGATAATATTTGGTTGGCCGTTTTGATAAGGAATATTATGAGGATCAGCCCGCTTTTTCTGCTGTTTTTGGTTCCGAGAGCCGATCCGAGCTTGGCTATTCTTCCGGATGATGTGTTGGACTCGAAGGAGGTTGGTGAGAATCGTGCGTCTGAGAATGTTGAGCTCGTCGCGCTTGTTAACAGTGCGGATAGTGAAAGATAACTCAACTAATTTTAACACGGTCAGGTTAATGAAAAACCTGGGTTCTTACAGATTTATTGAGGGTAAAAAAACACTTACTGTTAGATATTTGTATTCTTTTTATAAACCTCAGTGCAATTTTTGTTGTACCACTTCACTTGAATGGATATTACACGTATCAATAAGTACCTCGCTTGAATTCTTTCATTTTTACCGGTTTATATTCCTCCACTGTTGAAACATCGTTATTTCGGTCGGGATTTATGGTTTTGCTTTTAATCTTGGTGAAAATATTCAATTTTTTGAAGACGTTATAATCCCATGAGTTGTCTGGTGAAGGCATTATTAAACCCAGTCGTCATTTTTGTTGTTTTTCAATCAAAAATTAATTAATTGGCTAATTCAAGTAATAAAATAAACAACACTAATATTAAGTATAATTGTGATTTCACCGATTTCGTTGAGATACAAGAACAGCAAGCATTCAATAACCTGACCTGAGCCTGCTTAAATTAGTATGTATAAACCAGTTCAGGAAAAGTTGAAATTAAAATAACCAGAAAGAAAGAAAGAAAAAATAGCAGCCAGAACTATGATATGAAGTTCAACAAATACAACAAATTCTAGCTTCAAATGACAACATTTGATCACCATACTTCCTAAGAAGGATTCAACACTTGAGCTCAATCAAACTAAGTAAAACTGTAAAAGTCCAACTATCATTCAATAGTGCACCAAAGAAAACACCGTGAATGTTTAGCTCAAAGTACAATCCCAGCAAGAGGCTATCGGGTATTAATTATATCACATGTTCAATAGTACAGTGGACCAAACTCAACGAACACTAAATCCCATCTCACATATATCTAATCTCACAACTGCAACAAAGACTCATTTAACCCTCCTCCTATCCCTGTCTCTCTCTCGCGTCTTTTCTCTCTCGTGATCATCTCTCTCCCTACTGCCGCTCTTTTCACGATCTCTATCACGCCGCCTTTCTCTCTCCCTAATAACATCGCTTTCTCTTTCTCTCTCTCTGTCTCGGCTGGATAATTTCCGTTGTGGGCTTTCGCTTCCGCTTCGGCTACGGCGACGCTTTTTCAGAGGCTCGCGCGAATCATCTCGTGGGTCCCTCCTTTCGGAAGATGACATCTCTGCAGTTTCGACAAAGTAAAAAAGTTAAATATCAGAATGTGTCGAGATGACAAATCTTGAGATAAGAAAAGCATGGTGTGTGCTTACTTCGACCAGAAGCGTTTGTGTTCGAATCAAGCAAACCATAATCGGCTTGGAGTCGACCCCTATGGATGGCAACTTTTCTCTCGATTTCATCAGAACTTTTTATCCCTCGTTCTTCAAGAGATTCGCGATATTCCATCAAAGCAACCTCAAGACGCCTCATTTTTCGTCTGTGAGATGGTGTCAAATTTTGAGAAAAGAATAAAATCTTTAAATTTTGACTTGCTACATGGGATTGCAAGGTCTTGTTATAAACTGACAGTAGTAGTAAAGAACAGCAACTGTTGACACATGAACAAACGAGAATACCATATTTTATAGGGATAATTACAACAAGTCAAAAGCTACCCTTGAGGCTTGAGGGATGGGGTGGGTGGGTGGGTGCATCCCTTCATGTTAAACCCGCCTTACATTTTTTTACCTGTTGTTAGTAGAGCCAACGGAAAATGCTTATGTCATCAAATATTTTCACAATTGCATCCTTCGACTTTTCAAGATATTAAAAATACCCCCAACTTTTCTTCTTGCATTTCACATTTACATCCCTCAATTTTTTTTACAAATAACATGAATAACGAGATGGAAAGTTAGGGCCATTTGTAAGAAATTTAAGAGTTGAGGGGTGCAGTCGTAAAATAATTGAAGACGTCAGCAAATTCCATCGGGTTGACCAATGGTTGAGCCAAAATTCAAACAAACTATACCGCAAGGGTGGGTTTTAGCAATTTTCAATGTTAGTTTTTTTTTTTTGGGTAAATACTCCAAACTCAGCTGTAATTTTTGTAATTACCCCTATTTTATATACATAAATCACAGGAAAATTTACGGATGTATTAATTTTAGTTACCTCTGTTCTTCATTCATCCCACCGTCAAGGTGTGCCGAATTACTGGCATCGGTAGTAAGCTCCACTTCCTCACTTTTCCGAGCACCATCACCGGCATTCTCACTACCAGACGACGAATAAGTCAACCCCAAGTTTTTCGCACTTCTATCATTCTCCCCGTCACTCTCATCGTCCTCCCGGGCCCACTTAGACGACGGGAGGATTGATTCATTCTTCCCTTCACCACCATTCAGGTCATCAGTCTGTAAGGTAACATCCGACGGGGGCAAAAATACTGATCCTCTCCCTATCGACTGCATATTGGCCTCTGTTTCAAAATTAAACTCCTTACGGGAACTGGGGTATCTACCCGAGCCCGACTGGCTATGTGCGGGCTTTAATTCATCGTCGAGCTCAAAGCCCCTCTGTTTTTCAGCCTCTTCAAGATAAAGTAGCCGAGCTACCATTGTTTCTCGTCCACCAACCAGAGATAACCCGTTGTGCCTACAACGCCGTTCGAGCTCGGTAAGAGGCAAATTCAATAGCTCATTCATGGCAGCGCCTTTCCCAATCGCTAATGCGGCGTCTTGGTTAATTTTTTGTCCGTCGACTGTTTCTGATAAACCCGATTTCCTCTCTAGCTCGGGGGCATCACCGCATATGGAGTGGAAAGAGGTTACGCCGGAGTTGCTCGATCGGAGAAAGGTGGCTCGTAAACCATTCACGTATGCATCTGAAAATAGAAACCAGTCGGCCCAGACTTGAAGAACTTTCAAAATACGTTCCTGAAAAAATACGAAGAGAGAGAGAGTTTTTAGCTTGTGTGTAAAAGAAAAATGAGTGAAATTTTAGAGATATGGAAAGAGATTAAAATGGATTTACCTTTAGGGCTTCGGCTGTGATTCGTCCAGTAACACTACGATATAAGTCATTAAAGCTTTCAATTATATCTGGCAAAGTCGATTCGAATTTAGTACGATAAGCGGATGCATTCTTCACAGGGGCACTGCTATTGTGAAGGATGTCTGAGACAAGCATGAGTCTTGCGACTTTTGTGGGAATTGGAGTTTCTTTAAGAGTCAAAGACTCAGTTAACACTTCAACCACCTGAAGGGAAAAAGAAAAAAGATCAATAATAATAATAACAACAACAACAACAACAACAACAACAACAACAACAACAACAACAACAATAATAATAATAATAATAATATAAGGCATTTAGACTATCAACATAAGCTCAATCAATTACCTCCCCTGCAGCATCTGCATTATCCAGTGCAAACCCCATGGCTTCTTTTATCTGGCTCCGTTCCAACGTTAATGCACGCAGCATATCCTCAAATTCATCTCTTTGGGAATCCGTCAGTGTCCGTTCCACCTCCACACGCTGTAAAAATCATAACCATGAAATTTTTATCTATAATTGTTAAAATTCGCAATTGCGCGTAAGCACCATCAAATATAAAAGAACTATATTAGAAAGTACTTTGCTTTTCCCAGCAGCATAAGTGCTCGCAGCTTCCTTTTCGTGTTCTGGACCTTTTGGTGCTGGTAACGGAGGTGGCATCCATCTTTACATGCAAGATAGCAGAAAGTCAATAAAAATAATAATATAAAATGTAAATTGTCAAAGATTCACGAGAAGTTATACGGCTCGACTTACCTTCCACTACCGGTGATCATGATGAAAGGCTCCGTTCTCCATCGCTGGAGAGTATCACCCTGAACTTACACATATGGATTATGTGAATAAATATTTCTTGCTGTTACTACAAAGAATAACGACATTTTTCATTGCCAAATGAAAAGCTCACCTGAGCAAATGAATAGAGCCTCCAAACATAGTAGGTATGTTCCTTAGAACCGAGCTCAAACAAAAAACTGAACAAAGGATTTCCACGGCCTCGCTCCATTATCGCTTGTTCAAAAGCACAGCCACCATCAAGAACATAGAGTGCCATTGTATCAATTATGTGTTGAAGGTGATTGTCATCCGGAGGAACAACACTGATATCCGGTACATTTGGAGTAAGTACCTACTCATCCAACCAAACAATTGTACATCAAATCTTAATCAACGTTAACAGCAGTTAATGAAGAAAATGAGACCTTCTACTAGCCTGACACATTGATCTCAAAAAAAAAATCACTTTGGGAACACTTAACTGATTGTGGCAGATGGCCATATACAGAAATGTAGGCCCTACGCATACACGTTTTTTAAGACAAGGAATAAATCCCTTGGCAGACTTCTTTTTATTTAATTAGACTTCTGTTTTAAGAAAACAAAACCCAAGGTTTATAAAGATTTTTTTTTTCACAGCGTCTCAACGTTTCACAATAAATGACAATCTCAGATTTCAGAGACTTGACCCCACTATAAAACATTTGCCAAAAAAAAAAAAAAAGCTTATCACGATAAACCAAAGAGCAAATTGCAAGTATAACCTACCAACTCCGAGTTCTGGCTTGGAACAGAGGTTACTGGGGGACCAGATGGGCCAGACAAAATGACAGTCGCACCCTGACAACCAGGAAAAAAAAAATCATAAGATTAGGCTAAAAAAATATTAATAGTACAAGAAGAAAAAAGGCGCAACTAACCTCCTTGCTCCTAATGGCCATTTGTCCAGGAGGGGGAGCAGGAAGTGCCTGTGATGGGAGAGAGACGGATTTACCCCACCCAATTTTCAACTCATATTCATAGACCACCACACCTGGATAACAGAAAAATATTGTTAGCCTCTTCGAGTAGTTATTGCAACAGTCAGTCAGAGATGAATTATTTACACAGAAGCCACTCAGTCAAAAATAAAAATAAAAACTTATCAAGGTCATACATAAGCAAACAGTGGAAGAACATTAATTAACAAACCTTGCATTTCATCCTTTGCAGCTTGCGCTTCAGCTCTATTCATGAAGGCAACAAAGCCACAATTCCTTTGCCGTCTCTTTTCCTCTTCCGTTCTAGGCCACATAATTTTTACACTAGCAATGGGCCCAAATCTTCCGAAAGTCCGCAAAAGAAAATTCTCATCAACCTAAAAGGAAAGAACATAAACAATAAAAAAATAAAAAAAAAATAAAAACTAGATGAGAAGTTCCTATACTGTAAGGCAGAAGGTTATATACACCAGGGGAACGAGATATCCATAAATATGGATGGGATGGAAAGACTCTAACCTGAGGTGATAAGTTTCCCACATACAGATTTGTGGTTTGTGGATCTCCATCATCAAATGATCCAGGTTTTCCCATTGGATCAAATTCATCTGGCAGCTCATCAAACCGGCTAGATGGCTGAGTGAGAGCAACATATTAATAGGAAGTACTTCAATATATTTGTTAAAGACTCAACACTTATGAATATTCATAACATAGAAGATCCATCGGAAAAAAGAAAAACTGCACAAGATAAATATTGCCCGGGTGGCTACTTAAATTTTAGACGACAAAAGAACCACTCCCTCAGTCCCACAAAGACAGCTCACTTCCATTTTCACAAAGATTAAGAAATGGTAGTTAGTATAGTTGAAACATTAATGTTACCTACATTTTCCAATTATACCCTTCTTTAATACCAATGGCTCATAAATTGATTAAAATTAGTCGATACCAAAGTACATTAAATAGGGGCATATAAGTGAATAAAAAATGTACATGTCAAGTATGGAAAGTGGGCTATATCTTGGGACAGAAAAAGGAAAGTAGACTATCTTTGTGGGATGGAGGGAGTATGACTTAGAAAATAAAAACATCTTAAACAATAACATTGTTGACCTCCATATTTTAGTTGAAATATCAAAAGTCCAAGCACTAACCGTAGAAATATCACTGTGACGTGTATCACGCCAACTTTCACGGTCTTGATTTCGCCTCTCCCTCATCTCTTGCTCTTGCTTCAACTCCTCCATAAAATGATCGATATTCCGTGACTTCCCTTTCTCTCTTTCCTTTGGCTTCTCCTCTTTCTGGAGAGAAGTGAAAATGATTCAGAAAATAAACATCCAATAACTGATGAACAAGGGGAAAATGGCACCTACTTTCTTTTCGTATTCTTTACCCTTTGTTGCCATTGGAGGTGGGATGAAAGATGGTACATACCTGCATAAAGTTTAACCATAATCTAATAACTATATTTCAATGATAAGAATTTCCAGAAAACTTAATAAATTAACAAGAAAATAACATTATAAATAGAAGGAGCATACAAAAGTTTAGAGAAAAAGTAAAGAGTAAACAAAAACCAATCAGGCACTGTTCAAGTAAGTACACAAGTTCGAAATCTAAGTCGACTTTTACAAAGTTTAGGTTCTTGTTAATTTCAAATAACTGCACCATATATATAATCTAAGCCATTTGGTGCAAAAAAAAAAAAGAGAGAGAGAGATCATATTCAAAGTGAATGCATACACTATTATAATCTCTTTCATACAAAGAAATCAAATGGTTCTATTTTTATTTCTAATTAGCTTACCAAGATTAAAGCACTCAGGATAGAAAAGTGTAAGATTAACCCTTCTTGATTTGGTTGAGGAAATGGGAAATCGATACCAAAGAATAAAATAATGATTTGATACTTCACAAATCCTACTGCAATAAGCTGAGAAAATAAAATATTTTTATAATCCTTGACAGAATCCTAATCAAATTCAAAATTAAAAACACAGCTTCGGCATTCACAAAATGATAAAAAACATTACGTGAAATTATCCCAATATATTGCTTGCCTTCAAAACATCCATCCAAACTCTAGATCAGCCCAAGAATGAATTAGTTAGATCGCCAGCTCAGGGGTGGCCAAGGACGCATGAGTACAAGTTTGAACCATAAAGCAAGAACAGAATTTCAAGCCATATGTCCTGCGAGTAAGCAAAAGGACTCATACCAGGCTTGAAGAGGTTAGAGCCCTTGAAGGTGGTCTGCATCCATTGACGGGCCATAGGAAGTACAAATATCAAGGGACATGCTATCCTAGGTGTGGATTATTACACTCAGAAACACAATTGTCTCTGTTCTTCATAACACTAAAATAATATCTCTTGTTATGTACGATAAGTAAATGCTGCGATCAATACTTAGTGCACAGACATTGGAAGGGTAAATCATATAGAACCACTTAGCCTACTTTTATAACTTAAATTAAAAAAATATAAAAGCACAGTCTGCATGTGAATTATCACCATATAGTTCTCGTACTCAAAATTCCTGATCACAAGAGCATTGAAACATAGTTAATCAAAAGCATTTGTTTACCTACTCCCTTTCTTTAAACCAGAACCCTCATCTTTGGAATTTCCACCTGCCATCCGCGAATGAATAGAAAAGCCCATATTTTTATTAATGTGTCCATGTAAAAAAGAAGAAATCATTCATTTATCCACATTGAAAAATAAATAAACTAGATGACTTCAATCTTGATAAGACAATTTATGGAGTTTATATATGTTTGATTATATACTTGAATCGCCAACTGACCTTCGGAGTCGTTCTTCAGCTTCTCATTAGGGTTTATCAATCCACCTCTAACAAAAGCCTTCGACCCTGGAGTATTATCAGCTTGAAATGACTCTACAAACTCTTGATATAATCGAGCAGTTTCATCCTCCGCCCTCTGAAATATATAGAAATAAGAATCAACAGGAATCTTGCATAGCAACAGGATACAGAAATATTCAAATTTTATCTCAATTAACTAAAAAAAGGAGTGAGCAAGCAATGAAAATGCCTTTTTCTTCGCCTCTTCTTCTTCTCTATGCTTCTGAAATGGCGTCTTCTTTCGTGTACTCATTCTCCTAGCAGTAGAGTTGCAGAAAACGAAAATTAATTCATTTTACAAAGAGGGAAAAAAAATGATCCGAAACAATAATACTGGATTTAACGAATAAAATTGGGAAGTGCATTCTATTAGCTAAAACAATAGAGCTCTGTAGAAATACAGGGAAAAAAAAATGACTACACAATAACATAGAAGCAAATTACAGTCTGTTTACAATTACCTATTTGCACCAAAAATACAAACTTGGAGCAGCGTAAAACAAAAACCAGCAAAAACTACACATAAAAATTCATATACCGGATGAAAAATGAATTCTCTACAGATTTTCAGAAGCTATAACTGTGGTTGTTTTGTTCGTCTAATTCGTGCAAAACCCTCACATAAAATAAATTCGTTTCCTCCCATTAACAAAATCAGAAAATAAGATGAGGATATTGACAGCGTGTAAGCTTTGAGAGAGAAGAGATAACTTACTGGGGTGAATGGATCTATGAGATTAGAAATAATTTCTGATGAAAGTTTTCAGTGTGAACTAAAGCCAAACACGAACGAGGAGAGGGCAAACTCTTTTCTGTTTACCTAGAACGGGTCGGAGTCAGGACCCGTACAATAGATCCGGGAACGAGGAATTTGATTTTATATTTTTTTAAGGGCTCACAATTCCTGAGATATGATAATTAGAACTGTCAAGACGGGACAAAGCTCGCGAACTGGCCCGTCACCTCGCGCAAACGGGTGGATTTGAGCTTCAATTTTTTAGCCTCGTTTGATCGCGAGCTTTTTTGGCCGCCCTGTTAAACTCGTGGGTTTTTTTGGGCCGGAGCGGGTTGCCCCGTTTTTCAGTTTATTATTATTATTTATTTAAAATTAGAATTTATATTTGTTAAAATTAAAGATACGTTTGAATTCTTTTATTTCCTATTTGGTCATTAGAAAACTTTAAATAATATAGTAATTTTTATTTTTTTTATTAACTTTTAACACAAAAAATATAATTTTATAAAAATAATAATAATAGCTTGGCCCGTTGACCAGTGGGCCTTTAATCGCGGGCCGCGGACTCAGATTTTTGGGCCCACAGAAACACGGGCCAGGCCCGCCCCTCGCCGTTTTGGGCCAGCCCGCGGCGGGCCTGAGCGAATTGGCCCGTTTGACACTGCTAATAATAATAATAAAAATAATAATAATAAACACGAACCCAAAGCTCTTTTGGTATTAGAGCATACACAACGCGTGGGCTTTGTGGGTTTATGTCTCGATCATGTTCACTTGGCCGCGAGGACGTGCTCTAACGCGCTTCATAAGTTGTGGTCAATTGTAGGGTTCATGCTCAAATAGTGGGTTCCACGGGCAAATTTTGCCCGCATGGAACTGGGATTTTTTTTTTTTTGAAATTTACGATTGGTTAAAGGGTTGTTGGAGATCCAACGGCCAATATTAATCTCACTTTTAATTTTCTTTTTCTTAATTCAAGACATTCAAAAAAAAAATCAAAAATAATTAAAAAAAGGAAAAAATATATGGTGTTGTTGAGATTTAATGACCTTTGGAGATCCAACGGTCTATATTTAATTCCAACTTTTATTTTTGAAAAAAAAATAGAAGAAATTGAAAAACAAATATATCAAAATATATGTAATTTAAAAAAAACAAGTATAATTTTTTTATCAAAAATAAAATAACATAATTAAAAAATTTGGAAAATAATAAATAATCAAAAAATAAATAAATTATTGAAACAAATCAAAAATATATTGAAAAATATATTAAAAAAAGAAGTTTAGATATAATCTTTTGACTAAGAAATTATAAGAATATATTTGAAATAATAATAAAAAAATAAAAATCAAAAAATCGAAAAATCAGATTTTTGAATAAAAATATTGTAAAAAGGTACTAATTACATTATATTCCTATCGAAAATCAATTGATCTTAGTTTTTCAAAATTCATAATTCATAACAACACAACTCATTTTTCATGTTAATTAACTTAAATTCAATCTAAAACTATATTTATACAACAAAATCCATGATTTTTGTATACAAAATTGAAAATTAACAAGAAAAATTGAAACACTTCCAAACAAAAAAGAGCAAACAAACCTACCTATATTTGTCGGGTGTTTCTTGCCCGCGGATTTCGTCGATATTCTGCTCCAAAAATTCAACCCCCGATCCACCGCGTGCTCTCCTGAATGAGCTGGCCTATGCCAAACATAGGTTAGAAAGGGACCATCGGGGGAAATTCCAATGAACCCTCTCATATGCTTAAGTTAGATTTTGGTATAGGAATATAGGAAGAAAACTAGTAAATATCATAATACCAAATAATATTACCTCCCTCGGTATATTTATACTACTGGTCAGTTGGGATCTTCGGGATTTAGAGAAATTATTTGGGAATCTCGGGCCGTTAAAGCCTATTCAAATAATTCGAAAGTGTACTTGGCTCCGCTGAGAACAAGGCTGACTTGCTTTTGCAATCAGTTCTGTTCAATAATTGCCTTCAATCTCTATTGAGGAAGTGATTTCCTTTTTAAGTCAACTCAGGTTTATAAAAGAAGTTGAGCCCCTCTTTTTATCCTAACTACTTGAGCTTTAGATTATTTTCTTTCCTAACACGGCTGAACACATCCCTAAATAGTTAGTTTTTCCCTCACACTAGTGGTGACTGTACTGTACTTTCTTATTATTCATCTAAGTCCTAATATTCAACTTCGATCCACTTGCGGCAATCGGGTATTTCATGTAGCCCAATGAGAACTTCACCCATCCGTTAAATTTCTTTGGACCGGACTCACCAGTAAGTTTAGCTCTCCCACTATATTCTAATCTTTTCTAGACTTTTCCGATGATCTCCTCTCAGGCATGTATAGGGTATTTCCAAGTCGTATCAGTCACCGATGGATTTTCTTCTTCCCGTTGAAACCAGCCGCTCTTTTTTCTTCTTTTCATTCTCTCTCTCTCTCTCTCTCTCTCTCTCTATTACAAACAGGTGTGGTTAGTAATGTGTGTTGGAGAAATAATTGAAGACCAAGGATAGTTTAGGTATTTACTATTGGGTTGTGTTTGCAAAATCGGATGGGGTGGGAATAGTTGGAATATCCCAACTAATTAATCATTTGTGATCATCGATAGAAGCCCGAGATACTTGTTCCATATTGCTAGTTACCCCACATTTATGTGGTAAACATATCCCTACACCAACCCTCGTACAATCCTATCATAATCTGGGTGGAAAAAACAAATTTATCCGCGTACCTCTCAACTGCAAGTTATTATGACTGTTATTCCCTCACTGGGCAATGTAATTACTAGAGAGACAACTTACATAGCTTTTCCCCACAACAACAAACCCTATAGATGAGCGACACAGAGTTTAGAAGGTGGGTTGTTTGTAATTTGCTACGGTAGAAATCTACATTGAATTAATTGGCTTGAAACTTCAAAATTAGTCAGAATTTGTCCGGTGGATCATTGGTAAACCCAACATCAAAGATTACCCAGGTGGTGGTCCATTTTAAACTTCGAGATGTGATTTTTACTCATACCTTTTCCCAGCCCATAAAATTCTAAACCAGTTTCAACATTTGTTTAGGTTGTTGAATACCCACCTTCTGTTGGTACAAGGTTAAGTACTAGACCGGTGTCATTGTCATAACACTCTCATATTTGAAGGTTACAACCAGTTAAACACAACACCCCTGAAAATATATGTCTGGATATTGGATATTGTGGTGAGATGTTAATACGACATTACCAGTGTTAGTGATTTTGTGTACCGATTTTTAGAAACAATTGATTTCAGAGATTGCACGTGCTTTGTTCACTTATCTACCCAATCAAGAATGTTGTTTATTATTGTCTAATTAATTTATTATTTGTTGACTTGCTTAGGAATTCGCAAAAACAAAATTAGAATTACAAATTGGAATTGGCAAAAAACATGAGTTTAGATTTAATCTCTTATCTTGTAGAGTTATTTATTTGGTAGTGTAATCACCTAGATAATATTGGTTTATTCTTTTACCAACATCCAAAAATTAAAGCTAACATTTGACATAGATTGCAATGAAGATGAGATTGAAGTGGTCCTGATCTTTGAAATCGTGATAAAAATATTTTTCATGATTGTATTCTTTTATCAAAAGACTTTTTTCGCACCCGTCGTAAGCGTTGTCGGTCCCCTAAATTCGTACGAGAGCTATTAGTTGTCAAACTACCTGAGCAAATTAAGCACTTGCTCTGAATCATTAACGTAAGTGATATGACCTGCATTGAACAACTTCAGGTAGATAAGAATGCATTCGATAGGTCGTGTTACCTCTTATAGAATCTTGTGGATTTAATCCCCTCCCAAGATGTATTTGTAAGCGGACAAGTTGCTATTTTTCTATTTATCTTAGCCACCATGAGAAAAATTGTCTCATTAAATATTCTTTCCTGAGATCCGAACATACTATAAGTAAGCATTTCCACCTAGTTCTAGATACGGTTCTAAGGTTGTACCCGTCCTAGCTCTTGCACCAAACCCAATCGATGAAACTTGTATAGATGTTAATTGCAAATGGTTTAAGGAAATATACATAAATATAATAATTACAAATTACAAAATGGTTTAGTTGATGTAATTTTTTCATTAAATATTCACACAATTTGTTAATTTTAATTCCACACATTTATTGGATAAATTCATAGGGTTGTTTAGGAGCACTGGATGGAACGTTTGTTCAAGTTCAGGTACCGCTTAGGGAAAAACCACGTTATCGGAATCAGAGAGGCGGATTTTCTATTGATGTTCTTAGTGTTTGTGATCTTACCATGAAATATATATTCATCTAACTAGTTAGGAGGGTTCAACAGTCGATAGTCGTGTACTGTGGGATGTGATCACAAGGCCAAACGGTATGAAGGTTCCCCTTGGTAATTTTTCCATTGCGCATACACATAGTTAGAAACCAAAATTACTCATTAATTACACCTAGATGAATAGTAATGATTAATATTTAAAAAAAATCAATTTTTTAGGAAAATATTATTTGCGCGACTATGGTTACACACACATTCCGGGTTTTCTTGCACCATATAGAGGTGTTAGATATCATTTAGATGAGTGGTCTACCGATCATGATGGGCCTCTAAATTATAAAGAATTGTTTAATCTACGACATGCGAAGTCTCACAATGTTGTTGAGAGGTCAATCATTATACTCAAAGAGAGGTGGGTCGTCCTAAGGAGTCCTGATTTTTACAACATTGGCACCTAAAATTGAATGATTATGGCATGTTTTTTAATTCTTAATTTTTTTCGGAGCTCAATGGTTGTAGACCCAATAAATCGTTTGGTTGACGAATATGAACCAGGTATTAGAGACTCAGATGTGATCCCAAAAGATTACATTGACCATGTTGAACTGAGTGAAGATTGGACAACCTGGAGAGTCGCGAGGAGCATGTACGACGAGTGGAGTGGTGTTACTTGTGTTACAGTGGTGTTTGAACAAATCTTGTAAAATAGTGTTGTGGTAGAAACTTATGGTGTTATTTTGAACCTTTATTTTTTAATCTTTGTAAACCAAGCTATTTCAATTTGTATTAATTGTTGGTGATTATTTCCAGTGGACATGTTCCATGCACTATGTGTTCCTTCTTAATAGTCTCTCTCATTTTTTTGTATTATATTGTTCGATGGATTAAAATTATGGTCATCGGTTTTACGGTTACAATACTCTGGAGTGGTCAAAATTAACTTGTATATTTTATTTCAAATTTAAATATTGACTAAACTGATGTGTTATTTTGTAAAATTGGCTGACTATTTAACATAGATTATCTATAAGTATCATGTTCGATGTTCACTCTACTAGAAGAACCTAGAGCTTCGAAGAAGAGATCGTCCTTGTGCACGGTTTGAAAGACCTGATTCTGTGGGGATGGAAAGCGAATAATGGTTTCAAGTCCGTGTACGCAATGACATTGAAAAAGCATATGAAGCAAGATTTATCGGGAACGGATATCAAAGCGGAGCCGCATATAACTTCAAAGATACACATTGGAAAAAAATGTGTTGTGCCTCACTTAACATGATGCAAGGCCAATCAATATTTGGTTGGAATGACACATCTAACACAATCACCATTGACAAGGAAGAAGTGAATACATCAAGGTTTGTGAATTACTTTATACTTTTTATGGATCTATTAATGATTTTTTCATTTTTTTTGCAATGTGAAACTTTGTGATGGTCTTGCGATTTGGTAGTTTGATCACAATGTTAAAATAATGAAGTACAAGACATGGCCCTTTTTTAAGGATAGTACTGATCGGGCTACGGGTGATAATGCCAAAGGAATTGTCGATGCGGTGAATTGGGTGCTCAGGGAGCTGCAACCACAGGAGGGAATGAATATGCTAGATCATGGTGTTGAGAAAGAATCTATAAAACTTGGCATTGACGATTAATTTGGTACTCACAGTGAAATTAGCTCGACGTTAAAGAAGAGGAAACGTAAGGTAAACGATGCACTAGAGGAGTGTTTTTTAGAGTGATTGATGCATTTTATGCTAAAATTGAGGGGCACCTTGGATATTTGGCTCTGTGCATTAGTTTTCAATAGGATGGAAAACAACAACAAAAGGCCATTCGATGCACTCAACCAAATGCCCTTTTTGTAAATTAAGAACAAGTTGGCCGTTGATTCAAGCTTTTATGTGCCTACTTTATAAATATTTGTCAATTATTCAAAAGTTCACTCGCAAGAGTACGAGTTCGCATGTAGGTTGGTAAGCTAAACTGAGTCGATCTCAAGGAACAAACAATCAGAATCTCAAACGTTTGTTTAATCACGAATTAACACGAAGACTTGTACAACTTGGGGTTTTTGTTTGTGTTGATTATCTAGGAATTTAAAAAGCAATAACATTAATGAAGACTAAGTAACTTGAACTAATTAACCAACTAGAAATTAATAGCATGAATTAACTTCCAAGAAACCAATCTAAAAAGCATGTACGAATCTAAGTAGCAATAACGAATTCAAAAGCATAAAACTCAAACAATAATAACTAGCATAAATGAAAAGCAATTATCATGAATGAAATATAAACGGAATCAATAATCTTAAAAATGAATCTCAACAACTAAGCATGAATTAGATAAACTAAATTAAGATGAAAGATTACGAATTCAATTATCAAAAGTAAATAGGTTTGTAGCATAAAATAATTCAAGAATAATAAATAAAAGCAACTATCTAATTGCATGAATTAAACTAAGAAAGCAATTAAAAAGTTTAGAATACTTATTAGAACTAAGAAGTGCAGTAGATTCTTCAGCTAATCCGAAGAAAATGCGTAGATCTTGGCCGAAAATCGAATCACGAACTAAAGAACGGAGCTTGGAACTTGTGACTCTTGAATCTTCGATCTTGATCTTCTATTATGATATGGGATGTAAAAGTGTAATGTTTTTGTGTCTAAGGACCAAAAATAGGGTTGTAGTGGTGATATGTGTGTTTTGGGACGGATTTAGAGAGGGGTTCATATAGTTTTCCCATGTCTTGGAGCACAAGTTAGGGCAAAAACGCGTTTCTGGGTCGATAATGGTAAGTCTAGCGGTATGGGTTACCGCTAACTATACTGTTAACCCTCTCTGAGTAGTCTTTGTCCATCCGTAGCGGTGTTGGTAGCGGTAAGAAAGTAATCATTAAGTACACCTCTAAAACTCTCTGTCGTTTCCTAACGGTGGAACTAGCGGTGAGGGATACCGCTAAGGTTACCGTTAGTTTGGTCTGGGAGCTCTCTGTCCACCTTCAGCGGTAAGGTAACGGTAAGGAGTAGCGATAAGGGTTACCGCTAACTCGCAATTTCTTCTACTTCTTTCCCGGAAAGCTCGATTCTTATCTCTTAGTCGTTGAGCTTCGTCTCTTATGTGCTGAACTCATCCGGTTACTTAGCTATAAGGTGAAAAACAGAGAATAATCACCTATTTGCATCAATTTAGATCATAATACGGTAAAATAAGTTGGAAGTATAAAATTACGAAATTAAGCTTAATCTACCCAACTTATACCAAAAATAATAAGAAAAACTAACTAAAATGCTAATAAAAATAAGGACAAATATGCGTTAATCAGCCGTCTCGAAGCGTTTCTGTAAGAACAACGAGGATCTTGATCTTTTTTCAGCATTGCGGACGAGTACAAAGCTGCAATGGTGATGATGATGCTCGAGTGATGCCTTTGCGTATTAATTTAAGGACTTTTACAAACTGAAAATGGATGTTTGTTTGGGTATGCTCTTTATGCTATTTTGTGTCTTAAAAGTACCTACAACAACATATGCATGTTGAATCAAACTTATGATATTAATTTGTGGTATATCCTATACTTGAGGTATTTATTATTATTAGTGTTATATATTTAAGTTCTTATATATAATTCCCACAACTTAAGATATATTCTGAATGTATAGCTGAGTATTTATTATGTGTGCGTGGGGTTTATTGCAAAGCATTGATTTTTTTTTTTGTTATAAATGTGTTTTAAAGCCTTGTCCTACTACATCAATTGATGATTCCTGTCAGGTGGATAGTGTGTTAAGTTGAACTTGTCAATGCATAAATATAAAGCAAATTGACGCATTAATTGAAGAGTAATGGGTGGTTTAGTATTGCTTGGTATCCTCATATTTAACCTATCAACCCAACATTTATGAATTTGATTTCCTTCTTTAAATGCACTACCCTAAAACTAAGCTTCTACACTTGAAGGACAAATAAACACTACTGACTCCCTTTCAGGTATGCTTTTAGTTATTATCGTGTCCCACTTAGGTAGACTTATAAAACAGCAGTATGTATTGGTCCTTATCATTTTTTTCAATGACAACCAGCTAGGTTTTTGAAAATGGTGCTTACCCGAAACCAACGTGTGCGTGCAATGTGGTGTGGTCCACTGTGGGCCGACAAGTGGAAGATGTTTTACTATCTCTTTTTTGATATTTGCTCACACAAAAACCAGATCCACGATGGTGATGTATACAATAACATTTGGTCTGAGTTCGCTGCTAGTTTATCAGGGGGAATGGAGAAAGACTACACGATTGAGGTGGTGAGGTCGAAGATCCATTTATTGTGGACTCACTCTACTGCATTCATACAGTTCAACTAACTTTCTGGAGTAAGGTTAGAGGTTGGGTAATATTTCGGTCAAACTAACCTACCATACCCACATAGGACATGCAATAATTATTGATCGGTTAGGACACTAAACCTTCATTTCTTTAGTTATATAAAACTTTGCAAGCACTGGATATTTATTTTTTATGGTTTTTTTTTTTCGAAACCTTCATGCCAATGTGTTATCCAAAACTTTGCATGTATACTACTGCTATTTTCAATAGCTTATTTTATTTCAAAAACATGGATACATATTAAGTATTTTGTTAATTTGTATGTGGTTCGGATCTATTTAAAAATACATATGAACTAATTTGATTTCCTTTGTTGTGGATATTCTTAAATACTTGTAACGACATTTTGTATATGTAATATGAGACTAATATCCAGTGGTGCTTTTGAATGTACGACTTTTCTTTTTTTTTGCAAGTGCAGACGCGTGGCGAAAATAAACTTTAGAGATGGTTTTGGTGATGAACCCAGTACAATATGGACAACCCATTGCACATTGATGACTTCAAACCTGATGGGCCTGACCTGTTCTGGAACGCTGACATCAAGGATTTAGAGATAGATCACCTCGACCTTTTGCACGAGATGTGAATCTTGCTGGTGGTCTGGGCACGCCTTATGGTTCTGATTCATTCGAAAAAGACAATGAAGATGGGGTTGATGGCTCTATCATAATTGACTGAGATTTTAGGGTTTGAGCTCCACCACTTGTTTTTGTTAGTTACTGCCATTTGAATAATCAATTTCCCATGCACCTTCATAAACAATTGGTGGGATGCGGTATTTAAAGCTTATATAAAGTTTATTTTATGGGGATGCTTGCAATATGTTGTTGCGGTAGATTCTCATGTAATAGTTTTAATTAAGACATGTTGGTATATATGATATGTTTTTGTGTGCTTGTTAACCATGTGTTGTATGTTACAAGTGGTAGGATCTGATTGTTTTGGTGTAATGTATTCTCAGAACCTTATTGCTTGATATATTTACCTGCTATGTTTCATCTCGTAATTGTTATTTTTAATGCACTTAAACCTTCTCAGATAATATTATCATTGGTTCATTTATAAATATTGACACGATTTTTGATGTACGTGGGTAGAAGATGCACATATTACACACTTTGTTCTTAATATATAGAAGTAGTAATTTAATGTGCGCTAAACTATCTTAGAACCCGGATAAACCAACACTGATAATCTACAAAGAAAAAAAAGCTCAACGTAAAACTCAAAAGATGTCTCTTAAAAAATATTAAGAAAACATACACGTCGTCCAAGCAATCGGAGGAAAATGTTGACCAAGTAACTGACCAATACCACCGGAGTTTGTTGGGTTTCGTTTCTTACCAAATCTAGTACACACACACACACACACAGAGGCGGATACAGAAAAAATTTATTGGTGGGCACCAACACAATAATTTTTTTATTTATTAAAATTATACTCAAAATATTATCACATTAAATAACAAGTATAAAATCTAAAAAAAGGTTTAGGAAAAAACATATTACTATTATTCTCATTGAGTTATCATATTTTGGAATCGACTTACAATTGTATCATGCTAATAATCAAATACAACTATTTCTCTAGATCTGTAACTAAAATAATTATGCTATATTTAATTTCTCATGCTATTATATAATTTTGTTTTACATAAAGCATTTTGGAAAATACTCTTTCTACACTCTAATGTCACAGGAGCAGTAACACAAACTTCAAAAGACATTAAACTTTTAGAAATTTTAATACTATTACGATTTATAAGACCAAATGACTACACTTTAAGTAAATTAAATACCAATAGCAGTTGTTATTTCTTTATTTAATATGTCGACAAAAAGAATTGTAAGTGACCAAATGCTCAAATTAATAAAGTATTCTCAACAACTGGTATAAAAAATATATCAAAATTTCATAAAAAACAAGAATCATCAAGGCTCAAACCTTCATGAAATATCACCAAAAAAATCATTCTACATCACTTATTCTAAAAATTTAAAGATTAGGGTTTAAAATTTTAAATAACAAAATTAGCTAATGTAAAAATTAATACATTTTTTTATTTAAACTAAGAGAAACTCAATTATTTTTTATAATTAATAACTATATATATATATATATAATATATATATATATATATATATATATATAAGTAAAAAAAAAAGAATTTGGGGGGGCCTGTGCCACCCAGGCCCCCAAATACATCCGCCCCCACACACACACACACACACACACACACACACACACACACACACACACATATATATATATATATATATATTAATTCATAGGGCGATGTGGATGGACGACCATTCGAATGCACTCCATGTGAGATTACATATCATTCGAACCTCTACAAGATGAGGGGTTCACATAAAGGGGAATACATCTTAGTTTGTCAAGGTAGGAGTTCCCGATATCCGTGAAGAAGAATTATTTTCGATGAATTAGGTTCCTATTTAACTGAGTTTTTAAACTGATGATCATTGATATCTTCATCGAGTAGCCTAGAATTAATTAATGGACGTGGTGTATTACTCTTAGAGGCATATGATATAGTCACTTCCCCTCTTGAATTTGGTATGGTAAGCTTCTCTCGATTGGTGCCTTTTATTAGGGTACGGTTGGGAGTCAAGTCAAGTACCAAAGTTGTTGGTGCCGTTACACATCCTACAACTCACCAAAAGTACCTGGAGTTCATCCTAATTAGAATCACCATACAACACATACGCACAAGCAAATGGCTCCTTTGGGTAACATAGTGCTTGGTCAGAATACTTATTCTCGTAAATAAGTAACGAGCATTTATACTACGAAAGTCATAATAACTAACATATTATTACTTGGAAACGTTGCTTGAAGTATAAACAATAATATCACAATGAGTTTTATACCTCAAATACCTTGTTCCACACATTCACGAGAGCAATCATGATGTTGTAGTACTCATTATGGTAAACATTATATTTTTCAAAAAACCCAACGTAACACACGAAAGCGTGTCTAAATTAGGTTAAGCTTGTCATTGTAGTCGACGTAGGTGAAGTATTGACCCAAATCACTATTGAGATTGTTGGTTGTGTACACAATGGCATCCTGAGATTTTTTTATTGGTTTGAACAACTCCTTCTTTATAGCATGAACAAGCAACTTGTTGGAAAATTTGTCGACTTCCACCATCCATTGCTTTGTTTATAAAAATTCTTTTTGTCTGGTTTTGTAAGGTAATGGGTTCAGGGAGGTTTTATTTACTTGGTTCATTTTTTATTTAACCTCCTCCGATAGAAGATGGAGTTATTTTATTTAGTAAGCACAACAACACATTGTTTATATAGATATTAAACATGTTTCTTAAATGGTAATGAATGATGAGGTAGTGAAGTATAGTTTTTTGTGGTGAGTGGTATACAAGAGGTTCATGGCTTGGTATTATCGAAATTTAAGTGCTTGTATGAATCGATGTGTATTAGCTTATGAAACTAAAAGAAAACGAAAGTAAAGCAAGTATTTTGAATGCCTCGTGCGTTTTCCATATTGAAATTGCAAGCAATAATCAAAATAAGCAAAGAAACAACAAAGTACAATCAAAGAAACCTAAGGTACAACTATGCATGCATGATCATGAAATCTAAATAATGCGAATCAACAAAAATTGAAAGCACCATTGGAAAGAGCAATGAAAGTTGACGTGAAAGTTAAAATCTTTATAAAAAATAACTAGAAATAAGGAGTAGATCTAGGAATCGAAATTAAACCATGCATGAAAATAAAAACCAAAATAAAGCATAAGAAATACTCAAAATAAAAACGATCAAGGACCCGATCTATGATCAAGGTGTGCCACTCACCTAGATTCCATAAGCAAAACCATAAATCTAACAACAAATCTAAGAGTTAAGACAAAATACATAAATTGAAGAACAATGAAGAAATTATGAAAAGCTTACTTAAATTAAGAAAAAGAATCACAAACTTGATGAAATTACAATCCAAATTAAATACAAGTGATGGCTTGAATCCTTCTTGAGCTAACAAATTCAAGGAAAAGTTTGAAAATAAAATCTAAAAGCTAGAGAGGGTTTAGACTCAAAAATCATGTATGAGTTGGGAGAGTGAGAGATATCCCTACTTGAATTCATCTTACATCTATTTATACTAAGTCTAATTAGGGACAAATGGGTCAAATTAGCCTTAAAAGCTTAGGTTTCCCGTGTTTGACCAAAGTTGACCTGGAGACACCTTGGCTTGACACGAGTTGGCGTGGGTTGGCGCACGGCAGGGCTTGGCATTGCTTTGGCGTGCTGTAAGCATTACTTGGGCGTGTTCTACCGCAGATCTTGGCGGGCTTTGGCGCTTGGTTGGGCTTGGTGTCGGTTGGCATAAGTTGGCATGCGTCAAGGAGCTGGGCGCGGGTTGGCATGCGCTGGCGGGCGTCAAGGACGTGCGGTGTGGCGCTGGCATGCAGCAGGGTCCTGGGCGCTGGCGTGCGGCAGGCGTGGGTGTGCTTGGCGTTGGCAGGCGCGACTTGGCGTCGGCAGGCATGCGTTGGTGTGCGGGCACGCACGACGCTGGCGTGCGGGAAGGATCCCGTTGGCGTTGCTTGTCGTGCGTTAAGGAGTGCGACAAGGCCTCTGGCGTGGGTTGTCACGACTTGGCACGTCTTGGCGACCATTCCAGAAGGTTTCACCCCTTTGGAGCTAGCTCTAGGCACAAATGTTGACGCTCCCTGACGCGGATTGGCTTGAAGTTGCTTGGCCTGGCACGGATCTGGGCGTGCCCAAACTCGCTTTGGCTCGAGCCAAGGCTAGGCCAAGGGCCAATTTTACCTATGAAATAGGAATTTTGAACATAAAAACTCAAGAATCACACAAAATTCACTAACATCGTACACATAAGGCTCAAAATAATAAAATAAGAAAACAACCTAATAACCTAACAAAAATCGACTCAAAATACTATAAACAACACTAAACCCTAATTGAAAATACGAGAAAAAAACCCTAATCACATGCAAAGCAGGTAGATAGCTACACTGAAAAGCAAAAAGTTAGGTCATAGTCATGTAAAAAAAAATATATTCTCCAATTCAAATTTCAAAACCACTTGTTCAATGTGTAAAGAATATATTATTACAAGAGGGGTGATCGTTTGCTAGTTGTTTGTTCTGGCCAAGAGCTATGATTCATTGTATTGTTACTATCAATTATACATATTCCATGTCACAATATACCCTTGCGGGCCAAGTGAATAATGGAGAAGAAATGCAAACAACATACACTATTCAAGCATATTAATAATTTTTCACTTACCATCCCCAATACCATTGTTCACTTATGTACATGATGGAAAATGGCATTGTTGTTACATAATCATCCAATAATCATAGTTTGATCCACCATAATTGAAAATGAGTTTATGTTAGTATGTCTATCAAACTTAAATTTCATGTCCCATAAAAGGTAGATTTACTTCCATCTTAGATGCTAAAAAAACTGATTATTTATGTGTGAAAACTACACCCAAGTTGACACACAAACACCAAAGTGAACCGCCAGACCAAGACATTTATTCATAAGAATTTCATCAAAACCATCATCTTAAAGTTGCATATATTACAAACATCATCACAATATTCATCCTAAAAATGATTACATGACCGATAATCTTTCATAAAAATAACTTACTACCACACTCTATTTTAAAAACAATATGAAGAGCACTGTTACAGTGACGATTCATGCAAAGCAGTTGGAACGGGTACTCTTCTCTACTTGTTTCTAATAAATTTATGCCTTAGCCAGGCATGTACTCACTTACTCACGCAATTCGTCAATTAGGCATGACATTGTGTCTTTAGAGGGATGATTAACCCAAATGAAAGTTTTACACTTTTTATCCTACACCACACACCATGTAACATGCATCATAAGTATTGTGTTATATTAAAGTTATAACTTCAATAACCAATTATCTTAATTTTGTAAGAAAAATTAAATGAAAGGGTTGTTGGTATTTGTACCCCTCTACTAGGGCACGACATGAAACGGCGGTCCAGATTCTTCCACGTCCTCGAGTTCAGAATCCTTATGGGTAGGTCATAATAATTTTATAGGAGATCTATATGACAAGTCACGCACTTGAATACATGGCTTCGCAAATTCGAGAATGACAAACTGTGTGAATTGCTCATTCCACTACGGTTATATGAAAAAGAGTGTATAAATGAAGTAAATTTGTCAAACAAACATTCAAATATTATACCTTCAGAATTATTAGCCTAAAATACGTAACGCAAAAGGTGCCTCCAATTCAGGATAAGTAGTCGCAATGTTCTCCACAATTTTATATAGTATTTTGCAATGAAACTTGATTATCAGTGTAATTAATCCACACCACACTCTCTCTTGATTACTAAATCGAATTAATCAAAAAATTATATTTTTCGGGACAGACTTTGCAGGATTAAAAACATCACTAGTCCAAATCCGTAAATATGGATTCTACTATACAAAATTAAAATGATGGAGCATTCGAGAACCCTAAGAAATTTATGAAAGGAGTTCATCTTGTGAACATAATTGGAAAACCTAATCAAAACGACATAAACAACCGAGTGAAATTGAGTTCAAGATACACATACCTGTCAGTTGAATCTGTGGTCCTCCAAATCTCTCACGGCTATCCCCGAGTATTTTTTGAGAGTGTGGAAGATAGAATTCTATCGAACAAAAATCGCACTGAATATATGGAGTAATATTCAAAATAAATGAGAGATGAATTCAGTTGGAGAGTAGGGATGGCAATGGGTCGGGTCGGGTACTGGAGGACCCGGACCCACCCTGTCCATCTCACGGGTTGAGTCGGGTCGCCCCCATCACGGGCCACGGGTCGAGTTGGGTCGACCCGTTATATTTACTTTTTATTATTTTTATTAAATTTAAAATTAATTTAATATATAATAACACATGTATTATTATAAAAATTAAATATAAGATGAAGAATTAATTAAAAACAATACTAAATGTAAAAAACTTAATAATTCATATAAAGTAAATATTTAAAACATATATAAAATACATTTAAAAATAAAAATATACGGCGGGGCGGAGACGGTACCTGGACTCTCCCCACCTCGCCAAGGTCACAGGGCGGGGCGCCCAGGACGGCACGGGACATGATTGCCATCTCTATTGGAGAGACAAATTAAAAATAAAAATGACGAGGATATTTTTGTATTTATTCAATTAATCTCAAATAGTCTATAAAGACAAACAACACATATCAAAATTAATCCAAACCTCACTCCAATTATAATAAAGATTACAAATAAGGAATTATGCAATATATACAATACTATCTATATGGATATGATAAAAGCACTCTATCTCACTCGATTTTGCAAACAAATAAGGAATTATGCAATATATACAATAGTATCTATATGGATATGATAAAAGCACTCTATCTCACTCGATTTTGCAAACACAGCCTTAGTGTAATTAATTAAAAAAAAACATTAGTAAACAAGTGTAAATATCCATAATTCACATCCTTTTATTTCTCTCTCTTTTTTCCCATTCTCTTTTTTATTAATCTCATTATCTTGGGGGTGCCACATGTATTGATAACTAGCACAATACCCGTGTGTAACACACGAGTATTTAAAATTTATATATATATATATATATATATATATATATATATATATATATATATATATATATATATATATATATATATATATATATATATATCAACCATTTCACTATTATAAACTTCTAATCGTTGATTAAAATTTACTTTTAGTAAAATCAAAATTTTATGCCATAAAATCTCACTACGTACTTTAGAAAATGTATAGACAGCAAATAACAAATTACTTAAAAAAACACTCAAATATAATCACAAGAGAAATATGAATATTTATTATCAGACATTCTAAATATATAACTGTGGACTATGCATAATATTTCAAAGTACAAGTAAAAATTAAACAAATTAAATCACGTATATTTTGAGTTCAAAGTTTCCAAATAAACTAATATTCCCAAAATTGATTATACCCAAAATTAAAATCAGAATGGAGAATTTATTATTTGTGAGTGCTAAAAGTGTCCAAAATTAAATATATAATTCTACACAAATATTTATTTAGGATGAACACATCTCGTTTTATGGTTGAAATATAAACTTTTAGTTTGTTTATTTTTTATAATCTTTACTATGGATTTATGATCAATATTTTATAAAATTTCATACTCTAATTAATTTCTATCACACGAATCGGTAGAGTTTTATATCATGTCAGTTTCTGTATATTTCTTGTAAATAAAAATTTGTTTTTTCGGGAGAGTTTTATATCTTTTAATTACTTGTTGTTGTTGTTGTTTTATTTTGTTTTTTCATGTCGTGAATACGATGGAACAACGAAAAATTATAGGTTTATTTATTATTTATTTCAATTAGGCATTTACTTAGGATAAATGTTTTATTCTATTATATGAAATAAAAAAAGTATATATAATAAATTTACTATGCTTTTACGTGGTGAATAGAAGAGAAGAGAAAGAAACTCATGCAAGCAGAAAAAGAATAAAAAAAATAAATAAAAATTTGATACCCAAACCCCACACTACTCACTATCTAATAGAAGTTATGTGTTTTTCTATTCTAATGTGATATTTGCATCTTTATTATATGTTTTAATAAATATTTTTTAAATGTTCACGAAATATAATCCTAAAAGGAGTGATTAATATTAAATTGGGATAACCGAAAAATATCAATATATTGATCGTTATAAATTATATGTGATAATTGTAATCCACAAGTTTCAAGCTATATAGTTTGCTAAATTTAATACTATGAGTTATATATTTAAAATTTATGGGATAATATGATTTATTTTCATCTTTTCAAAAAGCTTATATAATTTATTACACTTATATTTGTAAAGCAAAGGAACGAAATATATATTTATTTGCGTGTGTTTATATATAAAATAATAATAATAATAATAATAATAATAATAATAATAATACAAATTAGAATTATCTATATGTGTATACCATATAAAAGTAGACTCTATACACACACACACACATGTTTGTGTAGTGGTTATACAAAAATATCTATTGGTGTTGGCAACACCCTTAATCAACAAAAGTATTATTATTATTATTATTATTACTATTATTATTATATGAATATGTGTATATATATATATGTGCTAATAAGGTGGTGTTTGCCACCTCAACACATGCATGCATTAATATGTGTATGGATAAAAGTAGATATTAGTTTTGTTTATATAATTGTAATGTAACAAGTCATACACACTAAAATGTGGGGAGGACGCCCCAACACGGCAACACATTATTAGTAAAAACTAAGTCCCACATCGAATTGGTAATAGAGTTGTGTTTAGTTTGATTTATATAAATAACTTTTGTCCCACATTTGAGAAGGAATTAATTTGAAGCATAGTATCTTTAATTTATAAATACACTTTCCCCTACCTTATTTAGAATCATTCAGAGAATTAGCAATATACCTTACTCCAAATTTGTAAAAGTCTTAAGGGATTTCTAATTAAAAAGGAGACCCTTATTTTAGTAAATTTTTGAGTCGTCGAGAAGTTATCATAGGATTGTCGTGAGGATATTACCCAGTGATATTTTAAGATTATATTGAAGAAGTTGATTAGTGACTTGAGATAGTGTAAGTTTTGGACCTGAGGTAAGTAGAAATTCCTTTGCGACTACAGTGCATAAACATAGTATTATTTGGTTTGTTTATATGACTGTGATTATGGTCTGTATTATCTGAATATGATATGTGAGTTGTTTGATGGATTATATTGATATTTTCTTATTAAGCGTATGTACTCGCATGTGCACGTGCATACATGAGCCATGATCATATAAGAAAGTTTATCAAAATATAAAACATAGTTTGACCACTGTTAGTGCACTGAGGCATGTGAGACATTACCTCGGGTATGTGCGACATGCTTTTATGTTATACCGAGCCCGTGCTAGTGAGACATTACTTCGGGTATGTGAGACATTTGGATTGGCTCCGATCCCAGTGCCATGTGAGACATTACTGCGGGAATGTGAGACATTCGGACTAGGTATCGTAATGATTGATTTTATGTTGAGCTCTTTCCGGTGCACTACAGGTAGGTCAATGGCCCAATACGAAGAAGAATGTTTAGAATAATTTACATCATCAACATTATAAGTCTAAAATGAGTTGCATGAACATGCATGATTTTTGCTTATTGACCTTTAGCTCATGTAGTTTATGCATTGTAGGCGAGCCTGATAATATCTGAGCCCTGGCTGACTGAGTTGTTGGAGTTATATGAAGTTCTGAGAATCCTTGTTCAAGAATGAAATCTTATTGGAACTGTTTAGTGCTAATCAACTACCCCACGCTTTATTGGTTTGTCCGTCCTCGAATAAACGATAGTTTTAAAGTATAACAAAAATGAAAATAAATTCAAGATTTTAGTTCGTTTTTGTTATTAATTTCGGTGAAAGTTGGATAGATTGAACATATTTTTGTATTTTCTATGGGCATGCGATGCCACGGCGTGGACCCCGTCAAAGAGGATTACAGTGTTTTTAGCCGAGAGTTGAGGACGATACATGTTGTAAATCTCCATTACGACCTGTGACGTATTCATATGCAAGAACGTTACAGTCAGATAGAGATGTTAGTGAAAGTATTACAGTACCATCAAAATTTAAACCAAAAAAAAAAAAAAAGGAAGGGACATGGATGACGACCTGTTGGGCAGGATAATGAGCTTCTTTTACTTTCTTTTTGAAGTTTTGTTATACATTTTTGGTGTACTTTTAGTATGTTTGAACTTTCAACAAATATTGTAAATATGGTGTGGAACTTGTAAATTAGTTTTATAACTCTTTATCTTTATATAAATAATAACTTTTGTTTAAGCCAACGTTTTATTTCTTTGGTAAAAAAAAAGTATTTACATTTTTAAGTAAATATGTTTTCATATTCAAAATTAATAATTTTTTTTAACGTTTGAGAGGTAGGTGTGACAAAAATAGTAGACACAAAAATAAAGAAAAATCATTCCGAGAAATACGTGGAAGTAGGAACTTACATGTTTATATTTATTTAATAATTAATAATACAGCGTGGATTGCAGCGGGAATTGAAAACCAAGGGATGAGATGCTTGAGTATAGTAGCTGGATTTTTAAAGGTCATAAAATTGGATCACGTCAAATTTGACCCTACATTCTTTTTTTATATGGTTTGATATGAAATGGACATAATTAGTGGTACAACAATACAATATTATATTTTGGACACTGGACTGGACATGGAATTTGAAAGGGGACAATCAAGTACTCAACCAACCGATCCTAATTTAATTTAAATATTATCTTCCTATTTCCTAAAATAAGAATAAAAATATTTTCAGAAGTATTTGCAACGGAAGGCATTTTTCCTTTCAATTCGCTTTCTCCGTTTACAACTTGAATAAATATCTCTCTTCTTTTTTGTGTGCTCGCGTAGAATTAGATATTTATTTCTATAATAATTGATTTTGCATAACGAATTCAAAAAAAAAAAAAAAGTGTGTGAAATGATTACACGGTGTTATTTTCTATTTCAGGTAATATATAAAAATCACACACAGAAGTTATCAAATATAGCAAGTGCTCCTCTCCAACTATAACTATTGGAGCTGTGTTATAAAATTTTTACAAAATTAGGTAAACAGTTTGGGAAAATTTTGGCATTAGAAAAGTCAGATCCAGTTGGCACTTAACATAATCTTTTAATTAGGCCTAAAAGTTTTTATTTTAACTGCACAAAAAGTTTTACAGTCATCAAAAAAGTCCCACGCTTTACCAAAAACCTCTAAAAACATTTCTACTCTCCATCTCTCTTTTTTTTTTTGAATTTTCTCTGTCTCTCTCACAAATCCTTACCACATCCAATTTCTCCAATCAAAACCTTGGGCCCTATTCTTTTTCCAGTTTTGTGTTTCTTTTATTTAGATAATAACGAGATTTCGAAGCTCGTTTGCGGCCTTTCCAAGTCTAGATTCAGAAATTTGTTGTGTTGCACAAGCGGGCGTGTAAGATAAGCCTATTTTTAGATTTTGGCTTCACTGTTTCAAATTATTGTATTGTGTTCTGATCTTGATTATTTCTTGGAGGTTTTACACCTATTCATATTTTCCTGGATTTACAGTGTTATGCCACTTACCCTTTTTAGTTTAAGTATTGGTTTGGTTGGTTTTACAGGCTTACAGCATATTAGTCACTACTCACTAATTCAATAAGCATTTGTTGAATTTTATTGGAAAAATATTGGAGGTGATCTTGATTTTGGTTAAATATGCTGTCTATGTTTTCTTTTTTATGTGGTTACACCAATAAAAAAATCCATTTTCATGTATGTTCTAGTTAAAGTTTTAGTTTATTTTAATCTAATCCATTTTTTTATTGTGTCAGTTTAATATGGGTATATACCTGAGTACTCCTAAAACCGAGAAATCGTCTGAAGATGGTGAGAACCATAGGCTTAGGTTTGGGTTTTCTTCCATGCAAGGATGGCGTGCTACAATGGAAGATGCTGTAAGTGCTTGATTGATTTCTACATGACTAAATCCATTTTGAATTTTTTTAGTTGAATTAATGTGAGGATAGAATTTTTTATTATGATGCTGAGGCAATTGTCGTTTACTATACTCCTGTTGTTTGGTTTGTGTTCAGAAAATGCAAATTTGAACTCGATCTGAGTTGGAAAGTCAATTTTTGGGCTCCCTTTTTCTACGAGGCTGTGTTTGATTGATGTTCTGCTTTTATTTAATTGATGAATAAATTTTTGTGATTTTTGTTAGAATAATTTATTTAGGTTTATTAAGCAACAGAAACATATTTCACTAGAAACAAATTGTGTTGGGGACTTAAATCTGGTTTCTTTTCTAGGATTGATCCCTAGCCCTCTTTATCCTTCCCGATCAACTGATTTTGTGTTGGCAAATTCTTATATACTTGTGTTGAAACTTTTTGAGAAATCATTTTCTATCATAAAATAATTAGCAAACTGTAAGCTGATTCATTGTAAAGATGTTACCAGTTATTGTTGTCAACATGCATTTATGTAATTTACAGTTGGCAAAATCATGAATAACTTTTTAAGAGTGTTTAGTTATGCTTTGTTCTTGTAGGTGTGTGTTTTACAGTTTTGTGCAAGTTATCATTATTTATGATGTTATTATTCTTCCTTTAGCATGCAGCAATTCCCGATTTGGATACGTCCACGTCATTCTTTGGTGTTTATGATGGTCATGGAGGTATGTTCATGTGATATAGTGCTGGTATTCTACATGTCAAAATAATTTTATCTTGAATATTCTATTTTGTTATTTTAAATTACTTAGTATGTCTCTTTTATTGGAAATATCCCAATTGAGTTCTATACCTTTTTGAACAAAAATCTTGAACGAACTTCAACTTGATGCTACCTTTCGTAAAACTATTTCATTTATAGTCCAACTTCTGTTTGATATTGATAACTTAAGATAATAATCACGTAAAAAAAGTAGCTATTGATTTATTGACAATGGTTTGATATTTCAGGTAAGGTGGTGGCCAAATTCTGCGCTAAGTACCTTCATCAGCAAGTGCTCAAGCATGAAGCTTATACAGCCGGTGATATAGGAACGTCTGTTCAGAAAGCTTTTTTCAGGTCAAATTTTAAGCTTTCTTACTGTGTATATATTTTTTTTTCAACTTTTGTCCAATTTGTTGAATTCTAAGTATTTTAATGGGAGGATTTTCGATATTAGTTCACATGTTGACAAAACTACATACAGCCTGAGACCCGATACTAAATATGTTATTCTTTTTTGGCGTTAATTAATGCAGGATGGATGAGATGATGCGTGGGCAGAGAGGCTGGAGAGAGTTGGCTATTCTGGGTGATAAAATAAACAAGTTTACTGGCATGATAGAGGGTTTGATATGGTCTCCGAGAGGCGGTGACAAAAACGACCAAGTTGATGATTGGGCATTTGAGGAGGTGTTTATACGAATCATACCTAAAAACAGCCATTTTTTTCTCATGTAACCATAGTGATATTTCCATTACATGCATAGATCGGGCATGGTTTAAAGTCATAGGCTACCCAACTTGATTTTGAGGATACCTTTCAGAAAACGGAATTGAGTATTTAGACAAAAACTTAGGTCAAACCGCCGAAAGGAGTACATTCTGTGAGGCAGAGCCCAAATTTTAGTTATTCAGCTTTTCTTTTTTGTTTTTAGGGTTCTTTTTTATTTTATTTTATTTAGTTTAGTTTTTCTTAGGGTTTTCCAAGGGCTTTTTTTAGGTTTTTTTTAAAGCTTTTTATTTTGTTAGGGTTTTCTCTTTTAATTTTTTTTTTGATATTTTTTAATTTTTTATTTTATTTTAAGATTTGGTTTTAGGGGCCCTCCCTAACGACTAAGCGGGTTGACATGAGTGTGACTTGAATGTTTAAATGTATAAATAAATGTATGAGTTAAATTCTGAAAGAAAATATGTGGATCCTTCACTTTTTTGCAAAAATGAGAGAGAGCCCTTCTCAAATTATTAATCCCTCCGTCCCGCTCTATTTGTCGCATTCTATTTGTCACTTTTTCATTACCAAGAAGAATTAAATGCCACTTTTTACATCACAAATAAAAAATTAAATGTTACTTTTCTAATTTTACCGTCTTTTGATTAATTCATACTTTTTAGTCTTTCTAAATAAAGGGGTGTTATGGTCACTTGATATCTATAACTATAACATTAAACACCATTCTTAATCTGTGTGAGATAGCTTCAGGTGAACGGAGGGAGTATGTTTCTTATAGTTTGACTAAACTATTATTTTGTACAGGGACCGCATTCTGATTTTTCTGGACCCACGTCTGGTTGTACTGCTTGTGTTGCACTCGTTAGGGAGAATCAACTTGTTGTCGCTAATGCTGGTGATTCTCGGTGTGTAATTTCTAGGAACGGCCAGGTAACAATACATGATGACTTTTTACGTTTTATGTATTTATTTTTATGATAGTGATTTGTGTTGTGTTGTGTTGTGTTGTGTTGTTTGTCTTAGGCATATAATCTTTCGAGAGACCACAAACCTGATCTCGAGGTTGAGAAAGACAGAATTTTAAAAGCTGGTGGTTTTATCCATGCTGGTCGTGTCAACGGCAGTTTGAATCTCGCAAGAGCTATTGGTACTGTTTGATTTTGTTTGCGAACCTTTTGTTGTTTGATTAATATTGGGAAAAAATTAGTAATAATATATACTATCAAATTATTAATTTGATGATTTGGATTAGTAAGAAGCTACTGTGTGATTGATCTTTACAGGTGATATGGAATTCAAGCAGAACAAGTTTTTGCCTGCTGAAAAGCAAATTGTTACTGCCAGTCCAGATATAAACATTGTATGTACCTTTATTTATTTTATGTTGTTAACTGATAGTCTTGTCTTTATTTCGTGTAATAACATTTAGATTTTTTCAATTTTATGATCCAGGTTGAACTTTGCGATGATGATGAGTTCATTGTGCTTGCCTGTGATGGCATTTGGTATGCAATCTGAACTTTATAGTTTATTGTTTAATCTGTGCAATTACATTCCAAAGAGCACCCTTTAACCAGCAGAACCATGTGGCACTTCCACCCCCCCACCCCCCACCCCCCACCCCACCCCTTTTCTTTTCCTTAATTATTATTATTATTATTATTATTATTATTATTATTATTTTATTTGTTTTTTCTTTCTGTGTGTGTGTGTTTAATTGTCACTCATTGACTCCAAGGTAGCTTTAACTTCTCCAATAGTTGGTTGTTTGTTTCATCTTAATTCTCTGTTTGACTCCGTGGTTTCTTAGGTAATTACTGTTCAATTCACTTGCATATGGCTCATTTTCATTGTATCTCTGAATTGCATCTTAAGTGTAATGTATGTGTTCTATCTTGTTACCTAATAATGATATGTGGAAGTAAAAAATTAATATGCCTATCTTATGTAGTTGCTTTT
Source organism: Phtheirospermum japonicum (assembly GCA_014905375.1). NCBI lineage: Eukaryota > Viridiplantae > Streptophyta > Magnoliopsida > Lamiales > Orobanchaceae > Phtheirospermum > Phtheirospermum japonicum. The sequence continues at coordinate 215,439 of BMAC01000936.1, forward strand.
TTGTCGTTTCTCAGGGATTGCATGTCTAGCCAGCAATTAGTTGATTTTATACGCGAGCAGCTGAAATCTGTAAGTTTCGTTTGTTGCCACCTTTTTATTTATTTATTAAAATTTCTTTTTGCCGTCCAGTCATATAAATCATGTGAAACTGGTTATTGATGCTCGACTCTTATTAAACAATTGTAAATTGCAGTAGATATTAGGGATAATTTCAAATAACGCACAATACATAATCAAGATTCTGAGAACTGGACAGATTCAATGGTTCATAGGTTTGGCCGTGGTCGAACTGGTGATAATTAATTTATATTTTAAAATATTGTATAATATTTTAAATAATAAATTAGTCCAAAATCATGAGAAATTAATATTTAAAAAACAAATTAATATAAATGACTAAATCATGAGAAATCAATATTAAATGTTTTTTTTATTTTTGTTAAAAACATTTTATATACATTAATAAATTTACGTTATGGAAGAAAGACATGTATATGTGATATTAGATATTAACCAGTTATTAAAATATTTTTAAAAAAAGTTGTCTGTTAATAATAAAAAAAATTAACCATGTGTAACTTTTCCGATCTTATTTACTAAAATTTCTCGTGCAGGAAAATAAGCTCTCGGTCGTCTGTGAAAAAGTCCTGGACAGATGTCTGGCGCCTTCTACTGCCGGAGGCGAAGGCTGTGATAACATGACCATGATACTCGTGCAATTCAAGAAAACCACTCCGACAGGTTCGTCGTCTTCAAATGACGTGTCGACCTCCTCGGCTTCTGAAGAAATTCGTGCAGAAGAGTCGAAGTCAGCAGAGATCGAATCACAATGACTGCTTCGTAAAATGTTATTGATCCCTAGTCGGATAACTTTTTTCTCAGCTATTTTTAATCTTTAAAATGTACATATAATCTTGTTTGGAGCTGGAAGCTATTTCTCAGACTGTCGTCTTTTTCTTTCTCTCGTCCTTTTGTGGTATTTCTTGTTTTCTCTCCTCAGACTTTTTCCAGTTATTGGAAGAGTTTGTACAGATGCCTCAACTACAACTACAGGTGGTTTGAACACGAATGATTAATGTCTACTAACATGTCAAAAAATGAAGGATGTAATTTCATTGGGCACCCATTTTTTTTTTTTGGCTGATAATGTTTGGGTATGACATTGTGGGCATCATCGCTTAGGAAAATTTTACCTGTCTTTTCTGTAGTTAACACATGTAGCCAGCCTTGGAATGGATCTGCTTTTCATCAAGGGAAAAAAACAAAAAAAAAAAGCTACCCCTAAGGTTTGGGGTATTTACAGAAAAACCCAAAAAGTTTCAATTATGAAAAAACTCTAGTCTGTGTTAGAACTGTGCTTCTTGTGGTTTCTAGAGCCGTGGATTTGAATTTTATTATATAATGTTTTTTGAATCGAATATTGATTTTAATTATATTTAAGTGTGTAATGACGAGTATTATATTAATAGTTAGAATTAAATAACTCAATTAAGTCGGAACAAAAATCATAATAAAATCAGTTTAAAGGGCTTTTTCGTTAATTTCCGGATTTTGACGTGATTTAAGTATTTTTGTTTCACCACATACAGAAGCACACACAAGAAATAATGATTACATAAAAGTGCAGGTATAACGAGAATAATTGTAATTTGAAATTCCAAAATAAATTTAAAAGAAATCTGAAAGAATCATTGTCTCTTAACTGCATTTATATTTTTCTTCAAAAGAAAAATGGTAAAGACTGGAACAACCGAAAAAACAGCTGAAAAGAAAAGGCAGAACAAATGACCATGCATCAAATACTCTGCAAATACTTTACCTTTGTATAAAAATGCAATCAAACTTCAGTAGAAACCGAATTTGAGCACAAACCCAAGTATATAAACACGAAGGGGTAATAAAAAAAGAAGTGATTCTCAGCTTCTTAGGAGAGGCAGCTCTTAAATCTAAAGCGGTCTCCAGAAGTTCAATTTTTGTCAGCCTATCCAACATGAAACATCCACTCATAAACGGTTACAGAGAGCGAGAAATTATCCGTAAGAACAAAAATAACCAGAAAAGTATAAAATCAAATTTATGCCAATTCATGTAATTCCTCATTCAGTGCAATGTCACTGTAAATTAGGACCTTAAACTGACTTGATCAGGCCAACTGATTTTCTGCTTGCCCACACTTTTATCAACGATTAAATGATTCTTTAGCTTTTTAGTAAACCGTACATCGTCCTCATGTACTCGCACATTTCCTTCTGCCATATCATTTTTCTGCAATATAATATGAGGAGATTAAAATAATAATACGCACTCAAGAAAGTGAAAATGAGAAGTTCATGCAATGTTTGATTATTTACCACATTTATATTTGAGACATGATCAAGATTTTGTTGTGCAGCTTCAGAGATGCTGTGATTTCGTTCTCCTTGTAACGCGTTGCTTTCTAAATCGGATTTCGGAACTCGGCTTTTCGACAAATATTTAAGCCTCCGCCTCAAAAATCTGAGATTCGAAAGGTTTATTAAAATGTTTAACTTTCAGTGATCATACTATTAATATAGACTTGGAATTTGCCAAAAAAAAAAGAAAAATCATACCTAACTTCAGCTAAGATTGTTTCTTTCTTCTCCTTTGCAGCCTGCAATTTCTTCTTCCTCGAAACAAATTCCTAAGTTTTTTTTTTGACATTCCAACACATGTTATTATTGGTCATTCAGAACATATTTCTTTTAATCTTTGATTAACTAAATACTAAATAGTAGCTGATACTAATAACCATAATTTTATAACTACAATTAATTTAATAGTGACTGAAAATTATTCCAATAAATATTGAAAAGACGCATATCTGAATTATTAGGGTAAAACAAGAGCATCAATGCAAATTAATTTCCACGGAAAAATAAACAATTGATTGTAAATTTTAATGAAGCACATCATAACACCCAAAACCAAATAATGTTACAGTTAGAGAAAAAGAAAAATACAAATCAAGAAAAAACCCAGAAAAATCTACTAACCTTTTGCAATTCCAAGTGTTCTTCCAAAAGTGTTTGATATTTGAATTTCGCTTTTGCTTCATCATCAACATCATTAAATTGACTAAAATTAACAGAACCCCTCTTCGCCTTCTTGTTCAATCCATCCATATCACCAAATAGAACCCAAGAAAACACAAGCCCAGATCAAAAAAAATCCAATCTTTAACCCAAAACACATACACAAGTAGTTGAAAAGACCTGCGCACACATCCAGATGATAAAGAGAAGGAAAGGGTTACGCGATTCGGAGAAGGGTTATGATTAAATACCCTTTTTTCTTTCTTTCTCAAAAGGTTTTTAATAAGATTAACCCAATTAAGTAAACAACCCCATAAGGAAGAGAAGAGGGTATTTGTGGCAAGCGTGTGAAGGGCGATGATGTTTTGTGGTTGGACACGAGAAGACATCTTTTGTGTCGTCTCCTCCTCTCTTGATATGGTTTCTTTGTTTTCTATATCTTAATTTTCATTTTATTTTTTCTTAATAACATAAAAAGTTTCCATTTTTATTTTTGTTGGGTGGTGTTTTTCTCCAACATAAGTTTTTTGGTCTAGATGGGCCATTAACGATAGTGAGAAGAGATAAAATTGTGCGTGTGTGTATGGGGAATTGTTGAAGGATAGGAATTTTGAGATTATGATTTATGAGGGACATGGGTTTGGAAATGGCTTATAATGGTGCAGAAAAAGGGCAGAAGATAAATGGCTCCTACTGGGCTGCGTTTGGAGAGTTTGTTGCCCGCGGTCAGTCGTTATGTATTATTTATTATATTATTAAATATAAATATAAATATAAATAAGCTAATAAATAAATAATCCTTTTTTCCTTTTCCTTTTGGTAAACTTTCTATCAATTTAACTGCGTTGACAACTTTCAATACAATAATATCACACTTTTTTCCGAGACCAGCTATTGCTCGGGGCACAATTAGTGATTTTTCTCATCTTAATTATGGTAAATTGAACATATTTAATTTAACATATAACTACATAGTTTAAAATAATCATTTTGGTGCAATTGTTGGTTAATAATACAGCTTTTAAGGTCAAAGGAGAACTGAGTTTGTGCAATGGAATCTCAAAGATATTATTGCTTTACAGTAAGAATCTGTACAGTACACAGGAAAACAGTTTGAACTTTTGAAGGACTGCAAATCACCTCTACATTCTGGAGCATTGCCCACAAAACCAACTCATTACATATTCACACACACACACACACACAAAAAAAAAAAGCCATTTTCTTCACCAGTAGCAAACTTGAAATGTATACCAGGGGCCAATTTTTCCCTGCACATAAAATTTGAATAATTACCCAATTAAAAAAAAAAAGGATTATCGAAAAGGAAAGGGAAAATTACAAAGCTACCCCTGAAGTTTAGCATAATTAAAAAAACTCCACTTTATCTTTGAAAATTACAAATACCCCCTTAGAGTGTTACAAACAATCCCTTGATGTTCTTTTCACCTAAAAGATAACCCCCTCTTGATGACACAATTTGTAAAAGAAGGGGGTATTTGTAATTTAAAAAAGATAATTGGGTTCTTTCGTAATACACTAAATCTAAGGGGTGTTTTTTGTAATTACGGCAAAAAGGAATCGTTACCTTAAACACTCTTCGATTAAATTTAACTAAATTAATTTGGAAGCTGAGCAAAAGTCCCAGAATTAGGACTACACCCTCCAACCATCATCTCCTCGTACATGGCATATGCATGATCCATGTCCCCAGACAAACTATACGCTCTAATCAGCGCATTATACGTAAAAACATCGGGCTTAAGGCCCACGAGCTGCATCTCCTTGTACATATTCCCAGCCTCCTCAGCCATTCCAGCGATCCCAAGATTAAATATCAAAGAATTAAAAGTATAAAGATTCGGGATCATCCCTCTGCTTCTCATCTCTTCAAGAAGAGTCAAACATTCGTTGACTTTCCCTGCCCGGCCAAGCCCGTTAATGATAATATTGTAACAAATCAAATCCGGGTCGAGCCCAGCTGCCTTTATTTCCTCAAAGTAGTGCATCGCATCGTCTACCCGGCCGAGTAAGCAAAAACAATCGACCAGAATGCTATATGACTTCAGATCCGGTCTAATCCCCTCGTCGACCATTCTATCGAACAGCTGGCGGGCAGTTTCGACGTCGCCGGTTTTTCCGAACCCGTTTATAAGAATATTGTAGATTGCGCAATTAGGCTTGCATCCGTATTCTATCATCTCCTCGAAGAATTTCATGGCCTCGTCTAATTTCTTGACCTTCAGAAACCCGTCTATGAGAGGCCCGTACGTGCACGGGGTAGGCGAAAAGCCTTCGCTCACGAGATCGTAGTACAAATCTATGGCTTTCTCTAATTTGTTCGATTTCACGAGGCCCGAAATGAGTATGTTGTGGGTTATTGTGCCGGGCTTACACCCTCTTCGAAGCATCTCGTTGTAAAGATCAAAGAGCTCGCTCACCTTTCCGGATTTCCCGAGATCATCGAGCAGCAAATTGTAGGTCGCCACATCAGCACAGCCCGCGTTTCTCATGTCCTCAAAAGTACCCCACGCGAGCTCCTTACGATGGATATCGAGAAGCCCGTCGATCAGATGATAAATCGTCTCGCCGGTCGGCCGAATTTGGAAATTCTTAGTGAAATTCTCGAATAATTTGTGGGCGTCAAGTGATTTCTTTTGCTTGCACAGTATCTTCACAATCGGCTCCATAATCGACCCGTTTCTGCAAACGCCAACGGATACTAATTTCTCCGCAAACAAAATTGCACGATTTAACCCCGCTTCCTTAAGAATCCCACCCATTAATTCTTCCCAAAATGATCTGTTATCCGCGTTTCTACCCTTGTTAACAAAATCCTCAACGACCTTAAAAGCATTATCGACCGAACCAGCTTTCACAACGCCAGGTAAAAGAGTATATAAAGTCACATTATCAGGATAAATTGTTTTTCTCATCTGATGAAAAAGCCAGAAAGCTTCTTTAATCCTATTATCCTTCACCAGCCCATATATTACCGTGTTGTAAGTAAAACGATCCGGGATACAATCCATCTCCGTCATCGCGTAAAGCATCCTCAACGCCAAATCTACATCATCGTTCTTACACAAACAATCCAAAAGCGTATTGAACGTTATCGTATTCGGCGGGCAACCATAATTCCTCATGCTCTCGAATAACTTATACCCCTCTTGAACCCGTCCCTCTTTTCCTAATCCAGCCAACAACGTGTTGTAAGTGACGACGCTAGGAACAAGCTTTAACCCTTTCATTTTGCAAAACATCGCCCAAGCCTCGCTCGGCCGATCGGCCTTGTAAAGCGTGTCGATCAAAGAATTAAAAACTATCACATCGGGATAACATCCGTTGTCGATCATTTCATTAAGTAAATTAATGGCCTCGTCGATTTTCCCCGCGTTGCTATAACACTTCATCATCATGTTATAGGTAATCGAATCGGGCACGAGCCCGCTCTGTTTTAACCCGTCAAATATCTTTTTCGCCTCCGTGAGCCTACCAACCTCGGCGAGGCTATACAGCGACGCGTTGCAAGCAACGACGGTCGGCGCTATGCCGTGGGCTTTCATCTTCTCAAAGGCTTCGACCGCTTTATCCGTTTCTCCTAACTTCCCGTAACAGTCGATGAACAAGATGTAGGTGTACGCGTCCGGATCAATCCCGCGCGATTCCATTTTCTCGCAAAGCTCCAACGCATCGTTTAACCTCCGTAGCCTCAAAAGCCCGCAAATCAAAGTGTTGTAAGTGTGAAGATTCGGCAAGACCCCTTTTGCCTTCATCTCGTGTAGTACCAAAAACGCCTCGCTAATTTTCCCCACTTTGCATAAAGCGTCGATTAGTATAGTGAAAGTAACAACGTCCGGTTTGTGACCGTCGGCCTCCATAAGGCTACGAAACTCCATAACCGAGCCCAAATCGCCGCGGTCGCTAAATCTGTCCAATAAAGTGATATAAGTCACGCGATCGGGTTTATGGCTGCTACATTTCATCTTTTTGAACACTTTTTTGGCGAATTCGAGTTTCCCGGCGTTGCAGAGAGCGTCGATGAGTACAGTGTAGGTTACTACATCGGGCGCACATCCCTCATCGTCCATTCTCTTTAGAATATCGTAAGCCTCGTTAATTTTCCCGGCTCGTCCGAGCACCCGGATGCAAATAGTGAATGTATAGACATTTGGCCTCAACCCTAAATTCTCCATCTCTTCGAGCAAGCCTATGACCGTTTCGGTATCTCTTCTTTTACCGCTAGCGACCATTAGAGCTGAATAGGTCTTAAGACTAGGTTTTAATCCTTCAGAGACCATTCTTTTGTATACCACTAAAGCCTCTCTACAACACCCTGCTTGGAGAAGCAAATGTATTAATCCGTTATACGAATACGCGTTTAAAATGAAACCGAGTTTTCTCATCCTTTCGAGAGCAAACGGAGTTTGCCGGATACCTCCCCTTACGCTTACACCCCTAAATATAATTAAATAAGTATCTAAATTCCTGTAAATAATTTGCTTTTGCATAGTATCAAACACCACAACCATATCCTCTATCCTTCCATGGAACCTCAAAAGCTCAAGCATGTAATTGCAAGTTTCTGTGGTGTGCGTAACACGTGGCATAGCTGATACGGATTTAAAGAATGAAAAAGCATGATCCAAGTCATGAATTGACTTTAAACGCCCAATTATTTCCTGCGACGACATACCTGTGCTGATTTCACCTTCGTCTGAGCTTTTCATGGCGAACACGGAGAAGTTAATTTGTTTTCTCTTGATTTTCTTCCTGTTCGTCGCTGGCACATATCGCAGGATACCGAAAGAAACGGTCTTTCTTCTTTTGAAACAGCCATTGCTGTAAGTAGAAACAAATGGTTTGCTGCTGCTGTCACTGCAGCAGCAAAAACTAGAAGAAGAGCTCAAAATCATCACAGCCACGCATGAAGTGATGAAAAGATGGATGAGCAATTGAATGGGAATAAGAAATTATTGCCTGGTTGGTGTTTGTGAAATTGCTTAGCAGATGTTTTGGGCAGAAAAGTATGGAATATATACTGCTAGCAAAATGTTTGGATATTTGTTCAAGCATAGAAGATTAGAGAGACGAACAATATTAGGAGATTTTAGGCTCACAAAGTTAGCTAAAAGATAGAATTGCCTGTGGCTATTGCAATCGGCTTTTCCCCGGTTTTGTTCTCTCCGGTCCCCGATAATATTACCCAAACTCGCTATTTCTTGGAAGAGCCTGTGACGAATAAGCATAGCCATTACTATATATAGGTACATTTTGTTATATATTTATCTGATTTTCTTTACATTTATCACGATAAAATTAATATTTATCACACTGAGATGATTAAAATATATAAATATTTATGAAAATAAAAATTAATATTTATCATAATGCAGATTGATTTTTATCACAATAAAGATGAACAATCATCAAAGTAAACATGAACATCTTTATAACAAAAAATATGAACATTTTTATGCATGTTACATGTTCATAAATTTACAACACAGTAAAAATAAAATTTAACACAATAAATATAAGTATTTATTTTGACGGAAATGTACATTTATCGTATTGAACATTCATTGCATCTGGGTATTTGGTATAACGTACCCTTGAGTGTTCATAATAATTTGTCGAATTTACATTTGAAGGGGTAGAGCTGCTAATGGTCTGGGTGATGCTGGGCCGTTGGACCAAAGCAAAATCTAGGCCACTAATTTGGAGTCAAGCTCGGTTCCCGACCATTATACTATACACCATGGAGCATCTTGCAACATACAATTTACACAAAAGTTCATCAATTCATGCATAATGTTCATCAGTTTATATTGAAGAATTCACTCAAATCAATCAACTTAAATACAAAAGATCACTTAGTTTTCACGAGCATCAATTTAAATAAAAAGATTCATAATTATGACACACATATTTATCAATATACACAAAAGTTCATCAATTTAAACTTAAAAATTCACTAGAGTGTATGTATCTACATACATTAGGGTGTATGTAATAATTTGCCCTCGATTCCTACCTAAGGTATTAAAAATTTATCGTATTTGTTTTGATAGTTTTAAAAAAATTGAGGTTAAATTGCCCAAAAAGTGATAAAGATTTATCACAAAAGTGTTGATTTTTTTAAAATGATGATCATTCATCATAATATTGATAAATATTGATTAGAAAGAAGTTTGAGATTATGTAAGTCGACCTTGAATTGCTACTTGTAAATGTAATTATGTAAAAACACTCACAACCATTAGAGCTGTCAAGATGGGTCTGGCCCGTTGGATCAGCCCGCACCGTCAATAACAAGGTAAGGTATGAGTTTAGAATTCAATAGCCCGTTAAGAGGCTGGCCTACATGGGTAGCCCACTCGGGCCACTCAACCATTAATTTAGAGACCGAATCTCGTCCCCGTTCACAAAAAATAAACTTGGAGACCAAAAAACACATATTAAAAAAACATAACCACTGTCTTTGAGTTGCATATTCTTCCAACTCTACTCTTATTTATACTTTCACCTTTTAGTTTGCAAATTTTAAAAATCGAATTAAATAGGAATATATTAATCTTTGTTGTGTAATTAGTTGTGACACCTGATTCGAAAATTGCTTTTTTTATCTTGATTGAATTGATCAAATTAGGCCCAATGATATTGAACATATAACAATTAAAATGAGCCCAATGACATTAAACTTTCCAAATAAATTTGACCCAAATTTCGAGCCCATATCAATTATGCTGACCAGAAATTATGTTTATGCCTCTCGTCTTATCTCTCGTTTTTACAGCACCACCACTACCTTTGGCCGGAACTTCTTCAACTTTGTGACGAAGATTCGACCGTTCAAGAATGGTCGATAAGTTCCTCGAGAATGAATTTCTCGGGATCGGTACTCCTTCAATAAAACATCAAAGGGGCTAATTTATTTGGTGAATCAGAAGCAGCAACAATAGGACAAAGAGTGAGCTTTGAGAAGAAGGTCATTGCCTTTCCTTGCAACCTTTGAACATTAGCTACGTTGACCGACTCATTAGCTGCACCAGATAATATTTATTCAATTATAAGGCCATTTCACATGGTTTCCAACTCCATCTCCAGATCGACGATTGGAGTTTTAGATCGTTGGCATGTCACGCACGCGCGACGACATCGTCGAACTTTGACGGCTTATTTCCGGAGAACCACAAGAAATGAGACCAATGTCAAATTCAATAAATAGGACTTGCTTCATGCAGTTTACGATAAGAAAATATCAAGACATTGCTTGTACTAAATTGAAAGCCTTGTAAAACCGTATTATCAATATGCATAATTCTCGAAAGAACTTCAGTGAAGGTGAGTAAACATTTCTAAAACTGGAAAGTTTGAGATTTTCTAAATTATGATGCACTTATTTTCTTAGACATATTTATTTGTGTGTATGATACTCTGAAAAATTGTATTTTGAGGGAAAATGTTCAAGTATACACTGATCTGCGTGAATTGTGCTTGTGCTTGATCTTAAGTTTTATTATATGGTTTTTGTTATCAAATGTCACCATTATCATTATAAGTTATTACTGATTGATATCGCTTGATCATATTGTGTGAATTGTGAACAATGATTATCGATTGTTATTATTATCGACTGATATTGTTATTAAGCGTTATTGTTATTGGTTGTTATTGTATCGATTGTTACTGCTATCTAATTGGCCCAAGTAGATTGGACATTAATCGAGCAGACCGCCTATGTTTTTTTGCTTGACTACTTGTAGCGTTTATTCCCACTGGGGTTTGGGTCATAAATTGGGTATCTTTTGAAATATGACGTACATTGGGTTTGAATCCCACAACTGAAGGGACGTTGAGCCTATTGGGAAGGATAAGAAAAATTGATGCTTCAGCCTATTTGTGAGATTAGAGACCGTGCAAGGAGCGATGTTTGAACAACATCAATCTTACATTTAATGTGAGTTAATCCAGTTGCAAAACTAATTATTACGCGCGAGAGTTACCTCTAGAATCCATATGGTAGAATTAAGTGTTATGCGCGAGAGTTACCTCTAGAGCCTGTACCGAAATAGTCAAGTTTTGGTTTTTGAACGAGATTCCCCTGTCTATTCAACTGACTTTTCAACTGTCTGTTCAACTGCATTGATTGAATTATTTAAAAGGTATATTGTTTGATCTTTTTTATTAAATATTTTAACTTTGTTCAATATACAGAAATTGTGATCGAATTTTATTATGAGAGACTGATTGAATACATGGTGCGTGCACGAAAAAGAAAAAAAATATCATTTTTGTATTTTTAATAAATTGCATTTATGAACCCCACTCACTGAGCTCCTTTACCTCACCCTCTTTTTCTAAACAAATTTTGTATATTTTGAGCTAGCAAGAACAAGTCAGACATTACTCGGGACCAACCTATCGAACCATAATCCTCATTTGACATCGGACGTTACTTTTTTATTAAGTAGTAAATATTTTACATATGCATATTGGAGTTGTTTAAATTTTAGTCGGACTAAGGATTATGAGTTTTATATTTATAATTGATTTTTATATATTAATGTATTATAATTTTGGGGATGTTAAAAAGTAAACAAGTGTGTATTGGAGACAAAAATAGAAAACAAACAAATCTTTTTCTGAAGAAAGATGGTAGTATTAATGAATGATGTCATTTGTATTTATAAAACAGATAAATACTTGGGTGAGACCGATCTCATTCTATGAGACCACCTTTTACCACTTTTATAAATTAATCCGTGCCCACCCAAGAACCCGCCCGCCATCCCAACCCAACTGACCTGTGCTCACCTACTTATTTAGATAAAATGACTGTTCATATTTACATACAATCATGCACCCGAAAGCTCTAGAGAATAAAATAGTTCAGATTCCACAAATCCCACATAAAAAGCTCTGGAAACTTGAGAGAAAAATCGTCAGCAATGGTGCTCATAAACTTTTTCCAGATAAAAAGTGATTTTATTATTTTTTTTATTTTTTTGCGGTGGAGACGAGAATCTGCTATAATTAGCGACGACTTCAGCGATTTGAGTTGAAGGTAATTTTCTATATTTCTTTCGATCTTTATTTAGGGCTTTTTTCATGTTTTGCAATTTTGGTGTTTTCATTTCATATACGATTTGAACGTTCTTCTTAATCTACTTTTGTGTGTTCGGGTTTTATGTTCTTATGCATTCTCTTGCTCGTTAATTACTTTGTAGATACGAACTAGGTTTTTTTGTTTCTTATTTTGTTTGATGTGTAGTGTTATGTATAGTTGTATCTTCTGTTTATTATGAAACTAGGGTTCTGATTTTGTGTGTTGTGTAACTTCTGATTTTTGTGCGATTTTTGTAGAAAATATTGTTTGATAATTTTTTGTGTGAAGATACAAAAGAGGATGTCACACTATAAAAAAAAAAATAGTTTTCCGAGGGTTTTTTCCCTCGATTTTTATAAAAATTCCCTCGGTTTTTGGAAAAATCGAGGGGAAAACTGAGGGAAACGTTCCATCGGAAAATATTTCCGAGGACAAAATTCCCTCGGAAAATATTTCCAAGGGGAAAACCGAGGGTCGTTACCCTCGGTTTATTCCAGCCGGTGGCCCTCGAAAAAACCGAGGCCAAAACCGAGGGTCAAAACTCTCGAAAAACCGAGGGTCCTAGCCTCGGAAAACCGAGGGTCAAAAACCTTCGGAAAACCGAGGGTGATAGACCCTCGAAAAGCCGAGGTCCAAAACCCTCGTAAAACCGAGGGTCTAAAGCCCTCGGAAAGCCGAGGGTTATGGACCCTCGGTTTTTCTTTTTTTTTTTTTTAATTTTAATTTCTGTTTATTAAAAAAAATCCCAAAAAAATTGAAAAATATAAATGAATATACAAATTAATAAACCAATTATTATAATAAAAATATCTGAAAATTTAGAATTATTACATCCGTTCGACACAGTAACAAAGTTTATGTAAATCAAAATATCCTAAGATGGGGGGGGGGGACTGCTGTAAACGAGCATACAGCGCGGCCATCTGGGCGTTCATCTGCGCCTGAAATGCCTCCTGCTGCCGGCGCTGCTCGTCACGCTCCTCCTCACGTCGTCGCTCAGAATCGACGTATCGCTGCTGGATCAGCTCGAGCTCCGCCCTCTGCGCCTCCTGAGCTCGTCTGGTGGCCTCCAACTCCTCTCTCTGCGCCTGGAGCTGTGCCTCGAGCTCTCTGACCTGCGTCCGATCAGACTGAGAGGAGGTGGAAGAAGAGCTGCCTCTGAGGAAACCCTTTGCAGCAGCGAACGCCTTCCCGAACGAGCCGGTGCCGTAGATCTTTTCCTTCTGCGACCCGACGACGTCGAAGAAAACGCGATCAGAATCAACCTCGGTGCTCGCATCCTGGGAAGACGCGCGTGCCCTCTCTCAGGTTTCGCTCGTACTCCTCCTGGAAATACAACTCGTTAGTAAGTTTTACATTAAAACCAAAAAACA
>BMAC01000936.1:229778-242434 GCA_014905375.1 Phtheirospermum japonicum
AAAGAAAATAATAATTACATTTCAATTGATACATATGATTGTGCATTTATATTACAGATTAACAAATTTGGATATAAAATAATAATTACCTGAAAATGTATTTCCCACCAAAACTCCTTAGTCTCCGAAGGGACTGCCTTATAGCACCACCCGGCCTCTTGGAGATCCCTCTCGAAGATCTCCCGCAGTATGGTAGTCACCTTACCATGTCTGCTGTGTAGCCTGTATTCAATTATTTGTTTTTTTTTGTTACGAATATAATTTAATCATAACGATAATTAAAATTTAAAAATCATTAATTTACTTACTTCTTCCCTACAATATAAACCTGAATCCCTCCCCCTCTCTGGTGGGACCAGCTGCCGTCGCGAAGAAGTACCCGCATCAGACGGTGTATGTATGGGTGTGTGTGATGTCGGTGTCGGTGTATGGGTGGGTGTATCTAGCGTCGGCGCTGAATGATCAGCGCCGAGACCCACGTAGTCATCCTCGAAATCAACCAAACGATTGGCCGAACCCATATCGGATCGACCAATGCTGCTGGAACCTCGACCTCTCGGCATCTGATAAAATTATTAAATAATAATACGAGCAAYTTACAGAACACAAGTGCATATTATATATCAAACGTTTTAATAAAATCCACACATGAAAGAAATAAGTTTTAAAAAGAAATAGATTACATATATTTCAACCAAACTAATCACTTTCACTATTAAGGTTATCATCAAACTCATCTTCGTCTGTGTCTTGATCTGTATCTTCATCGGTGAGTAACTCTTCTTCAGTAACATCATTTGTCTCGTCACCAAGTTCCTCCACGTAATTATCAATGGGGTCGTGCAACTGGAAATCGACATCGTCGAGTTGAATCGGATTACGTGTATCTACAGCTTCCTCCTGAAATGATTCTTCTGGTAAAGGTTCGATAAATTCAACATTTGATCTCGCCTTAATTTTACACGTTGCCCACCAATCTATCTTGTCTCGTCTCAAACTTGGATACGCACAATAGTACAATTGTACAGCTTGAGAAGCAAGTACGAAAGGTTCATATCGATTGAACCTACGCTTATGATTGATATCGACTAACTTATAATTTGGATGAACTTTTGTGCCTGTAGGAGTTGGATCAAACCATTCGCACTTGAACAATATCGTGTTTCTCTCCATCCGGCCGGTATATTCAAGCTGCACAATTTMTATGAGTCGGCCRTAATAATCATACTCGGCTGCCCCATAATTTGAACCTTTAATGCATACTCCACTGCTCGATGTTRTTTTGCTAGATCCGTGCTCCAATGTGTGAAATCTATATCCGTTTATCTTACACCCGGTATACGTTTTCACACATCTTGACGGACCCTCAGCTAAGCTCTTAATGTTCACGTCGATCACATTGTTCGAACGATCTCTAGCCTATGACATTGAATAATTATTTTTAATTTAAGTAATATATATTACGGTAATTATATGATATGCCGTTGTTGATTCGCTTGTACATCCAACTACGATCGGAACTCATCCTAACATTATACGATTTTTATATTGCTTTATCAATAATTGGGCAGCACGAGGGTGGCTATAGAATGATTGAATTTTTGGTAGGGCCCTATCTCATTCGAAAACGTGATTTTCCTGTAATACAGCATCTTAGTATATGAATTTTTGTTGAGTAAAAATTTCGGCAGCATCTCCCTTTAGTTCTCTAAGTACACATATATTTCAGTGCACCCGAGAACATAAGAGAGATACTGAACTGAAATTTACATATTCAACAAAAAAACATATGGATAAGATAAGCCATATTACAATCACGCTCTCAAACTGTCCAAAGAAGTGGACAACTCGGGATTTAGTATCGAACTCTCTATTCGATACAAAATCCCAAACGAGGCTAAGGTATATTGTTTATAAAGAGTGTATCTTGGATCGAACATATTTTGAACTCCGTTTTTTGGATAGATGAAACCTCCACGGCCGGCGCCGTACACCACGTCATCACAGACGTATACATCAAGTAATAAATCAAATCATTTAAACAATATATAAAAAAAAATATGTACTCATAACACAACATGCATACCGATCACCATGGTACTTCACCACCACTATCACGAACAATTTAAAACATTTTGAAAACCACCGTCCATTTTGAAAAAAAATTTGAATACCGTTATTGGAGGGACGAAACCTCCCGGCCGGCGCCGTACACCACGTCATCACCGACGTCTTCCCAAACCAATCACAACATCAAGCAATCATATTGAAGCCATAACAATAAACCATAAAAAACATGAAATTAACATGCACGTACCGATCACCACGGTATTTCACCACCACCATCAAAAACAATTTAAATGAAATTGCATAATGGAACCCTAATTTTATAATTATTTCTAAATTAAACCCTAATTATGTAATTATCCCTAAATTGAACCCTAATTGGGTAATTATTTCTAAATTGAACCTAATTAATTGATTAATCCTAAATTAAACCCTAATTTTGTAATTATTTCTAAATTGAACTAATAATTGTATCTAATTAAACCCTAATTATGTAATTATTCCTAAATTGAACCCTAATTGGGTAATTAAAACTAAATTGAACCCTAATTTTGCAATTAATCCTAAATTGAACCCTAATTTCAAGCCCTAATTCATAAACCCTAATTTCAAACCCTAATATAATTCATAAACCCTAATTTCAATCCCTAATTCATAAACCCTAATTTCAAGCCTAATTCATAAACCCTAATTTCAAACCCTAATTCATAAACCAAAATAGAATTAAAAAACAGAATTAAAAAACAAAAAATGTAAACTTACCTTCCGAATCTGGCGGAGAAACGGGCGGCGAAGGTGGGCGGCGGTTGGGCGAAGCTGGCGGAGACTCCCGGCGAAGGTGGGCGGCGGGGCGGCGGGCGGAGACTCCCGGCGAAGGTGGGTGGCGGGCTACGGCGGCTGCGGCGGACGGACAGGATGGCGGCGGCGGCGATTCGGCGGACGAGCGGGGCTTGACGGCGGCGGTGCTTCTCTTTCTCTTCTCTCTTTCTTTCTCTTTTTTTTCTTTCTGTTTTGTGTGAGCAGCGGGTCTGTGCCCGCTGCTGTTTTAATCTGAAAAACCGAGGGCCAGGCCCCTCGAAAAGACCCTCGGTTTATTTAATGAATTTTTTTTTATTATTAAAAAAAACCGAGGGTCAAGAGACCCTCGGAAAACCGAGGGTACCTAGGACCCTCGGAAATTTCCGAGGGGAATAACGACCCTCGGTTTTTTAATAATTTTTTTTTTATTATTTAAAAAAACCGAGGGTCAAGTGACCCTCGGAAAAAACCGAGGGTACCGAGGACCCTCGAAAATTTCCGAGGGGAATAACTACCCTCGATTTTTTAAAAAATAAAAAAAAATAGAAAACGAGCACGAAACGATCGGAAACCGATCCCCGTGGATCCACGACGCCGAGACGCATCCCTACCCGCCACGTTGGTGAATCTTTGGAGTTTTCTTCTATTTTTTGCTAATTTTCTAATATTATAAGGGTTTTTTTGATTTTTTATTTAAAAATTCAAAAAAAATAGGAAACGAGCACGAAATGAGGCACGACCGACCCTCGATGTTCCGAGACCACGAGACGCACCCCCCGCTCCCTCTTAGAATTCACGACGCCTCGTCGCTTCGCGTTTCCAACCGAACGACTTGATCGATCGATCGTATCTTGATTGTTTAGTCGAATTGCACGGAACGTGTGGATACGCACCTGTTCGTTCATATTTTTCGACCGAAATGGGGCCATAACCTCCCCACGTGCCCGTGATGATAGGATTTATTCAATTTTATGAATTTTCTATTTTTCATATTTTTTTAATTTTTTACAAAACTGAGGGTTCCCTAAACCCTCGGAAATTTCCGAGGGGAGACCAAAACCCTCGGAAATTTCCGAGGGTTTATGGGACTTTCGGTTTTGTAAAAAATAAAAAAAAATGTAAAAAATATAAAACGAGCGCGAAACGACCGGAAACCGACCCCCGTGGACCCACGACGCCGAGACGCACCCCTTCCCACCCCGTTCGTGATTTTTTGGGGTTTCCTCCTATTTTCTACTATTTTTTTTATTTTCTCTAGGGTATTTTTTAATTTTTTATTTAGTAAAAAAATCGGAAAAAAATACGAAATACGCACGGAACGACCGAAAACCGACCCCCGTGGATCCAAGACGCCGATACGCACCCATCCACTGAATGCTCGTGAATTTTGGGCTTTTTTTCCTATTTTTTACTAATTTTTTATTTTTCTAGGGGTTTTTCCGATTTTTTATTTAAAAAATCGAAAAAAATACTAAACGAGCACGAAACGAGGCACGACCGACTCTCGATGTTCCGAGATCATGAGACGCACCCCCCGCTCCCTCTTAGAATTCACGACGCCTCGTCGCTTCGCGTTTCCAACCGAAMGACTTGATCGATCGATCGTATCTTGGTTGTTTAGTCGAATTGCACAGAACGTGTGGATACGCACATGTTCGTTCATATTTTTCGACCGAAATCCCCACGTGCCCGTGATGATAGGATTTGTTCAATTTTATGATTTTTTTTATTTTTTCCTATTTTTTATTATTTTTCAAAAAAACCGAGGGTCGAATAACCCTCGGAATATTCCGAGGGTATCAAAAGACCCTCGGAAATCAGCAAATTATTTTATTTTTTTTATTTTTTTAATTATAAAAAAATCGAGGGGAGCCCTAACCCTCGGTTTTTTCCGAGGGTCTGTATGACCCTCGGTTTTTTGGGCGACTTTTTTAATTTTTTTAATTTTTTTTATTATTAAAAAACCGAGGGGAGGCAATTACCCTCGGTTTTTTCCGAGGGTACAAGCGACCCTCGGTTTTTTGTGAATCTTTTTAATTTTATTTTATTTTTGGTTATCAAGAAACCGAGGGTATCCGTTGACCCTCGGTTTTTCCGAGGGTCTGATGCCCTCGGAAATAACTCCGCTCGGAAATTCCTCGGTATTACGTTCGGTAATTATGGCGGTAAGTTTTGGCGGCTAATTTCCGAGGGAAAAACCGAGGGGTCTTATTTTTCATTCGGAAAAAACCGAGGGTCTCAATTTCCCTCGGTTTTGCCCTCGGTTTTCTCCGAGGGAAATGAAACCCTCGGTTTTCCCCTCGGAAAATTGCAGTTTTTTTGTAGTGTCACACGATTAAGGAAACTTGTGAAGAAGATGCATCGAAAAAAGCTTTTGGAGAAGGCTTTGGGAGATGAGCATAATGTTAATGAAGGGATGGAGAAGGAGATCCCTGGGTCCAGCGAAGAGGTGTTGGAAGTAGAACGAAATGATAATGACGAGATATTGAAGAGTCCAGTGATGAAGGCAAAGAAATCCGATGATAAGCTTCTAACGAATGTATTAGGAGAAGATCACAAGGCTGATGAATTGCTACTGAAAGAGATCCCTGTGCCCAGTGACAAGGTGTTGGCTGAAGAATTCAGGGATGATGACAAGGTATTGAAGAATCCAATGAAGAAGGCGAAGAAGTCTGGCTATAAGCTTGTAGATAATGAGCTGCTGGAGGAGACTGTCGAGCCCAATGATATGGTGTTGGCTGAAGAACCCAAGGATGATGACAAGGTATTCAAGAAGCCAATGAAGAAGGCGAAGAAGTCTGACGATAAGCTTGTAGATAATGAGCTGCTGAAGGAGACTGTCGAGCCCAGTGATAAGGTGTTGGTTGAAGAACCCAAGGATAATGACAAGGTATTCAAGAAGCCAATGAAGAAGGCGAAGAAGTTTGATGATAAGCTTGTGGCTAATGAAGTGCTGTTGAAGGAGAGTGTCGGGCCCTCCCAATGACAAAGTATTGGCTTAAGAACCCAAGGATGATGGCAAGATGTTGAAGAAGCCGAAAAAGTCCAATGATGAGGTTTCTAGTGAGGGTTGTAAAGGAGATGCAATGAAGAAGGTGAGGAATGATAAAGGAAAGACAAGGCCGGAAAAGGAGTTGGTGAAGGACCTGAGGTATTGTTTTAAAAATATTTGTATCATATAATTATCTCAAAGTATCACATAATAGTCTAAAACTATCGTATATATTTGAGTTTTTTTTTTACATCATGTGTTAGAAAATGCACTTACAATATTACAAATCATATCTAAGGTATTACACAATAGGCTTTATGATATCATATATATTTTGGGAGTTTAATTTTCTTTTTTTACATTATGTAGTAAGGTATTATAAACACATCTAAAGTACCACACAATAGGCTTAAAGTATCACATTTGTTTGGTATGTTAAATTTGGTGATCTTTAAAGAAGCCCTCGAAGAAGTTAAGGTAATACGCCTATGCCTATATCATATGTGCTTTGTTAAATTTTGAATAAGTTATTTAAGCATTAGTAAATATAGTTAAGGTATTAGAGAACAAAAATGAATTATCAAATATTCTAATATGTAAAATTTCTTTTCTTATGTTAAGTTTGATCGGGATTTTTCCACCCAATTAAGACCTTTGTCGTTGTCAGAGCTTGTTCAGAAATTCAACTCTGTATAGATTGATGATCTAGACAACATAGGGTTTGGGTGTTTGACTAAGCTAAATTTTGAGAAAAAGGTTTCACATTCATTGGTTGGTGGCTAGTCGAGAATTTTAACAGGTCAGCTAGGATGTTAAGTATTAATTCATCTATTCGGTTGTTGTCACAAAGTTTGATATCTGTGATATTTTTATGTTGCCGACAGACACAAGTAATAATGTCGTTGAGTTGCGGGAAAAGATGTCCAAGTTGGAGAGAGATTTTTTTCATTATATGGTATAAAAGCCGGGTCGTCGGTTGCCAATCTGAGAAATCTGCTACTGAATAGCTTTCCTAAAGAAGACGATGATTTTAAGCGATTGTTTGTTTTGTATGCTCTATCCTCTTTTTTGGCTCCATCTGATAATAAAACTGTGAACTTCAGTGCTGCACAGTCATGTGATGTTAGTAAAATAATTAAATTTTATTGGTCATCATATGTGCTTAAAGCATTGTGTGAGGATGTGACCAAGTACAATAGCATGAAGGTTGTAAATGTGAGTGATTGTGTTTTGGCTCTTGCATTCAATTATTATTACCATCTTAAGTGGAAAGGGTGTGCTGATCCTACAACGCTGTCGTTAATCCAGAATTGGACGTCTAAAGGTTTAACAAATGGATGTGTGAAGATATTTTGGGAGGGGGATTCGGCGACGGGAAGATTTTTAATGATTTGTACTTGATAAGCCGAAAAATTTTGTATGACCTATGTGGATTAGAGGGCTAGAAGGGAAAGAGTGAGGGAGAGGGTTGGCCGCGCAAGAGCAATGCAAAGAGCATAAGTACGAGTAGTATAAGAATTGATATATCGGGGGATGATCTTGATGATTCAGCTCTTCGCAATGAGACTAATGATGTAAGTCTTCTTTTTGTATAATTTCTTTATTTAAATTTCTTGGATTTTAATACTTTCTTATTTCTCTAGAGTATCTTAAGATATTTTCAAAAGTATCACATAAAATACTACGTATTGTATATATTTAAGTATATGTCTCTTAGAAAATGTCAAAGTATCAAAAAAGGTATGAATAGTATTAGAAAATATTGTCAAAGTATCACAACAAAGTGTTAAAATATTTTATAATTTTTAATTCTTGTTATGTTTTTTTATTATTAATAATTTTTGTTATTTATATTTTGTGTACATAAGAAATGCATGAGATATTCTTGTTCTTGAAAAGAGACATTAATGTTGTTACCAAACATCACATGAAGCGGCTAGTGACAAAGAAGGATAAACTGGAAAGTAGGCAAGTGTCTGCTTCAGCTGATGTGACTCACGTTAGCGAGTCTTTAACTGCTAGTCAGGCATTCTTTCCTAATCCATTGTTCCTCAAATGCTTTGATGATATTGTCACTCAATTCTATGTAATGAAGAGAATGGCTGAAGATATGCCAAATTTTGAGTTGTTGACTCCTGAGCCAGGGGAGGGAGATGAAGATGACGATGTTTCACTACTGCAGAACAGGGTTTTAACGGCGGTTTTTGAACCGCCTTTATATCGACCGCCGTTAATTTTTACGGCGGTTTTAAAAACCGCTGTAAAAAGTGTAATTTAACGGCGATTTTCTGTCTTTAATAACGGCGTTTTACAACCGTCGTCGTATACTCAGATTCGATGGCGGTTTTTTAAACTGACGTTAAAATAATAATTTAACGGCGGTTTTTGTAATCGCCGTAAAAATAACATAAATAACGGCAGTTCAGAAACCGCCGTTAATAAGTGTGTTTTACGGCGCTTTTAAAAACCGCCTTTAAATTGTTGATTTTTTACGTCGGTTCTATGAACCGCCGTTAATTTAGTATAATATTGCGGCGGTTATTAGAACCGACGTTAATATAGTGTTTTAACGGCAATTTTTATAACCGCCGTAAATTATTGAACTGAAACCGCCAGGCCTGTTTTTTCTGCTCGTTTTTTTTCCTGAAATATCTCGAAATTAATTGAATTGAATGCTGATTTAAAATGCAACCAAACTGAAAAACAATTAAATCCTCCATTACATCATCCACAACTACCAAATTTATACACAAATTGAACAATCTAAAAAAATGCAACCAAGCTGAAAAACAATTCAATCCAATTCATCCTCCACAACTAAAACAATTCAATTCAATCCAATTCATCATCCACGACTAAAACAATCCAAAATGTAATCAAACTTCAAAACAATCCAAAATGCAATCAAACATCAAAACAATCCAAAATGGAACCAAACTTCAAAACAATCCAAAACAATTCACAATGAAACCTAAACTTCAAGAGTATACATCTACTACATACCACAATCATCCATCATAAATGTCAATGAAATATCTCGACCATTGATCTTGTATTTCTTTGATACTATCAGCACTAAATGGTTGGTCACTAAACATCTGCAAATAATATTTAATATACGTATTTAGCAAAAATGAAATTAAAAAAAAAACGAGTTATAACATTCTTACTATAAAATAAGATATTATAAATATTACCTCTTGCCAATTTCCCGTAATACCCACTCGAACAATAGTCCACATCCAAAGCATGAYATAATAACCCGACTCCCAAACTTCATCTTGTTTATTACACTGTGAGAGAAACATAATATTTCATTGAAAAATAAACCCTTCGATGATGTGTTTACGATCATAAATGTAACAACCAAATATATTCAAAGAAACGTAATACATTACCTTTGGAAAAAGCCAATCAACCCCTTGCTTAGATTTACTCAAATGCGCTCCACTCAACATCTTAAATGGGGTCACAACACTATTAAAAGAAATAGAAAAATATTATAGCACATTATAACAATACCCGTTATACAAAACCAAGTCCAAATTTGTTGTCCCTAATTTCACAAAATTAAACAATATAATTCGTGTTTAGAACCAAACTCCAAAACAAATCCAAAATACTACCAAACTTACCARTCGAAATTTATAACAATCTATTGTCCCAATTTCAAAAATTAAATTTTAGTCCTTGAATTATTAAAACAATCTATTTCATGTTTAGAACCAAAACGTACGTTCACATTCTATATGATGTAAGTATTTTAARCTAGAGTWTACCTTTGTACTAGTAATTTGATGTTTGAGTCGGGCTTTTGATGATTTGAACAAAGCCACACAGCAGTCCCTTTTTGAGGCAAAATTACAAAGAGTTGCCAATGTTGTCTGCATTTCCAAATGAATATTATTAAGAATAATTCATGCAACCTACAGTAATACTACAACTTATAGTTTAAGTTCTACTTACTTATGATGGTATGCTCCCAGGTATATTTGCTTTTTATATTTCTGCATATGTTTGAGAATTGACGGGACCAAAGTGCTTGAATGTTTCTTACTACCTATATTTTGTAAGGATAGAGGCTCAAAGAATCCATACACAGCATCCGATCGGTTCTCAACAACGAGTGATTTCAAAAACCTAACATATCCATGACAACAAGTAATCAATCAAAGTTATAAATCAATTAATGAACCTAAAAATTAATTAAATAAGAATTAAAATATACTTACAGGATCCAAAGTTGTACAGTCAAGATTTGAACACACATTTTGCCTTGCACGACGTTCAAAACTTCTTGGTAATTAATGGTCACTGGGATGTCATTCTCAAATCCAACAATGCTTGCATCACACGGAATCCGAAATGGACACTTATAAAGGCGAGCAGAAATAGTAAGCAATTCATGAACGGGGTTATCAACAGTCCGACCTTTTTTGGTTGGTCGCTCGGTATCCTAAAACATTAAACATAAATTAATAGTTATTGACACTCTATTTTAGTGTATAGCAAACAAATAATTATTACCTGTGTTGACATAGGCTTCACAAGATGTTTTGGCCACGCAATAAAACCACCAATTGCTTGCCTCACCGTGATTACCTCTTCACTGGGCACCGGGACGAGAGCATCACCATCTCGAATGTCCTCAACCACCACTCTAACCAAATCTTTCGACAAAGGCACCCCATGTAGCATCGAACCCCCCTCATGAACTGTCCCAAGGGCCACCATACGGGTAGAAGAACGATCATCGACATATAACTCACATCGATCATTAACTATAGTGGGAGACGAACGAGATGGAATGTCAGCAGGGGGAACGAAGGAACTGGAATATCAGTAGGGCCAACACAACTCCCGATCCCACTACGGCCGAGATTTAGATCCACCTCAATTGGAGGGCTTGTGACTTCAACTGGCTGGGTGAATTGCTGCAACAACTGTTGTGTAACATCTTTTCTTATCTGTTCGGCCATCTCAGATCTAACTTCGTTCTTGACCTGTTCGATCATCTCAGATCTAACTTCGTTCTTGACTTGTTCGGCCATCTCGCATCTAACTTCGCTCTTGACCTGTTCGACTATCTCAGATCTAACCTGCTTGGTTATCATGGATGTCAAGCGCCCCAAAAATTCAGGAGTTAGGGATGACGAGGACCCGCATGATTGAGAGCCAAAGTACTCTCGGATCCCCACACCATCTCCAATGCCACGAACACGTCCAGGGTGCTCTGGTCGATCAATTGCAGCACTTAGAATATCCCTGCATCCCTCGACAACAAAAGAGCCATTTATATGCTCCTCCTCCAAATCATCCTACAACAAAATAACAATTGTTTAATGATATTTTTAGATCTTTCTGTTATGTTATGATTTTAAAAACTAATTAAAAAATGTTTATTTAGGTGAGTGGAATAATTTATTAATAATTGTTAAAATATTTATATATTTTTTGTTTCCTACTTAAGGAATAAAAAACCTAGATGGGATGGGCATAAATTAAAAAATCAAAATATATTGAATACAAACTTACAATCTTTCTAGCAATCTCCCTTGCGGCATCGGATGTCATTTCACCGGACTTTTTTGTGCGAGCCAGCTTAAACCTCTCGTGACGTGAAGGGGGAGATGGAGGATCAACAGTCGAATCAATACTAGCACCAGATTGCAATGTTTCTTCACGTCTCTTCTTTGCTTTATTCTCCATAATCTTCTCGTCCAATAAGGCATAACCCCCACGAGATAGAATATGCGGAGCATTGTTTTTTTTTGCAATTTCCTGCGCTTTATCTCTTTTCTCCTGGAATCAAAAAAGGGAAAATGAGTGCTTGCGTACAAAAAATAAGAATGAACAATGAATTTAATATTTACCTTCCAAGAAGGGTCCAATCGAGTCCTTTTAAATTGTTCCCACTCACTTGATTCGAGACCATACGTTTTGCAAGGACTTGTGTCACTCAAATCCCCAAATACATAATCTGTTGTCAAAGCTGATTTAAAATCTCTCCATTTTTTTCCCACCAATTTAAAAACCTCCTTTTTGAAACGGGAATAATTTGGAACCTCGAAGTTCGCCTGTAACAACAACAAAAGAAAAATAATTATAATAACTATGATAATAATAATGATAACAATAATAATAGTAAGGTGAAAATGAAAAGATTTGAAATACCATAACATCTATCCAGATTAAAGTCTTGGTAGAATCCGGTACAAGTTTCCACTTCTCAATCAAAATCGAAACGTTCTCTCGAGCAAGCTTTCCCAAATAAGTACTCAATTTCACTTGATGCGTCCTTTTTGTTTTTCCTGTAATGCTGTCGAAGTCAAGTGGTTGTTTTTTGCCACCAACACGATCCTTGGCAATCGATTTACACCGTATGGAAGATCTAGTCTTCCTCGACGTAGTGGGTGGAGGAGAAGTCGAGCGAGACCTCACAGGAGGATCCATTTACCTGTGTAAATAGAAAGCAAAAATAAAAATAAAATAAAGGTTAAACTAGAAGGACACAAAATAGAATTTAAAAAATTACATTTCCAACCAATTATAAATTAACACATTAAATTCACAAGTTGGTTTATTCTTGATATAAAAGTTTTCATAATATATTATTGTGTTTCGAAATTAGAAATTTTAAAGAATACTTAACTTAAAATTATATTATAATGTTCTCCCATATGCCCTCGTCATGATCATTCCGATTGGCATGCACATCGTCTGATATATTTTCTTCAAGCTTAGGTATTCGTGATGTGGAATATTGTGTCTCGGAGTTATCAAGTGTTGAGTCTTCATT
>BMAC01000936.1:264036-298673 GCA_014905375.1 Phtheirospermum japonicum
ATGGGATAGAAGCCTTACCAATTATAACTCGAATTCCCCTTTCTTCTCGTAATGCTGCCGAAATTCCTGGATGGTTAATGATCGTAGTTGGATGGTTAATGATCGTAGTTGGATATACAAACGGAATATTTTTGGATTTCTAGAACACGCTTAGACTCAAAAATCTGACAAACATGCAATGTTAGGATGAGTTCCGATCGTAGTTGGATGTACGAGCGAATCGAAGACGGCTATTTATCCTCAAAATTCACGGATGGACTTGAGAGTTTTATTAAATTTGCGCAAGCGAATTCCGCTCATAAGGACGGACAGAGACTGAAATGTCCTTGTAATCGTAGCAGATGTAGGAAATAGAATTTACCTGGATGTCGATGAGATTAAGTACCACTTGGCTTTTAATAACGAGTTGTATTTCAGGTGGAGTACGAGCGACATCTGACCCAGGAACAAGAACGTGCGTCTTCCCAGGAGGAGAGTAACGAGGTTGACCAGGATCAGGTTTTCCTCGACGTCGCCGGGCTGAGGAAAGGACGGCTTTACGGCACCGGCGCGTATGGGAAGATGGTGGCTGCTGCGAAGGGTTTATTGAAGGGCCGCTCTTCCACCTCCTCCCAGGCTGATACGAGCCACATCAGAGAGCTCGAGGCGCAGGTCGAGGCTCAGAGGGCGCAGCTCGAGGCGTTGCAGCAGCAGGCAGGCGCGGAGAGGCGACAACGAGCGGAGGAGCGCCGGCAGCAGGAGGAATTTCAGGGCGCGGATGAATGCCCAGATGGTTGAGATGTATGCTCGTCTCCAGTAGCAGTACCCCCCTCCTCATCAGCAGCAGCAGTACCCCCCTCCCCATCCATAGAACATTTTTACAGTTCATATAAACTTTGTTACTGTTTATATCGAACGCATGATTATTCTGAAATTTTCAAATATTTTTTATAATAATTGGTTTATTTATTTGTCAATTCTTTAATTACTTTTTTTAAATTTTGGGAATTTTAATAATTGAACAGGAATTAAATTAAAACTAAAAACTAATAAAAAAAATTAAAATCGAGGGATTTTCCCTCGGTAATCCCTCAAAAAGTAAAATATAAAAAAAATAAAAACAAACCGAGGGAAAAATATTCCCTCGGATATTTGCTATTTCCGAGGGAAACATATCCCTCGGAAGTCCGAGGGAATACGAGTCCCTCGAAATTCTGAGGGATTTGTTTCCCTCGAAAATAACAAATATCCGAGAGAATATTTTTCCTCGGAAGTCCCTCGGAAAACCGAGGGATTGCGCGGGAGAGTTTTCGAGGGAACATATCCCTCGGAAATCCCTCGGATTCATTTTTCCGAGGGATATTTTCCCTCGAAACGATATTCCGAGGACGCTTTTTTCGAGGGAATTTTTCCCTCGATTTTTTGAAAATCGAGGGATTTTCCCTGAATACCGAGGGAAAATTCCCTCGGAATTTTGCCTTTTTTTTGTAGTGTTATGTTCCAATGAGGGGATGGATATGTTTTCCAATGTGAAGAAGAACTTCATATTCTTGTATATCTTTATCTAACTTGATTCTTATTAATGCTTTGAAATCCGTTTGTATACTGGCAACTTTTTTTTCTTTTTCCCTCACCGTACCCTATGTTCGTTACATTTTTTCCAGTACAAGAACAAATAAAATATTTCTCTCTCAATTGACAATCGGTATTCTTTTTGTCCATCAACTCGCGCACACTAAACCCCACCACACGAGCGTGATCAAAGTAAAAATTACAAGGTTCGTCTATTATTTTTCTTCTTATCCCCGTTAGAGATCACATTACATCCACCGAATCATTTTCTTCTACAAAGCATTAAAAAGTATCACAGACAGTACTGAAGGTATCACAAACAGTATTAAAAGTATCACAATATAACTTCTTCTTTTTTATCTGCATTTTGATATTCATCAACCGTAGTTGATATGTTTGCACAATACAAAACACCACCTTTTGTTTATATGACATCAAGAATAGGAAGTGTCATAAATAAAATTAATAATATCACAAATAGTACTCAAAGTATTACACAATAACTAGTCATGCCCGCATCCACATCTTTGTCTCTAGTCGAGATATGACTTCCGTCAGCAGTAACACCTCCTTCATCCAAAACTATCAAAAATATTGATATCAGTATTACAAAGAGCAGTAAAAAGTATCACAAACTTCATCAAAAAGTATTACAAATAGTCGTAAATAATATTACCTATAATTTCATGCACATTATCTTTACTGTAAACTTGATCAATTAAACTATTCTCTATCTTTTGTGGTATCAAACATCCTCAGTATGTATCAAATAAGAATTAAAATTAATATAAAAATTAGGTCTTGAACCAAGTTTCCCCCCAAATTGGATGCTTTCAAAATACAGGAAATTAACTTTTTTTTTTGAGTAACTGAATGATCAATTTGAGTAAGAGATTATGTAATTAGTGAAATAAATTTGTCGTCGACGTTGGATGGCTAACCTTGTTTCGAGTTTTCCCAAATTGGATGCTTCGATTTTTCTCGTCGTTCACTAGAATTAACTATCGAATTGCTTCGATTTGTTTAGAAATCTATTGCGTTGTATTTAATTTTTCAATCCCCAGAACCGCGGTGACGATGCCAATGGTGAAAATTTTTTCGAGTCGCGGGATTTTTTGGAATGAATCAGCAGAGATTTTTTGAAAATTCTGATGTGAATTGTGTATTATCTCTCTTCTTTTTTACACCAGCGGCGGAGCGAGTTCATGGGTTTGGGTGGGCAGCGGGATGGGTACAAGAAAATTTACAAAAATGGTAAAATATATAAATATATATCTTATGAGACCGGCTCATGTAGGGATGGCAATAAACCCGGTTAAAACGGGGACCCGCCCACCCCCGCCCCAACGGGGATGGGGATTACCAGCTTTAAGCGGGGATGGGGGATGGGGGCGGGTATAGAATTACGGGTTTTTGCGGGGGCGGGTACGGGGATGGGGATAATGTTCCCCCCGCCGGGTACCCGCGGGTACCCGTCCCCGTTTGAGACCCGTTTCAAACCCGTATATATTATTATTTAAATATTTGTTTTTTTATGTTTTGAACTATTTTTAAATGTAATAGACTCAATGTTTTATCATGTTATTTGAACTTTCTTGTAATTTTCTTTTTTTATATTTAAGTAGACCTAAAAATCAAGCTCCGTAATCTTTTTTTATTTTTTAAGTAATAAAATGTAAGCGGGTACAAGCGGGTATGAACTGAGTATACGGACGAGGGCGGGTATTGCGGACGGGGGCGGGGGCAATTAATATATCCCGTGGGGACGGGAACGGAAATACCCGCTTAATTTGAAATGGAAGCGGGAACGAAGATGGGGATGACTTTTTCAAGTGGAGACGGGGGCTGGGGTAGGCGTACCCGCCCTCCCCATTGCCATCCCTAGGCTCATGGGAGTCTTACTTAAAAAAAAAAAAGAGGGTCTCGTGTGTAAATTTCTCAACTTTTGGGCATTATTTGAATAACAAATTTACTTAAAAAAAAATAAAAAATCCATACGTCATCTCTCACCAGTCACCGCATCAAAAGCCCTACTCACCATATCATCCAAAAAAAACCACTACACAATTGTGCAAACCCGCAACTATTTCGCAGAACCCGAAACCCTTCCAATTTACAGTCAGAAAAGAAAGCTCATTGAAAAAATAAAAATCACGGGCCATAAGTAAAAAAATAAAAGACAAGTTGAAGGATGGAAATTGGCGGCGGCAATAGCAGTAGTAAAGTAATACCAGAAGGCGTAATGGGGGCAATTAAGAGAACAAGTAGCAACATTGATGAAGTAAAATCCAATTTGGAGGAGTTATTGTCTCACTGTACCAATGAAACCCTTTCAAGGATGGAGCCTCTTGAAAGGGCTCAAGCCCTTCTCTTGATAGGCAAAGTCACAACTACTCTCTTCGCTTGTAAGTTTTTTTCTTTCTCAATTTTGCAATAAACTCCAAAGTTTCCCCTTTATTAAAGTGAATTATTGAAATTGATGCGAATCTCTGTTTGCGCTTGTGTTTATTTATTTATTTATCATAATTTTATTTTATTTTGATTTCTGGGTTTTTATTTATGGTGGTTTTGCAGTGAGGCTAAGATGCAAGGGTGTGGACCCAGATGATCATCCTGTCAGAAAAGAGTTTGTAAGTGTCCTAATACTTAGTTTTGATGTTTGATAGCATCTCCCTGGTTATGTTCAATTTTGTTTTTTTGGTAACTAATTGTTAATTTAAGGCTTGTGTATCTGGTCAAGTTTAATTAATGTGCTTTTGATGTTGTTCTGTGTTCATTTGGATGTTATATGGATTATTCCTGGTTGAAATTGTTCCCAAATATGATTTTTACCATCATGCATATATAAATGTTTAATATTCTATCAACATTTTTTCTGATTGTCATGTGTTCAGGAAAGACTGAGCTTGTACCAAGAGAAATTGCAACAAAGCATGGACCTGAACAAAGGTAAACTTTGTTGTGCTTGTTTTCAGAATTTAATCTAAGAAAAAACCCTTTTAGAGACATATCAATTATGGTTTTGTATTGTTCCAAATGTTTTTTTGCATTGTTATTCTGCACTTTGACATGAAATATTGAGCTTGTTAGAATGATGTTTCTAGGTCTAACTGTTATAGGTGGTGATTAACGATTATTTAAACGTAATTATTTTTATTTTATGTTTGTAGCACCGTTGCGTCCTTCAGTCACCATTAATTCCCGGGCAGCAGCCCGTTTTATTGAGCACTCCCTGCCCGATCTTTCCTCTGGTATGATTTTTCTTTTAAAAATCCGGCTCAAAAAACTTTTGAATTTAGTTGTTATTTGAAATAATTACCTGGTTTTTGCAGAGCAGAAGCAAAGCATGCGGAGTATTAGTCGTGGGGAGGCCCCAAGAATCAATTATTTGGAGAAAAATCTACAGAAGAAGAGAAAATACGAATCGTCCGAGAGGCAATCTGTTCGTTCTGCTGCCCAGGAGTTTCTTGAGAAAGCTGCCCGTGAGCTACTTGGTGATAGCAAAAACGGCATTAAAGGACCTTTACAACATGAGGACTCGGATGATGATGTCATAATTCTTGACTAATTTATTCCCTGGTAGACTCTATGTTTAACTCATTTATTTATTTATGTTGAACTTGTGGTAGTCATTTGCTCTTGAAATTCCATTGACTCAACATGAAAAATTGCTCTCCCCTAAGCATTTTGACACTTTTTCGTGAATGTTTTTGACTCATTTTTCGATTTAGTTATCATTTGCTTGCGAAAATGAAGTCTTGAAGGATTGTTCATAAGGTACTTTCGGGAAGGCTTTTTTAGTTAAAGCCTTTAAACTAACTTTATGGCTTTAGTTAAAAGACTTTAGTGCTCATAGTAGTGTTCACTTGGTCAAAGTGCAAAATATTTCCTGATTCGAATCGTAACTAACCTGAATTAATAAGGTCTTGATTTTAATGGATATTTTAATCATCTCCTTAAGGAAATCTGATTTTTTTTTAAAATCCCAATCTACTGTATTGCTTCTCTTTTGCATTTTTCTTTTTTAAACTGTAAACCGAATTTTAGACTTACTAGGTACAAACAAAAATTATTATAACTTAATACATGTCTATTAGTGACGACTTTCACATTGGAATTCTGGTTGAAGATTGTTGAAGTTGCACCTTCAGAAAATTGATAAAACTCCCCAAGTCAAATTTGTTTTGTTTTTTTTATTTAACAGAACTTATGTGTGGATATCCAAGAAACGAAAACATTTTACTTATCTGTCTTTCCGTTTTTTCTGTATGTTTGATGTGTTTGGAATGCAGATTTTCACTGTAAAACCCACCTAAAAATAGCATTTGAGAAATAACGTCTAATCTTGTTAATATTTTGAGTTTGGGATTATTTACTGTTTTAAGGCGTATGCTACTAGAAGGTTATACATTTGTTGAATATGAAAACTGGCACAAGATACTTTTTTGCATTACAATATTTGAAGTGTTGATTACTCATTCATTATGCTCTTTCTCCATAAATTCATCCTATCTGGTCCTTAACTGTGATTCTGTGATGTATTGATATGTATTTTGAAGTTTGACATTTTACTCTTTATCTCTACGCAGGGTTGGACCATATGACCCTGTGTTTGTCGTTAAAATTTCAGCAGACGGCTGTTTTTATGTGACTAACATGTTGTCGTTACACCTCCAATTTTTGTGTACAAATACTCAGTTTTGAGTATGCTTCTCAACTAGCCATCTTTCCAAGTAAATTAGTTTGTTGTAGTCGTTTTTTCATCTGTTAGTAACTTTGCATCATCAGGACACGTTTCTTTTTTTATTCAAGTGGTCCAGGTCAATTTCTGAGTTCAGAAGAATTGTGATCTGTATAATTTATTTTTTACCTTCTGCATAATTTCAGACTTCTCGTTTGCTGATGATTCATTATCTGTTTTACACTGGTTGAGAGTGTTTTCTGATTGGATCAGATTGGGTGGATTGAAATGGATTATTTTTTAATTATTTATTTTTTTTGAAACAGTATATTTATCTTAAATTTAATTTTCTTTTAGATACTTTCTTTTTTCTTGGCACTTTATAAAATATGCTGTGTTTTTCACGGAAAAAAAAAAAGGGAAACTCTTCACACTCATTTTTGTTATATGTGCTTTTCATATTTCTTTATCACCCCAATATATTATTGCAAAATTCTCTTAATTTATGTGTTTACTTCGTATGCTTTGTTTGACAAATAAAAAATTATGTTGCTTCGTTTGCTTATTATGTGTCATCCAAGTCTAATATTTACCTATTTTAATACTTTTCTTTTTATTGTATCTTACATAATTTAATTTTTTAAATATATTTTTTCTTATACTTTCTTTGGATTTTCATAATATAAAAATAGAAATAAGTCATATATAATTAGTAATAAGATCTGAATTAGTTGTTTTAATTAAAATAAAAACTACATATAAAATAATTTTAATTAAAATTTTTTTTATTATGAAAATAATTAAATAAGTTTTATTGATAATATAATTTAAAATATTTTTCATTTTTTGAGTTTCAAATATTCTATACAAGTATAATATGAGTTATTTACAATAATTTAAGTATGTAACTAAATATTAGTAATATATATAAATATATTAAATTATATACTAATAATTAAAAATATTGATTAGACATTAGTACAATTTCACATGGGTTAAGAATATGACATCTTTTGAATATCTCAAAGTATGTAACTAATAATTATTAACGAATTTATTCTAAACATTAATATATAAAATAATTTAATAATAATAATAATAATTAATAATAATATATATATTAGACACGAATTTAGAATGTGATACGTATGTAACTAAGATTTAATGAATTTAATTTAAACATCAAATACAAAATTATTTAATATTTATAATAATAAATAAATAGATTACATGTACAAGGCACGGGTTGAGAATACTTATTTTAATTTTTTATTTTAGATTTAAAATTCAATAGTTATCACAAATATTTTTTATATTTATCTTTTGATAAGTTCCATGTAATACACGAGTGTTAAATAAAAATATATATTAAAAAAATATTGGTACTTTGGTTGCTTATTTGTCATCCGAACCTCTAATTTAATAATTTTTTTTTACTATATCTTGCCTAATTTAATATTTTTTTATATTATATTTAGTAGAAAAAAAATCTTGATTACTTATTTTAATTAAAAGTCAAATTACATATGAAATAATTTTAATTTTATAAAAAAAACTTATATATAAAAATAATTAAATAAATTGTATTTATAATAAAAGTTAAAATTATTTTGAAATTTTAAATATTCTGTATAGGTAAATTATGATATATTTGTAATAATTGGAGTATGTAACTAAATAATTAGTAATTGACTCAATCTAAATATAAAAAAAATAAAATTATATAATACTTAACTAATATTTATTAGATCTTTTGAATTTTTCAGAGTATACTATTAATTACTAACAAAATTAATTTAAACATAAAAATATAAAATGAATTTTTATATTAATATAGATTAGAGAAAATTAATTTTAACATAAAAAATATAAAATGAGTTTTTATATATTAATATAAATTATTATTAATATAGATTAGACACGGGACGCGATATCTTTTGAATATCTATAAATATGTAAATATAATAATTATTAATGAATTTAATATGAACATTAAAATATAATATTAATTAATAATAATTAATAATTTAAAATTTAAAATTAATTTTCACCATTTTTTTTTTATATTTTATACATATATCTTGACTTTTGTTTCTTTGTGCTCACAGTCCTGTTGACACCATTTCACTTGAATATCTTTGAAATGGAAGATATTAAAAAGGGATATCGTAGTTAGTGAAAAAAAGCGATTATTAAAAAAAATAATACTGTATTTGTTTTCTCGCCTGTTAAATGAGGTAGGAATTATAATCAAACTGTTTAGGGATTTCAGAATCTATGAGTATAAATAATTATAAATCTCATACTTAACCAATAGATCACTAGAGACTTGTAATCTCAATTACACAAAATAAAAATTACAAAAAAAACAAAAGAATAAAGCTAATAATTTCATCAGGTAAACCAATCTATTCACATTACAACCAACAGCGCCGCCAGTCCCAACACCAACAATCCTCCACTCAGACTCCCAGCGCCACTGGCCGGCGCCGGCGCAACCGCCGGACCTTCAATCCCCGCCGCCGGAGAAGGTGCCGGAGAAATTACGCGGCGGTGTCTCTCCGATATAACCACGGCAATCAACTTCTGACCCTTCTGGCAGTGGCCCTCCGCCCCACTGATGAAATAGTACGGACCCGAGCGCCCAAGCCTCACCGTCGTATCGCCGCCGGTGTAATTTCCGATCGGAGCCGACGTGTTGCAAGTGACGTAATCCCTCCTCGTCACCTCCAGAACCGAATCTTTCGAGCCATCGTACTTGAAAACTGCAATTAATTAAGAGAAAACGAAATTAAAAAGAGAAATTAAATAAATTAGTTCTACTGATAATTAACGATTTACTATTATAACCTAAAGAATCTCCGATGAGGAATCTAGATTTCTCGGCCCAGTGGTTGAGGGAATCTGATTCTGAAGATGGGATCTGCCAGGCCTTGATGACGTGGTCTCGGGCTTCTGAGAAGCCCGCCAACAGGAAAATGGTGAGTAGCAGTAATGAAGAAATTTGAGCTGTTGAAAAAACGGCCATTTTGTGAGGGTGGTTAAGTTTACAGCTTCCAGAAAAATTATTTTCTATATTTTTGGAGATAGCTAGAATATGGTGGAGAGGGTTAGTGACGCCGGAATATATAGGAAGGAAGGACAGTGTGAAAAGTAGCCGTTGAAGGGGGTTTTGTGGGACAGTGTGAAAGGAGCTATACTGTTTTGTCCGATATAGCCATCAGCTAGTAACGTTAGTAAATTTTAACGTTGGAAAGTAATTTTAGGTATCGATGGGATGGAAACAAATTTAATGCCATTTCACAAAAGGGAGAAAACAACATGGAGGTCATTTTTGGGAACGGTAATTTGCTTGGTATTTACAATTGGGCGTTGTAAAGCAAGAATTATCAATCTCTTTTTTCTCTTCTTTTTTTCCTCGTGTTATCAGCACAGTAATATTCCAGTCACACTTTTTTATTTACATATATTTTTTACATTTAATATGTGCACAATAAATTATCAATGAGTCCATATTATATATGTAATGACATTCAACGCATAGAATGAATGAATGGTTGGGATTGTTGTTTAAAGGTTATATTAGCATGATTCAATTGTGAGTTTCAAGGTGTTTGTAACTTTGTAAAGTAAAGAAAAATGAAAACAAAGCAATTATACTAACTAAACTATTCTAGGAATTGAAATAGCATGTTGATCGGATGCCTCGAATCGTGTGCTTTAATAGAAAATGCAAGCAATAATGAAAATTAAGTAAGAACAAACAATGTTTCATCAAGTACAAGCATAAAAGTACAAAATACAACCATGCTTGCATGAGCATAAAATCCTAAATAATGAAAATTAGTACAAATTGAAAACATCAATGGATAGAGCAATGAAAGTTGACGTCAAAGTTTAAGACTTTACGTAAAATAACAAGCAACAAAGAGTAGATTTAGGATTTAAGCATGAAACAAAGTATGAAAATAAAAACCAAAATAAAGCATGTAAAATACTCAAAATAAAAACGATCAAGGACTCGATCTATGATCTAGATGTGTCACTCAATTAAATTCCATAGCCAATTCACAAGATCCAACAAGAAATCAAGGAGCTAAGGCAAAAGGCATAAATTGAAGAACATGCATGAAATTGAAGAACAAGCACGAAAATAAAGGAAATCTTACTTGAATTAAAGGAAAAGAGTAACAAACTTGAATTAAATTGTATCAAAGTAAAAATCCAAGGGAGTACTTGAATTCATCTTGAGCTTACAAACCCAAGGCAAAACTTGAAGATTAGATCTAAAACCTAAGAGAGAGAAAATGAATCTAGAAATTAAAGGGAAAATTCCATGTTACTTACACAACAATATTACATTCACACCTTTTTATTTAAATATAATTTTTACATTTAATATATACATAATAAATTATCAACAAGTTCATATTATATGTGTTAATGACATTCAATGTATCGAATGAATGAGAGGGGTCGTCCTTAGTTCTCATTTGAATAAACGGTCCATATTGATTTGAATTAGAAATTGTGCATTTAAATAGTGCATATATATATAGTGTACATGCATGAGAAGGCCGACAGACTATTTGCGTTTGGTGGATATTGTTGTGAGCAGTGAGCTTGCGCACGTCGTTTCCTAAATTCTCTAGTCTGGCTTTGTACACTTCAGCTAACTTATTAGACTCCAATTTCTTCAGCCACAACCCATCGATAATTTTATTAGTTTTAGTCAATTTCTCGATCGTCTTAACAGCATCCGATTCCTCGTGATTGAAACCCTCGATCTCTAAGCTCATTGTTACAATTATCGTGCAACATTTGAAATTTTGAGTTTCAAAAAGAATTTGAAGAATGAATACATCAACATTTGGCGATAGAAGTGACAAGAACGTGAAAAATAAGGTGAAATTGGTCCTTGGGCTAACCTTGGATCGAGGCAAAGCGAGTTTGGGCACGCCAAGATGTGTCAGGATGCGTCAAAATCTGTGCCACGAACTAGCTCCAAAATGCCTAAATATTTTGGAATGATCGCCAAGACGTGCCTGGACGTGCCAACTCGTGCCCACACCTCCTTGACGCATGCAGCCGTGTGCCAAGATTTGCCAAGCGCGCCCGCGCATGCTCGCCCAGCAAGCAGCGCGCGCCAAGCTGCCGTGCATCCCTGCCTGCGCCCACGCGTTCCCGCCCGCATGCCAGCGCATGCCACCCGGTACCTGCCGCAACGCCTTGCCACTTGCCAACCAGCGCCCGTGCCCCCACGCCCAAGACTGCGCTTGCAACCGGCGCCAACTTGCACGCAAAGCGCACGCTTTCTCGGCGCCCATGCCAGTGCCTGTGTATGCCAACTAACCCGCGCCTGGGACATCGCCAAGCAACGCCCACCCAACAAGACCCGCCAACGCCAAGGCAAGCCAGACAACGCCAGCGCCCATGCCAGCCGCACACGCACACCATTGCCGAAGCGCCAACGCGCGCCAAGCCTAGCCAAGTGGCTAGCAAGGTCATTTCGGGTCAACTTTGGTCAAACACGGTAAATACAAGTTTTTGAGACCAATTTGCACATTTGCCCTTAATTAAACCTAGTATAAATAGATGAAAGATGAATTCAAGTACGAATCTCTCATTCTCCCAACTCATGCATGAATTTTGGAGTTAAAATCCTCTCTAACTTTTAAAATTCATTTTTAAGTTTTTCCCTGGGTTTGTAAGCTCAAGAAGAATTCAAGCCATCAATTAGATTTTATTTGGATTGTAATTTCATCAAGTTTGTGATTCTCTTTCTTAATTCAAGTAAGTTTTTCTTAATTTCTTCTTTGCTCTTCAATTTCATGCTTGTTTTTCAATTTATGCATTTTGTCTTAACTCTTAGATTTGTTGTTAGATTTATGATTTGGTTTATGTAATATAGGTGAGTGACACGCCTTGATCGTTTTTATTTTAAGTATTTCTTATGCTTTATTTTGGTTTTTATTTTCATGCATGGTTTAATTTTGATTCCTAGATCTACTCCTTGTTTCTAGTTATTTTTCATAAAGATTTTAACTTTCACGTAAACTTTAATTGCTCTTTCCAATGGTGCTTTCAATTTTTGTTAATTCGCATTATTTAGATTTCATGATCATGCATATATAGTTGTACCTTAGGTTTCTTTGATTGTACTTTGTTGTTTCTTTGCTTTATTGCTTATTTTGATTATTGCTTGCAATTTTAATATGACATATGCATGAGGCATTCAGAATACTTGCTTTACTTTTATTTTTTTCGTTTTATTTTTTCTTTTAGTTTCACTAGCTAAAAACTCATCGATTCGTGCAATCACTTAAATTCTGATAATACCAAGTAATGAAACTCTCTCTTTTATACCACTAAAACTCACACTTCAAAAATGGCGACGTTGCGACTCGGATTGGTTAAGGTTTTCTTTTTAGTTTTATTTTGTATTTGACGTTTCTCTTGAGTGTATGCAACGACGTAGAACTCTTGGGAACGATTTGGCTCCTTACATTTTGAATCCCGAGTGATTAAGGCATTTAAGACGTCCTTGATACTAATCAAGACATGGCAAATAATCTTCCCAACACCGGCCCGTTTCTCAATCTCAACGGAAAATCTCCACAGGCCCATGATCCTCAAAGCTCTATTAATCCCGAGCCCATTGTTCTTATCGAGCCATCCACACCAATTGACAAGCCCGAGCCTTCAAGTTCCAATCCAATGGGCCCTCATGACAATGCTTTAGGAAATCAAGGGAGTGGTTTTCCCACTCATGGACACGCCATGGGCCTACACCAAGGTACCACACACATTTCCAATACTTATGGCAATGGAGGTTACATTCGTAACATGGGAGAGCATGGTGCAAACCATGTTGGGAATGGGATGAATGGTAGTGGTTTTGACTACGTGGGAGGGCATGGTGCAAACCATGTTGCCAATGGTAGAAACGACAATGGTCAACCCAACATGGGAGGGCATGGTGCAAAGCATGTTGGGTATAGCGGCTTTATGGCACGAATGGTCCCTATGGAGGTTATGGTGTTCCCAGTCAATTTCTAAATATGTATAATGGAGGCTTCGTGAGTCCGAATATGTATAATGGAGGTTTTGTTGGTCCGAATGGGAATGTTGGTGGCCAAAGTCCGAATCCCGGCCGGTATGGAGGTCTTCATGCTTATCATTTCAATCATGCTCCGAATGGAAATCCTAATGGTAATGGTGGAGGTCCGGTTTATGGAGGTGCCGAAAATAATGTTCAAGAGGGCACTTCCGATCTGTTTGCGTTATTTGGAGGTGTGGGCCCCAATGCCCAAAATGCTCCTCCCGTCTTCGCTATGAGAGAGGTTAGCAAAGCCTTTGTGGGGGTGACTATTTCATCTTGCGTATCCCTTCCTCCCGAGGTTATGGCTATTGATATACGATTGGTCGATTTTACTCGGCTTTCGATATTTCATGGGTTTGCTAAATAGAATCCTCTCCAATTCCTTCGACAATT
The DNA here is from genome assembly GCA_014905375.1 of Phtheirospermum japonicum. Classification (NCBI taxonomy): domain Eukaryota; kingdom Viridiplantae; phylum Streptophyta; class Magnoliopsida; order Lamiales; family Orobanchaceae; genus Phtheirospermum; species Phtheirospermum japonicum. The sequence goes on from BMAC01000936.1 coordinate 277,764, forward strand.
ATTGTGGAAAGTCTCGAGTTTTCATCGTCTGTACATGATGAGTTTAGAGCATCTTCAACTCCGATATTTTTCATATGCTCTTCAAGATAAGGTATTGTCAGGTTCATGAGTATGCATTTCAACTCAATTCATACATGGGACGAGCTTTCAATGATATTTTTGGATCATTATTATTCTGATGGAAAGACGGACGAGTTGAGGATCAAGATTATCTCATTTAAACAAATGAAAAATGAGCCATTTCACTCGGATTGGGATCGTTTCCAAGATCTTCTCGCAAGTTGTCAACATCATTGTTTGGCAAAGGATCTATTAATCCAAACTTTCTAAGAGGCGTTGGACCCACATTTCCAATATATGGTGGACACGTCGGCGGGGGGAAATACGAAGGATCAACCTCCTCAAGTGGTTCACAAGATTTTCACAACTTCAGCGAAAATTCTCAACAAAAATCTTCTCGAGCGATGTATTCTAGTGCTAATGAAGTGAGTGAAGCTTCTTCCCCTAGGGAGCTTGAGTTGGAAAAGAAAATAGCGGCTATGGAGGCTCAAATCGCTAAGTTATCTAGCCCAAGCCCGGGTCCTCCGTGTGCGTCGTGTGGAATATTTGGTCATGATACCACGTCTTTTCCTTCAAATCCCTCTTTCTATATGCTGATGCCTCAATCGGAGGAAGTGTGTGGGGTTTAAGGTATCAAACGGGACCCGGTTATGCTAGGCCATCTTTTGCTCGTCCGCCGAATCACAATCCTCATTATCATCCTAGCAATCGCATGTATCTGAATTTTAGTTATGCCAATACAAACACGAGTGTTAATCCTCATGCGGGTCTGTCTCGTCCACCTATTCCGGTGAATGCTCCTACTCCACCTTGCGATCAGAATCTCTTGATCATTATGCAACAAATGCAATCATTTTCCATTACGTTGGCTTTGTTCGATGCTAAGTTCAATGCTCTTGAGGCCACGACAAAGGGGTTAAACACGAAAATAGAGCAATTATCAAGTGATGTGAATATTCTAAAATAAACTATTGAGAAAGGCAAATTGCCAAGCCATCCTTCGCAAGCTCATGCGGTCACGGCCCTTAGAAGTGGTAGGGTGGTTTATAATAAGGTTTTCCCTCCGTCCGAGGAGGATGTGGTTTCTATTCTGAATGTTCTTACTTCTCCCGATTCTACTCTCGTGGGTCCCACATTGGCAAAGGAATCTCCCGATGGACTACACAAGTCTTCGAACCCTTATAAGGCATCAACTTCCAAGGCCCCTACGCCCTATCCATCCCGACTACAAATTGCTAAGAAGGATGAACAATTTTAAAAGCTCTATGATTTATTGTCCAACATAAACATCACTCTTCCCTTGTTAGACGCCATCCAGAGTATGCCCGCTTATTCCAAGTTCTTCAAGGAACATTCCTCCAAGAAGCTTGAGAGCGCTTTAAATGAGAGAGTTTATCTATCTAAGGAGGCAAGTGTGGTTTGTGACCCTTCTCTCTTGGCTCTTAAGAAGCCGGATCCCTACTCATTTTGTATTGATATCACACTTGGGAATGAAAAAGTCACTAATGGCATGCTTGATTCCGGAGCGGGTGTTAATTTGATGCCATTTTTTACTTACGAACAATTGGAACTTCCTCCTTTACAAGAGACACACATTTGCTTACAATTGTCCGATCGGTCAATTAGATACCCAAAGGGGATGGTCAAGGATGTTCTTATACAAATTGGAGGGATTGTGGTTCTGGTCAATTTTGTGGTGTTGAATGTTGGCATGGTGAAGAATGATGGCACCGAACACACTATCTTGCTAAGCCGCCCATTTATGACTACAACTCAATGCTTGATAGACGTTGAGAAGAAAAATCTTAGTCTATAGCGGGTGAATCGGTCACGCTTTCTATGTCTAACTTGCCATCTATTCCATCAAGAATCTATCATGCGGATTTCTTACATTTGACGTGATTCATTTATGTGGAGGAAGAGAGCAATGAAGAGGAGTTTGTATTGAAGGTTGTTGTGAGGGAGATGAGGCCCTTGTTCGTAATGACAATTCAATTGTGTTTCACTTTGCCAAAGAATTATGTGAGAATGATTGTATATGTGTCATTGAGGGCAACGACGAAATTTTAGAGGGGGGAGGGGGGTAGAGATTATTGATGATGAACCCATCGAGGGGCCTTCTCAAATTCAAGTCGAGGATTTGCCCGCGGACCCCAATACCCCTTTGGAAGGATGGGCGGGTGTTTATCAAGAAATTCGGGTTTTACAAGCGGCGAGTGATCGTAGAGATGAAGCGAATAGAGAGTTCCAAGCTATGGACATTGATCGACTTGATCAAAACCTCGAGGCAACGAAAATTTTGCAAGAACGAAAATCTTAACATCTGACGCAGCTAGAGCGTATGAGTGCAAGAGATAATATGCTTAAGAACACAACTTTATTCAATAATAATCTATTTTTCCAAGAAGGATTACAAGAGTTTAAATAGTAAAGGGTGAAAGGTAGATTCAATGGTTCAAACTCTAAATTTCCGCAAAGTAATAAAAGGCTTATTAATTAGATGCATGAATTCAAACTCTAATAAAGGCTTGATAAGTAAATGCATGCATTAGAATATTAATTGGTGATGCATGCATGAGAATATCAATTGGTGGTCTCTTCTCCATCATTCCCTCCCCCATCGGAATGATTCGTCCTCGAATCTGGATGGGTCTCTTCTTCAGTGGCGTAAGGGATTAAGTGCTTAATGTTGAAGACAGCCAAGGTACGCAAATTAGGTGGGAGGTGATGGCGATATGCATTTGGGTTTATCTTCTCCATAACTTCAACCGGGCCAATCTTACGGGATGCGAGCTTGTTGTATTCTTGAGCCGGGAAGCGATCCTTCGTCAGAACTGCCCAAACAAGGTCGCCAACATCAAACTCCAAATGACGACGCTTGCTATCCGCATATTGTTTGTAGCGGGCATTGCTCTCAATAAGGTTGGCTCGGGCTGCTGCATGGACAAACTGGATGTCGGCCCAAAAGGAGGAAGCACGATCATCCACGTGAACCCCAGATGGCAAGGGCATAAGGTTGACGGGGCCGCGAGGAATGCGTCCATAGACGATGCGAAAAGGGCGGAAACCTGTACTGCGGTTAATGGCCGAATTGTGGGCAAACTCGGCTTGGATGAGCTTGACGTCCCAAGTCTTGATTTTTTCTCCAACCAAATAGCAAAGGAGATTGCCTAGAGAGGTTGACAACCTCGGTCTGCTCATCCGTTTGTGGATGGCACGCACTACTAAAGTGAAGCTCCGTGTTGGCCAAGCGCCATAGGGTGCGCCAAAAGTGGCTAAGGAAGCGAGTGTCTCTGTCCGAAACAATAGACGTGGGCAGTGATTAACATGCATTTGTGGTTATTTCTAGTAGTATATTAGTATCTTTTTATTAGTGTTTTTGGTATAAGTTGGACAATTTAAGCTTAATTTCGTATATTTAGACTTCCAACTTATTTTACCGTGTTTTGATCTAATTGATGCAAAATAAGTGATTATTTGATGTTTTTCACTTTACAGCTAAGTAGCCGGGAGAGCTCAGCGCGTTGGAGATAAAGTACAATAACCGAGAGATGAGAATCGAGCTTTCCGGCGAAAAGGAGCAAGTTTTTGGAGTTAATGGTTGCCCTTAACGGTTACCTCACAACCATTAGCCACAACCATTAGTAGCAGGCCCGAAAGACGAAAGGAGAGGTTAATGGTTGCTGCTAACGGTTGCTACAACCGTTAGCAGGTAACCGTTAGCGGGGCCCTGGAGCAGCAGACAGGCTTGCGGCCCAAGTCTCGGAAAAGTCTATAAATACCTTCATTAATCCGAATTCCAAGCATCTATGTCTGTGTGCGTGTGCTAAACCCTAAAAATACAACATAATCCTAGGGTTTTGAAGATGGAGAAACGCGGAGATCAAGGAGCAACCAAGAATCGATGACGACGAGTTCTCGAAGCCGTTCGACGACGATTCATCCATAGAAGTCCAGTTCGCTGCGTTTACTCTTCGGAATAGCCGAAGATATTTCACTTTCCAGTAGTTAAAACGAGTACTCTGAACTTTTGCTTAGTTTTTTTAGTTTTAATCATTAGTTCTAAAGTTTACGAATGTTGGATTGGTTTATGTTCGAATTGTTTGAATGCGTTTCTGAATTCGCTGAATATTTTAGTTATTTAATCTTAGTTAATCTTCAGTTTTACATGCTTATTGTTGGAAGTTTAATGTTTTGTTGGTTGGAGATTAGTTCATGCATGCAGTTCATGTTAGTTCCTGTTAACTGTTACTGTTAACCGTTGGTGTAACAGTTAGCAGCAAACCCTTAGCAGTTTCTAGTTGGTTTAGATTTATTTGTTAATCGAATTCGTTTTATGCATGCTGTTTGGGATTTTTAGTTTTGATTTACTTTCTGAAAGTTATTTCTTAGATACTTAAATTATTAATTAGTTTTGATTAGTGGATTAGTTAATTAATTAGTTTAATTATTTTAAGTTTAGATAATTTAAATTAGTTTTTATCTTGAGTCTTGTTATTTAAATTCGTAGATAATAATTATCATCAACCCCCCCCCCCCCCCCCCCCAATTTGTATGCGTAATTGTGTTGAACAAACTATTTAAGATTCCGACTGTATGTTCCTTGAGAGACGACTCGAGTCAATTAGCCAACCTACGCGCGACCCCGTTCTCTTGCGGGCAAGCTATTGAACTTTTGACACATTTTCATAAGTAGGCAACCAAAAAGCTTGAATCAGGCAGGCCATGCAAGCGATAAACATCGCGAAAGTATAACTGAGCAACATGAAGGGTATCCGTCGTCCGTTTGCACGGGATGAAGTGGACCATTTTACTAAACCTATCCACCACGACGAAAATAGAATCGAAGACTCATTGGGTGCGAGGCAAACTGAGGACGAAATCCATGCTAATACCAATCCACGGACCGTCTGGAATAGGCAAAGGCCGGTACAGACCGACATTGGGGGCCGAGCCCTTTGAAACCTGACAAGTGTGGCAGCGCTCAACGAAGCGGGCGACGTCACGCCGCAGGGACGGCCAGAAGAACGCTCATGGAGGAGGCCAATCGTTCGGTCCCTGCCTACATGGACAACTCCGTGGAGCTCCTGGATAAGGCGGAGGCGTAGGCTGCAAGAAGGGATGCACAACCTGTTGCCGAAAAAGAGAAAGCCGTCTGAGAGGGTGAATTTAGATGCAACCCCATTCTGCACCCAATATAGTACCTTCGAAAAATAAGGATCAGCAGTATAGAGAGCTGGAAAATCATTGAAACCAGGAACGGAAACCCGCATTTCCACTAGCAAGGCCAAACGACGGCTGAGGGCGTCAGCGACCCGATTCAAGGAGCCTGATTTGTGACGAATGACAAAATTAAATTGTTGCAAGTACGCTGCCCATGAGGCGTGGCGAGAAGACACATTATCCTGACTAGCCAAGTACTTGAGAGAGTCATGGTCTGTGAACAAAATGAACTCCTGTTGAAACAGATAGTGACGCCAATGGCGGACTGCTCGAACAACCGCATAGAACTCCACATCGTAAGCACAATAACGAGAGCGAGGGACCGTGAGTTTCTCGCTGAAGTAGGCAATGGGACGACCGTCTTGGCTAAGAATGACACCAATGCCAACCTTTGAAGCGTCACTGTAGAGCTCAAATGGGACGTTAAAGTCTGGCAGAACCAATATAGGGACCGAAATGAGCTTTTGTTTGATGCAAATGAAGGCAGCGTCTGCGACCTCAGTCCAAAGGAAAACCTTACCCTTCATGCAATCGGTGATTGGGGCCATAATTGAGCTAAAGTGATGGATAAAACGCCGGTAAAATGAGGCCAGTCCATGAAAGCTGCGGACGACAGTGATGGTAGTGGGAGTAGGCCAGTCCCAAATAACCTCGACCTTGGAGTCGTCAACCGAAATACCTTCTGCAGAGATGCGAAAGCCCAAAAAAAATAACGGAAGTAGTGAAAAAAACACACTTATTTGGGGCCCCAAAAAATTTCTCCTCCCGGAGGATATGAAGGACCTGGCGTAGGTGCTCCAAGTGGGCGGCTTCAGTTTGGCTGTAGATAAGTATGTCATCAAAATAAACGACAACGCAAGTACCAATAAGCGGGCGGAGAGCCTGGTTTATGACGCGCATGAAGGTGCTTGGAGCATTCGAGAGACCAAAAGGCATGACGAGCCATTCAAACAGGCTTTCTCTAGTCTTGAAAGCCGTTTTCCATTCATCTCCAAGCCTAATCCGTATTTGGTGGTAACCGCTGCGTAAATCGAGCTTGGAGAAGGTCTTGGAGCCACATAATTGGTCAAGTAGATCATCCAAGCGAGGTATAGGAAATCTGTATCTTACTGTAATTTTACTGATCGCCCGACTATCGACGCACATACGCCACGACCCATCTTTCTTTGGAGTGAGCAAGGCCGGGACGGCGCACGGGCTTAAGCTCTACCTTACAAGGCCACGGGATAACAAATCTTCAACCTGCCGCCGAAGCTCTGCATGCTCAGAGGGGCTCATGCGGTAGTGAGGTCTGTTGGGCAACAAAGCCCCTGGGACGAGGTCGATCTGGTGCTGAATATCCCGAAGTGGAGGTAGAGCGACAGGGAGCTCGGTGGGGAAGACATCAATAAATTCAGCCAAAAGGGATTGAGCCACTAGAGGGACGGTGGATGAAGGGGAAACATCGTGTGCGACAAGCACGAACACCGATGAATCAGGAGACAGTTCTCGCTCGAAGGCAGCGCTAGAGAGTAGTGAAACCAGCGGTGCCGAGGCAGGGGGAGGTGCTGGCGTGCAAGAAGAATACAACACAAACTTGGCCCCATTAACCATAAATGAATATGTATTCAGGAAGCCATCATGCGATACTTGCCAATCAAATTGCCAAGGACGCCCCAACAACATGTGGCTGGCATCCATGGGTACTACATCACACCAAATTGTGTCGGAATAAGTGCCACCCACGGAAAAAGGAACTTGCACTCGATCAGTAACCACCACATTGGTAGTATTATTTAGCCATGCAAGACTATAAGGATGAGGTTGAGAGGAGAGGTGAAGAGCCAATTTTGCAACAGCATCACTAGAAATAACATTTTCGCACGCACCCGAGTCGATAATGAACTTACAAACTTTTCCTTTGATGGTGCAGGTGGAGTGAAAAATGCAGTTCCTTTGGTCCGACACAGGAGTGATCTTTGGTGAGCAAAACGCGTGTCGTAATACCAAAAGGGGTCCAGTATCACCCTGTAAGTGGGTTTCCAAGGCATTCGGGATTAGGGATGGCAATGGGCCGGGTCGGGTCGGGTACTAGAGGACCCGGACCCGGGACCCGCCCCATCCATCCCACGGGTCGGATCGGGTCGCCCCGCCACGGGTCGCGGGGCGGGACTGGTCGACCCGTTATATTTATTTTTTATTATTTTTATTAAATTTAAAATTAATTTAATATATAATAACACATATATTATTATAAAAATTAAATATTAAATGAAAAATTAATTAAAAACAATACTAAATTTAAAATTTTTTAATAATTCATATAAAAAAATATTTAAAACATATATAAAATATATTTAAAAATAAAATATGTACAGCGGGTCGGGCCGGGGCGGGTACCCGCGGGCGGAGAAGGTACCCGGCCCCGCCCCGGGTCATGGGGCGGGCCGCCCCAAACGGCACTGGTCGGGGCGGGCCGGGCCAGGATTGCCATCCCTAGTCGGGATAGGGTCTTCATCAAACACCGGAGGTATTTCAAACAGATCAGGAGAATTGCCCTAAAAAAAGAGAGTGCGGGAACTTCGGGGATAGGGGCAGGCTGTCATGCGATGGCCCGGATCACCGCAATTGAAGCAACGACCCTGGAAGGATGATCGTAGTCCAATATCAGGGGTCGAAGAGGTTCGAGGCGTTATAGAACCCGCTGGCGGAGTGACAGGGGTCTTCGGAATGGTTGTTGAGGGCGGTGGTGGGTTAGATCGTCGATCAGAGGGTAGAGTGCCATAACTCGACCGTCGGTTGAACTGGACCTCCAAAGTGACCGCATGGCTATGGGCTTCACTTAAAGACGAAGGGCACAACAAGTTTATCAATTCTTGAAATTGGAGGCGAAGGCCCCCAATATACCGTGAAACAAGTTGCGCCGGCATTTCCCGATTGTCGATGCGCGTAAGGAGTTGATAGAATTCCATAGTGTAAGCGTCGACAGAGCGCGGGCCTTGGCGCAGGCTTTGGAATTTCTGGTATTGCGTGCTATCATAATTCAGAGGTAGGAATTCAGCGTTCAAAAGGGATTTGAATTCCTCCCAAAGGGTGATCTCCCTTTGGTTACGGCGGATACGAGAAACTTTTAGATGACGCCACCAAGCGGCTGCTCGGGCTTGAAACCGGGTCGCAATAAGAGCAACACGCCGTGCAGGGGGGACGGATTTGAAGTTCAAGAGGTCCTCGGTAGTATGGATCCAGTCAAGGTAGTCATCAGGCGAGCCCGCGCCAGTGAACTCGGGAATATCGAAGCGGAAACCCGATTCCCATCTTTTGTCAAGGGGTGGTTGTCGGTGATGGTGTTGAGCGAAGGGGTTGTCATATGTCACCTTGTATTCGTCGTCCGAGGCGGCCAACTTTTCGGACGCATCGTGTTGAGATTTGGCATCTGGAGGAGTGCGAGGGTTGCCCTGAGGGCGGTTTTCCTGGAATTCCGCCCGCAATGATTCAAGGGCGGAAGTGAGGGCAGTGACTTGGTCGCGGAGGATAGCAATCTCTTGGGTGTCACGTTTGGGCGGCATCGTGCGGTCCCGGAACTGACTCCGAATACCAACTGACGCGGCTAGAGCGTATGAGTGCAAGAGATAATATGCTTAAGAACACAACTTTATTCAATAATAATCTGTTTTTCCAATAATGATTACAAGAGTTTAAATAGTAAAGGGTGAAAGGTAAATTCAATGGTTCAAACTCTAAATTTCCGCAAAGTAATAAAAGGCTTATTAATTAGATGCATGAATTCAAACTCTAATAAAGGCTTGATAAGTAAATGCATGCATTAGAATATTAATTGGAAGTTGAACCCATTGAGGGGCCTTCTCAAATTCAAGTTGAGGATTTGCCCGTGGACCCCAATACCCCTTTGGAAGGATGGGCGGGTGTTTATCAAGAAATTCGGGTTTTACAAGCGGCGAGTGATCGTAGAGATGAAGCGAATAGAGAGTTCCAAGCTATGGTCATTGATCGACTTGATCAAAACTTCGAGGCAACAAAAATTTTGCAAAAACAAAAATCTTAACATCGGAAGGAAAGTCACAAAGAGCTTAATACTTTGAAAAACTTGCTCATGGCTTTCATATGTATGAATAAAGATGTTGTTGATGATAATGAAGAATCGGGAGTTGAGGCTCGAGTCAATGAAAGGCGGGTTGATGATTTGCATCGAGACGATGGGTTTGAGTTGGGACATAGGAGTGTGAACGAAGTTGAAAATATTGGAGGTGGGGATGTGTATGAGGTCGGCCAAGTACATGACCAAGTTGCTAATAATGATAATAACGAGGGTGGCAAAGAAATTGTAATCTTCATGGAAAAGGGGGATCAAGCTAAAGAAATCAATCTAAATGGGGCGGTGACCTTAATTGACCCTAAGAATCAAGAACGATTTCAAGTCAATGGCCATCGGGTCAAGCCCTATCATCACGATTTTCTCTTTCCACCCGACAAGGAGGTTGTTACTTTGGTGGATCCTCCCATCTCAACTTCACCATGATCAAGAAGGGAGTTCGTCAAGCTAATGACGTTAAATAAGCGCTTCTTGGGAGGCAACCCATGTTCTTTTCTTTATTTCTTTTATTTTTATATTTCTTTCTTTCTTACTTTCTTTTTATATAAAAAATTAAAAAACACAAAAATTGAAAAAAAAAATTGTGTTGTCTCTTAGTTCTTTTTAACCCTTGGTTTTGATTTATTTTGATTCATGTGCATATTTTTCTTTGTGTTTTTGATTTTGTGTGATTTTCTTGTAGAATGTTTTGTTTTCCGACTCCAACTTTGGTCGATTTGATAAGTTAGTAGCGTTCAAGGAGTCGGGAGAAACAAGTCTTGCTCGGTTTTCACTTGAATTGCTTTGATGCTTAAGTGGACCCCACCGAGCTCAACCCGTTGCACAAGTAGTTATTTTAAAGTGTAATCTTACAGGAAAATTGAATATTATTGTGTTTCAGTTATTTAGAAAATGTAAGTAAGTGATTATATATTTAGAGTTAAGCAATATATATTTGAATCATCTAATTATTTTCAAATATATAATATTATTAAAAAAAAACAGAAATGACTATGGTACCTTCACGGTACCATGCCTCCACCCCCTCCTGCATTTACAAGCGTTGATTTCTTAATTTAAAAAGCCTAAACCTATATTCTTATTAATCTGATGGTTCCCATTAATTGAAGAATGGTGCCGTGAAGGCACCATAGAAATTCCCTAAAAAACATTGAACATGGTTCATAAAAAAATTACTATTCGTTGAAATATAATAAATAAATTATAAAATATTTAGTTGTACACAACATTCACATGCTAATTCTCCGGCCTGCAATAAGATAAAATAAGATGTGAGACCATAGCAGTTATGTAATATTAATTCAAATATATAAAAAAAATTGCAAGATAATGGTTCCAAGTCATGAACCTTAAACCCAAAGTCATGTAAAAGTAACAATTTGAACAAATTGTAAACTCCTGCTGCAAAGAACTTAACGAACAAATATTGTGCATAAACAACAATGAACTTTAATGACACACATTTACACTATTTAATTCTAATCATTTACACCAAATATTACATTAGGTTTTTTATCCATTTTTGGAGATGACATGAAACAATATGATCATCACAATATAGCGCGACTAAACTCGTAAAAAAACTGAAAATCAAAAAAGTAGTATATTATTTAAATAAAAAATTAAATTAATAATACAAAAAGCACCTTAAATGTTTTAATCCTCCGATTTTCTAAAAATTTGTAGTAAGCGCATAAGTAGAATATCGTGATCAATTATTTATATAAACTTAACCAATGACAATTTAATTATAAAAAAGGACAAAATATAGAAAAGAAAAAAAAACTGGCTCTGTCATTTTCTATTCTGTTCACACAAATTCATATTTGGTCAAAATACACTTAAAAGTATTTCTCAAAAATATATATAAATTACAATTTCAACAAACCAATTAAATCAACCCAAGCATTACCCTCATCACTTGAGGCGATCTTCTCACTTCATCAAGTGCCTTTACAAATATGATCTCAACATATTTATAAAATATCTTAGATGAATTAATGTCAAGCTAAACCGGATCCATTGTGTAGAATATCAAATTTTCTGGTTGCAGAAATAATTTAGCTATTCGATCAAAAAAAAGAATTGTATTTTGTGTTTTGGAATCAAAATGAGGGTGGTAGTTATTTATAGTTATATTATTTATGCATTTTTTTATTATAATATTTTTTATATTTACTCAGCGTTTTAAAATGAATTCAATGATAGTATTTTCGGTTCTAATGGGAATTTAAATATTATAAAATTGTATTGTTATTGTTTTTCAACATTTTATCAAGTGAATTTTAGAAATAAGTCATACAAAAAGACAATAATAAATTTTACCAAAATTAAAAGATTTCTAATTGAAATTACAAAAGTGTACCAAAATCTAACAATATTAATAGAACGTACCAAAAATAATACACATGATCTTGCATAATAAAAAATTTAATAATACCTCATACTAAAATTAAAAGGAATAAAGTTGAATTTGATAACAACAAACTTTGACTAACAACAAAATTGATTTGAATTAAAAATAAATAAGAAAAACTTTTTAAAATAGTTTTACAAGTGTATTAAATGAATTTAAGATTTATTATTATTATTATCATTTTTTTTATTAATTTAAGATCTAAAAAAATATATATTGTAAAATTGCTAATCGAAGTTAAGTAGAAAATTATTGATATTTCATAAGTATCAAAAATAAAAATAAAGAATTATTTTAATTTTTATTTCAATAATTTCACCTTTAATGTAGATTGAAAGTCAATCAATTAATCACCAAAAATAAATTAAATATAGATTAAATATAGATACTAAATTCATTGATTGTAATTAATGAGATTGAATAATAATTTTTATATGATTTGGCATATATCTTATCATTAATGTCAATATCAATTTTTAATATATAAATTGCACGATTTCAACCAAAAAGGTAATTATATTAATTGGGTTTAAATATAAAATAAATTGCACTTCATTGTTATATATATACCCCCATTAATTAAAATTTTGTTTTATATAAAAATGATTTGTACCTAAATGAGTATAAACTTATTTTTTTTTTAAATTGAGTATTCAATTAAAATTATTAATTAAAATTAAGAAAGTGTGATTGTTGATCTCTCCATCAAATAAAAAAGTATAAATGAATGATAAATATTTTTCAAAATTAGTAATTGTAATTAGAAAACTGTAATAAATACCTTTCCTAACTAAAAAATGTTTAAATGTAAACAAATAAACATTATAAAAATTGAATATTAAACTAAATTAAAAATTTTTAAATGAATAGACTTGTTTTCGTTTATCTACTTGTATCCATGTGGGGAGGAAAAAAATGTCTGTACTCAAAACTCAAATATTGCCATGTTTTAACCATTATAAATAAAATGAAAATTTTTTTTCCGGAAAGTTGACCATTATCATACAAATTATCATAAATCATAATTTCAATATTTTTAACTCAAAACTTTTTAGTATGAATTGATTGGCTTTAATAATTTATATTATTAAAAAAATTCCTGAATTATAGAAATCTGACTTTATATAGTAAGTTTTTGTAAGGTATAAACACAATTAGGGTAATAAAATAATTAATATATTTAATTGATCATAATAATAAATATTAATTTTTATTAGGAAGACTTTAATCATTAAGTTTTGAAAAATAATTCGGTCAATCTTAACACTCATAGCTAACTTTCTATTTTAAAATACGGATCTATAAATTACTATAGGATTTTTTTAAATCATAATAATCAATATTAAATCTCATTAGGGAGGGTTTAATCATATACATTATAACAATCTATTCCTTAATTGTAGTGAAAGTTGACTTTACTATTGTAAGTTATAAAAACAATAAAGGTAATACTTAATTCCTCAATCATAACTCTAGGAATTTATACATTAGATATAAATACACTTAATTGAAGTGATTTAATATGCTGAAATTGTGTTTTCTCATTCATTTCGAATTATGTTTCCATTAATTGAAATTCAGACGCAGCATAAGAGGGTTGGAATTCGAATGCTAATTTTCATTATCTTAGAATTAAAGAGAGAGAAATAGTTATTGTATTAATTAACACATTAATTTCAAGAAAAATAACAAAAACAAAAGGAATAAATAAATTAAAAGAGTCTTTAAAGTGGCTAAGTTATTACATCAAACTAAATTCAACTTTTTGAAATTAAAATCAAAACTACTCTAAAAAGAAAGGATCTTATTGGCAGAGTAACAAATGTAAAAGAAAGAAAAATTTAAGCATTTTATCAAATTTATTGAAATATAAGTTGACCCAAAAAAGAGAATATAGTAAAAGAAATATTAAAGAGTAATACCAAATAGGAAATTAAAATCTGAGACTAATAATAGTGAACAGAAAAAGAATCATTCCAACAATTAGGCCCTACTTGGTTGATCTGATTCAAACAGCTGATAACTGATAGTTGGTAATTGATTTTCAATTAGTGATTGGTAAATTAGCTGATTAAAGTAGCTGATAGAAGGTTAATTTATCAATATAGACATGATTAAAAAATATAAAATATTATACATAAAAAAAAGAAAAATATAAAGAATAAAAGAAATAGAATTATAATAATAATGAAGACTTCCCAAAAGATTATTAAAAAAAGAAAGATAAATACTTGAAAAATAATTATAATAATAAATAAAACTTTAATTATGACTAATAAAGATATTTTCGTAAAATATAAAGTAATATATTAGTTTATAAATAATATATTTTTTACAATATAAAAGGATAAAAAATAATTTTACTTGTAGGAGCTTATTAGAAAAAGTTACGATTTGTAACTTTTTCTGAACAGGAGCTTATTAGGCAGAATAAGCTATCAGGAGTTTATTCTTTGTTCTTACCAAGCAGCCTAAAAGAGCTTATTGTGATGGAATAAGCTATAAGCACTTTCAATAAGTTCAACCAAGAAGGACCTTAATCTTCATCAATACCAAAAAATTATAAATCAACTGTCAATTTCTAACTTGAGAGGAAACCCGAATATGGACCCAAGACTGGAAATTCAGATCCTTAAATATAAAAATCATCTGCTAATCCCACTTTCACAAATATAAAAATCATCAAAATTCAACAACAAAAAAAAAACTCAATTCAAGACCAATATCATTTGAACCCACTAATAATCACCCAAAATAACTCAAACCCATTTCCGAAAATAAGCCAATTAACATTTTTTTCCTCTTTCAAGAAACCGAAATTGCCTAAAGTAAACAATAATACTTTCTTTTCCAAAGTTGTCGAATTGTTTCCAAACCCAAAATCCGTTGGTCAAATTACATGACACGTGTAAATACGTACATGCTCGGTGATAATTTCTAGTGAAACCCGGGTCAAAAACACCCCACGTGCCTAAGATGATAGGATATGATTTATTTTTATGTTATTGTATTTTTTTTCTTCTTAAATTAAAAAAAAATGTATTACCGATCAATTACTAATTCTCATGGTTATAAAACAAACAAACACACCTCGTGGCACCTTCAGAAGAATTACGACACTTCGTTGCTTTGTGTTTCCAGCTGAACAAGTTGATCAATTGTATCGGTATTACTGTTGGTCGAATTACACGATACGTGTAAATACGTACATGCCCGGTGATATTTTTCTAGCGAAACACGGGTCAAAATTACCCTATGTGCCTAAAATGATAAGATATGGTTTATTTTTACGCTATTATATTTTTTTTTTATTTTTTTATTTTAAATTAAAATTATCGAGGGGAAGAGATTTTCCGAGGGGAATTTTCTCCTCTTGGTTTTTTCGACAGGTGAAGTGTGAGTTTTAGTGGTATAAAAGAGAGAGGTTCATGGCTTGGTATTATCGGAATTCAAGTGATTGCATGAATCAATGAGTTTTTAGCTAGTGAAACTAAAAGAAAAAAAAAACGAAAAAAAATGAAAGTAAAAGAAGTATTTTGAATGCCTCGTGCGTATGTCATATTGAAATTGCAAGCAATAATCAAAATAAGCATTAAAAAGCAAAGAAACAACAAAGTACAATCAAAGAAACCTAAGATACAACTATGCATGCATGATCATGAAATCTAAATAATGCGAATTAACGAAAATCGAAAGAACCATTGGAAAGAACAATGAAAGTTGACTTGAAAGTTAAAATCTTTATGAAAAATAACTAGAAACAAGGAGTAGATCTACGAATCAAAATTAAACTATGTATGAAAATAAAAACCAAAATAAAGCATAAGAAATAATTAAAAAAAAAACGACCAAGGACCCGATCTATGATCAAGGTGTTTCACTCACCTAGATTCCATAAACCAAATCTTAAATCTAACAACAAATCTAAGAACTAAGACAAAATGCATAAATTGAAGAACAAGCATGAAACTGAAGGGTAAAGAAGAAATTAAGAAAAACTTACTTGAATTAAGAAAGAGAATCACAAACTTGATGAAATTACAATCCAAATAAAATTCAAGTGATAGCTTGAATTCTTCTCGAGCTTACAAACCCAAGGAAAAGCTTGAAAATGAAATCCTGAATAGAGGATTTTAGCCCCCAAATTCATGCATGAGTTGGGAGAATGAGAGATTCCTACTTGAATTCATCTTTCATCTATTTATACTAGGTTTAATTAAGGGCAAAAGGGTCAAATTGGCCTCAAAAGCTTGGATTTTCCGTTTTTGACCAAAGTTGACCCAAAATGACCTTGCTAGCCTCTTGGCTTGGCTTGGCGCGCATTAGCGCGCGGCAATGGTGTGCGCGTGCGGCTGGCATGGGCGCTGGCTTTGCTGTTGGGCGCTGGCGTTGCCTGGCTTGCCTTGGCGTTGGCGGGTTTTGTTGGGTGGGAGTTGCTTGGCGATGTCCCAAGCGCGGGTTGGTTGGCATGTGCAGGCACTATCATGGGCGCCGGGAAGGCATTCGCTTTGTCGTGCAAGTTGGCGTCGGCTGACAAGCGCAAGCTTGGGAGTGGGGGCGCGGGCGCTGGTTGGCAAGTGGCAAGGCGTTGCGGCAGGCACCGGGTGGCATGAGCTGGCATGCGGGCGGGAACGCGCGGGCGCAGGCAGGGATGCGCGTCAGCTTGGCGCGCGGGGTTGGCGAGGTTTGGCGCAAGCAGGCGCACGCCGACGTAGGCAGGGATGTTCGGCAGCTTGGTGGATGCTGTTGGGCACGCGCGCGCTGGCGTGCTTGGCGGATCTTGGCACGCGGCTGCATGCGTCAAGGAGGTGTGGGCTCGAGTTGACACATCCAGGTACGTCTTGGCGACCATTCCAAAATATTTTGGCATTTTGGAGCTAGTTCGTGGCACGGATTTTGACGCATCCTAGCACGTCTTGGCGTACCCTAACTCGCTTTGGCTCGAGCCAAGGTTAGGCCAAGGGCCAATTTCACCTTCTTTTTTGCTTTCTTGTCACTTCTATAAATGTTGCACGTAATCGTTCTTCAAATTCTTTTTGTCACTCATAACTTCAAATATAGCAAAAATCACACCCATCCACAAAATAATTGAACCCATTTAACTAAATCAAGTATAAAATTAAAAAGAAACTCAAAAAAAATAAAACAAGAAAACAACCCAATAACCTAACGAAACTCGACTCAAAACCACTATAAACAACATTAAACCCTAATTAAAAACACGAGAAAAACACCACAATTACATGCAAAACAACCACCCCACACTTATCGGTTTGTTCGTCCTCGAACAACGAAAAGAATCGAGAATGTACATGCAATGAACATTATGCAAAAAGAAAAATCCTTGTGCTTATACTAATTAAAATGATAAAAGTATCAACATAAACTCATTATCGCCAATCATTGCTCGTATTATCTTTTCTCAGTTGAAAACCAAATCGATGATTTCTTCGCAAATAGAACTTTGAGGGTGTTCGCTCAATTCACTCAAGTGTTTTTTTTTATATATGGGACGTTTATATGCTCAAATCGGACAATACATGCACCTATTCAAGATTTCACACATTAGAAACTCAAAATTTTCCATTGTACATGACCAAACAAAAATCGAAAGAGGTCTTTATTTCGGGTTGTAATGTTGGCTCTTTGGTAAGGTATGAAATATATGGATATAATGGCTAACCCACGATCAAACATGATCAATAGTACATGAAACCCTAACTTCTAGAACCCGAAGCTTATGATCGCTTCACCCTTCTCAGATTACCAAACTTTCATTCAAAACCCTTTCGTACATACATACACTTTTCCGACTTTTATTTCAAAACATTTAGAAGCTTTTTGAATTCGCTTATCTTTACTAAACTTATCCTTTTTAAACATTAGGCTTTTCACTTTTACGCACACTGTATCAATTTTCGTGATTTGTGTTGGAGTTTTTTTTAAGAACCTCAAAACCCAAAATCCACAATTGATTTCCCACACATTCCCAACCAACTAACAACATACACTCTCATCTCACAATACATGGAGATATAAGAGCTAAAATTGAGCTCGGCTAACAAGAAATGGGGCATAGGTTCAAGGGGGCTCATTTGGGATATTTAGGTAGCTTATATATTTGGATATGGCCGAAATAAAGGTGATATATGTGCCTCGAGGTCATTTCCAAATTCAATCATGTACGAGCAAAATCAAGCCACCTCATTGCAATATCCATATAAATGCAAGTAAAATCGATAATTCACACAAAAATTCAACTCCTTACACAAGAGGGCATATACATGTAAAAACCTGAAAAGTAAACTATTCAAACTTCTAAGCATGTGGTGATTGCTCAACAATGTAATAAACTCACACAAGACACAAAAACGACTCAACCATATAAATGCACAATTGTTAAGCTTCACTTCGCCAAGAATGCGTCACTTCGCCAAGGCTTGAGTTAATAAGACAAATCATGCTTTGTAAAACCCAAAACCTAACCACCTACCCACCCCACACTTAAGTCATGCAATACCCTCGTTGCATTTTAATGAAAAACAAGTAAAAGGAGGGTGAGATAGAAGCTTTCTTAACTGAGCGAGTTTCGAATTCCATAAAAAACAGTTTTGACTTATTGTTTTGTTTCACAATTTATAAACAAGAGTCAAGGTTAAATTCTCTCCAACGTTGGTTTGTATTTGACAAGACCATTGTTCAATCACGGTCAGCTTTATGTACTAATTTCTTGAGTGAATAAGTGTTTAATACTTTTTGTTGCGACGAATAAGATATCATTGTGAATAAGACAGATAATGTAATTCACAAATAAGTGTTTCATAGTTTAAAGTGAACACCATTTTTTTTTTCTTTTCGTCATTAATAATCACTTTTTGAAATAGTTTATTTATAGATTTTATATTTTTATACATTTCTTATTATTGCCGGCGTAATCGCGGATTTTTTAAACTAGTATAGATTAAGGGGGTGGTACTCAACATGGAATTTCATGGAATTCTATTGAACATTTATTTTATGGAATTCTATAAATTCTATGGACAATTTTATGAATTCCATTGATTTCTAATGGAATTCTATGGAACTATATTATAGAATTATGTGGATTTTAATAGAATTCTTTAATGTAATAGAATTGTTATAACTCTTTTTTATAAGAATAATTATCACAACCTAGTAGAAGAATGTACAAATTGCAATAATGATATTTATTGTGCAGTATTATCATTAAAAATATGAACTATTGAAAAAAACATAATATTATGTTACAAATTTCTTAATTAATTATTCTTATTTTCCAAACAATCAATTTTAAAATTAATTATTTTTATAAATTTGATAATATTGATATTTTATCTCATTTTATTTTTATTATAAGATGAATGTTATGTCTTCCTACTCAATAAGTGAAAAAAGAATTTGATTTAGAAAAATAAGAAAACTATGATGATAAGAAATATAAAACTTAACATTGTCTTTTTTCTTAAATAGAAGAATATTCCATAATTTTATAAACTAAAATAAACAAAATTAATAATAAGTTCTCATTATACTTTATGTGCAAATATGATAATGTGATTAATGTAATCATTGTCATATCATATTTTATTGAAATATGATGATTTTAAAAAAAAAACAAGAAGAAATAATTATTTTTTCAATTGCACGAATATTTTTTTCTATAGTTCTTATATAGATTAATATATATATATATATATTTTGCAAAATTAGAAAAATAAAGTGAATAATTATTTTAATACTAGAGTGATAATAAAATATATATATATATATATATATATATATATATATATATATATGTGTGTGTGTGTGTGTGTGTGTGTGTGTGTGTGTGTGTGTGTGTGTGTGTGTGTGTGTGTGTGTGTGTGTGTGTGTGAATACATATTATTTAAATTTTAATATGAATAAAAAAAGTGACTTCCATAAGATTTTGAGGGTAAGAAACAAAATTTTGGTAGGAATTGTGTAAGTGTATTTTTAACTTAAAATTTAATAGAATTCCATTGATATTCATCAGTTAATGAAATCCACAATATTCCACTATATATTGAGGATGCCGAATATAGAATCTATAGAATTTTAAGTTGAGGAAATAATAATTTCATGAAATCTATATAATTCTAAGTTGAGGATACATAGAATTGTATGAAATCTTAAATTTCACTCAATTTTACATTGAGCACAACCCCTAATAGTGGATCTTTTAACTTGATAAAATATTAACAGATAATATATGGAAAATATTATTTTTTTATATTAATAATTAAGTCTATAAAATTAATCACATATATTTATCACCATCCCGCTTAATAATACTCCGGAACCTTGTCGAGGAAAGCGAGTCTAAGGGGGGTGTATTCATTTAGAACTTTTAAAGACATTTCAAGATTTCTAAAATTTTATGTATTTAATTAAGATATTTTAAAACTTATAAAAGTCTAAATGTATTTAATTGGGACTTCTAATCAATTATAAAATGTTCATAAAAGTCTCAAGATATTCATTTGAGATATTTTGAATTTTCACATTGTCATGAGGTATTTAATAAGTCAAATACTTTCTGAATTTCTAATTTGACTGAATTTCCTAGACTTCTAAGGTAATTTATATATACCAAATCTCGATTTCACAAAACTTCTATAAACTCCCAACAAATATGTAAAATCAATAAAAATAAAAGAAAATCAAAACAATCTTACAATTAAATAAAATTTAAAATATCTTTATAAGTTCTAAATGAATACACCACCCTAAATCAATAGTCAATATAACTCATCACATGAGATATAGTCAAACCGGAACCGGTTCGGGAAAGCGTGTCTAATAAATTTTTCCTCCCTTTTTCTTTTGAGAAAGGAAAACGCGTCTAATTAATTCCTACAATCAAGCATAGTTCGACATTATCTCCGCTAATTAATGAATGGTGAGACTGATTAGTTAAATTTAAAAATAATAAAGGTGCTCGATTTGTTGAACATACAAATGTAAATTCTTAATTTGGTGAATAATCTTTTCATAAATTATATTGACTTTGGACTTAAGTCCAATAGAAAGAGGAAATTGGGGTTACTCTTGGGCGACTACCTTTTTTTTTTTTTTTAAC
>BMAC01000937.1:8505-74031 GCA_014905375.1 Phtheirospermum japonicum
TCCTTAAAGAATTTTACGTAGGCGGGCATCGTTTTGATTACCTCCAAAAGTGGTAGGTTGATGTTGACATTCTTCAAGAGGTTGTATAGCTCCATGAATCTCTTGTTTTCTTTCACCGGGCGCAACCGGCTTGGAAAAGGAACAACATCCTTAATTTGCGTCGTTGATTGCTTCGGCAGTGATGCTTCGTCTTTGTCAAGGGTGTTGCTCAGAATCGTCCCTTGAAGGGAACCAGGCACGTATCTATTAGTGGATTTATGTATCTTGTCTACTGGTTTAGGAACAAGTTCCTCATCTTGGTCCTCTATTCCATTGTCGATCTTCTTCCCACTGCGAAGGACGTGAACCGCCGACGCTTGCTCCGGTTGGCTTGGTAGCTTGTCTTTCTCCTTATTTGACCTAGCAATATCAGTTGCTATTTTTCCCATAGTTCTTTCCATCCTATCCATGTTTTTAGCTAGATCATGCACAATACCGGAAAGATGGTCAATTCCGCTCACCTTCTTCGAGAGTTCATCAATCTTTGCGCTCACCTTCGTAAGTCCCTCTCTATTGCTAATCGTCTCTGCCACTTGATTTTGCTGCCAAACCAACAGCTGATCATTTGGTTGAGTCGCATTAGATGCCTTCCCTTGCGTATGAAAATTATTTTGTTGTAGCGGCACTGGTGGTGCTTGAGCATATTGTGGTGGTGGATATTGTGGACCAGGTGGCATATGATTTGGATTTCCAGGGCCCCACTTGAAAAGAGGATTATCATGTTGCGGTGTGTACTTCTTTTGATTCGAATAATTTTGGATTGCGTTAACATCGTCATGTTGCTCAATGTTTTTTGGACACACATCCGCTGAATGCTGGGGTGATCCGCACTGTTTACATGTTACGGCCATCCTTTGTGCATTGGCCTTGCTAGCTCGCTCGGCTTTCCAAGCAGCTAATTTCTCATCAAATATCTCCTCACATTTCGCCTTTACTAACTTGCCGTCATCTCAATCAGGATCAGGGATGGAAACTTCGTTGACCCTCATTTTACGAGGCCGAGAGTTGGTTTGTCTAGATTTTTCGCTTTGCTTCTCCAACACCCGCCTCGCCCCGGTGGCTGTCAAATCTCCAAAATCTCCTCCCGCTGCTATCTCWACYTCTCGTTTCCCATGGTCCAATAAACCATCGAAGAAAAACTKGTTAGTTATCTCCGGAGAATAGTTGTGGTGGGGGCAAGCTTGTAAAAGCGTCTTGTAATGCTCCCACGTTTCATGAAATAGCTCTCCATCCAACTGTTCAAAGGTAGCAATTTGCCTCCGAAGATGCCCCGTMGTTTGGGCCGAATAGTATTGATTTAAGAATTTCTCGCTGATCATATCCCAATCAGTCAAYGAGCCAGGCTCTAATGATAGTAGCCATGACTTCGCCTTGTCCTTCAAGCTGTACGGGAAGCAAATCATTTGTACTTCCTCTTGGTGAAGGCCATGAACTACAAATCACCCCACTTCATCAACAAAGTAGTTTAAAAATGCCAAGGGGTCCTCATGGGCGTTTCCATGAAAAGTCGGGAGTAAGTTAAGTTGATGTGGTTTGATTTCGACTGCCCTTGCAATAGGTCCAAGGACAATGGCGGACCTAAAAGGTACAACCTTGGGACGTGCTAAATCGCGCTGTCTTGGTGCTCGATCTCCCCTTAGTACCCTTACTCGGTCATCAGCTCGTTCGTACTGGTCATCTTGTGCGTGATGGTGCTCGCGCTCGTATACCCTTCCGAAATTGTTCTGCTCGTAACCATGATTTTGATTCTCCAACCACTCGTTCACGTGCCTTTGATTGTTAACATAAGCATTATGCTCTTCGTTTTGCCTCATATTTGCCATGTTGGGTTGGTGATTGACTATGTTGTGCTGCTGGTTAACTCCTTCGTTTCTCTCTTCGTCTCGTCTAGTAGAGTGTGACTTGTTTGGTTCACTACCATACCCAGCTCGAATGGGGCGTGGTGGTGATCTCGGTGGTGAATTGCCGTTTCGAACCGAATGTGCTCCTAACATAATGTCGGGAACTTGATCGCAAGCAAAATCAGTTGCTGTCGAGGAATTGTCCTCGGGAATAAGAGCGGGTCTTGGTCTTGGCGGATTTGAACGGTGAATATTGTCAATGAATGGTACAAGGTCGCGTTGAAGTGATCGCCTTCCTTGCATAAACTTAACAACACGTCAATGTACCAAATGGCAAAAACCAAGTGCGAAATATAAATAAAAACGAAAGTAAAAAGAAATTAAAGAATCAAAAAGAAAACAAAATGAAAAACATCTTAAATTCCTACTCGTTGCTTCCCCGGCAATGACGCCAAATTTTTGACTCAAACTTTTGAAACTAAGAAAAGCGATGAAAAGCTCCAGCTATTCCGGAGTTTGAACGTTGATCTTGGTTGAAGATTGAGTTCCGAATGCGAAATTGAAGTCTCGGACTTGTCGCTCTTCGATCCTTGATCTTCGTCTCCAAATCTTGTTATAAGATGTGGAATTATTGTTGTTGTTCGCTAAAATACCCTAGGATATCGTCTCCCTGGTGTCTCTCCCCCTAAAACCCGAAATAACGAGGGTTTATATAGATATTGCAAGTCTTGGCGCACAAGAAACCCTAAAATCCGAATTCTGGGCTGTCGCGTCGACGGTGCATCGACGTAGCGTCGACTGACGCGCGCTGGTGATCGGCAGGACTCGACAAAATTGGTCGGCAGCGCTCGGCAAGTCTGGTCAGTAGGTGTGCGTGTCGGCTGGGCGGGTGCGTCGACTGGGTGCGTCGACATCGATGCTTCAGCAAGTTGCGTCGACGTTGCGTCGACATTGGTGCGTCGACATCGATGCTTCAGCAAGTCGCGTCGGCAGGGCGTCGACTGACGCGGAACATGGCTCGCGTCGACGGTCGCGTCAGTCGACGCGACTGCGCTTTTGTCTCCGTTTCTCGGTCTTTTGCTACTCGTTTCACCAGAAAGCTTGTTCTTCTACTCTTGAACATCGAACTTCATCTTTTACGCGCTAAACTCTTCCGGTTACTTAGGTGTAAGGTGAAAAACAACGAAATATCACCTATTTGCATCAATTACGAATAAAATATGGTAAAATAAGTCAGAACTATAAAAATACAGAATTATGCTTAAATCGTCCAACTTATACCAAAAATAAATAGAAAAACGTACTAAAATACTAACGAAAACAAGGACAAATCTACTCTAATCAATATGCAATCGTTTGTACTGATGTGATTTGTGTTACCTGGTGATGTTGTAGGGTTGCGCCATAAATTTTGTGAAATGCGATGACATCAAAATCTTAAGAGACATCGAGCAGTACTATAGTGCACAGATTCGTGAAATGCCAGTGAATATAGATGATATACACAAGCATGCACGGAATAGAGTATCTTTTGTTTTTGGCTAAGTAAGAACACATCTTGGGTTTCTATTTATTTTGACTTTTTTTTTTCTTTTTCTTCTTTTTTCCTTTTCTGGAGAAAATTGTAGAGGTAAAGAAGGATTTTGATTATTTTTTAATTTCATTTGTATTAAGCTATTCACTTTGTTGCAATAATTAATATATTCAAATATCCGGTATTTGACAATTCTGGTGTACCTGCTTTCATTTTTTTTCAACTTTCTAGAAGGTATTTTTTAATATCCGTTCTAAATATTGACTTTCTAGAACGTACAATCTAAATATCCGTTCTAAAATATGACATTATAGAACGTATAGTTCTAATATCCATTCTAAAATAATGACATTGTAGAACGTATATTTCGAATTGTATGTTCTAAAATATGACATTCTAGAACGTATATTTTGAATTGTATGTTCTAAAATATGACATTCTAGAACGTATATTTCGAATTGTACGTTCTAAAATATGACATTCTAGAACGTATAATATAATATACGTTCTAGAAGGTGACATTCTAGAACGTATATTTCGAATTGTACGTTCTAAAATATGACATTCTAGAACGTATATTAGAAAATACGTTCTATAATGTCATTATTCTAGAACGTATAAAAGAATATACGTTCTAGAAGGTCGACATTCTAGAACGTATTTTCTAACATACATTCTAGAAGGTCGACATTCTAGAACATACAATTCTAATATATGTTCTATAATATGACATTCTAGAACGTATTTTCTAATATACGTTGAATGTCAGACCTTCTAGAACGTATATTAGATTTGTACGTTCTAGAATGTATTATAGAGAACGTGGGCTTACCAGAATTGGACTTTTTAGAACGGGTATAAAACATTCTAGAACGGACATTGTATCCGTTCTAGAATGTCAGACAATCTAGAACAGATAAAAAATATCCGTTCTAGAATTCTCTGACAATCTAGAACGGCTGCATCTAGAACGCAGCAGAATCCATTCTAGACTGCCTGTTTTATCCGTTCTAGAATGCCTGTTTCTGCACTAGTGCACATACCTTTTTTTATTTTTATTTTCCAGTTTTAAGTTTGGGGTGGAATATTTTCGCTCAATGTTAACTATTTTATTCCTCTTTCACGTGGCCTTTTCGTGTTTCTTCCTCCTATGATACATTGTGTCATTTAAATAATTTAATATATGTATGTTATACTAGTTTGACACTTGTGTACTACACGAACTTCGCGAAATAAATTACCAACTTCACACACACACACACACACACACACACACACACACACACACACACACACATATATATATATATATATATATATATATATATATATATATAGGGTGGGTTCACATGGGAACTAAATCTCTGTGTGAGAATTAGAAACCTGCTATATTACATAAGATGTTATACTATTTATAAATCATGTACATGCTAATTAAGATAACTAGTTTGGATACCCGCGCTTATGCGGGCATATCCAGTGAATACATAAAAATAAAAATAAAATAAAATAACTAAATCAAAAAGTTTACTTAATAATACAAAATATTCAACTTAGAATTTTTATTAACAACATTTGACGTCTTATTAAAAATATTATCATCATCTTCACAACTTAGAATTTTTATTCTTTTAGGATTCTTGACTCGAGAGATTGTAACGTATAGTTGGCTGTGGTTAAAAATTGGTCTTGACAAATACAAACCCACATTTGAGAGAGTTTGACCCTAACTCTTGTTTATACTTATTGCGAAACAAACAATAAGTGGAAACTGTCTCCTTTGAAATTTGAATGAAACCCTACTTTTTGAAGGACTCAATGCCATGTGTGGGATGTAAACCTTCGTCCCAACATTAGTTCTTGACAAGATCTTTACTTCAATAATGCGATCTAGTTGGGTAACAAATAATCTAGTACCATTGCATAGTCTTGAAACTTGATCCATGTTTCGAATTAACATAACCGGAAAACTCAAATCCATTGTTTATTGGAATATCTGAAGATAAATAATAAAAAAAACCACGACAAAGTTTCGAGAGTTAATTATTTATTATTGGGTATAAAAGCAAAAATGTCTACTCTGTTTAACCTTTTGCAATATTTGACTGTAATGTGTGAGATTCTGTTATTGAGAATGAACTCTAGAGTACATACAAAATTACATATAAACATACATACATACATACATACAAACATACATACATACATACATATATACATACATACATACATGCATGCATGCATACATACATATTAGTTAATTTATTTAGTACATGTTAATATTGAAATCTTAGTCAACTCACAAATTGATTAACCGAATTAGTTGTAAATTATCTTCAATATTTGTTCTAGTAAGTATTTTTTTTCGAGATTTGATATATTATTGGTGTAAAGTATAATGAATTTCACAAAATATGATGAATGAACAAAAATATGGCCGATATGTTGATATTAGTGTCAATCAACTAATTCTTTGCTAATTAATTAATTAAGTTTGGTAAGTAAATTAAAATTTTATTTTCAATTAGATAAATGTTTAATTAACAAAATTATGAAACTTACACAAAAATTCTTGTTTTTCATATGGTAAGTGAATAACTATAACTGATTTCATATGTAATAAGTATTTAATAGCAAAATCGATAATTTTGTTTGTTGATCATTACTTTTAATTATTACACAAAATATGGTGAATGAACTAAAATATGGCGGATATGCAAATATTAGTGTCGATCAACTAATTCTTTGCTAATCAATTAATTAAGTTTGGTAAGTAAATTAGAAAATTATTTTAAATTAGATTACGATTTAATTAATGAAATTATGAAAAATAAATAATAGCCCAACATAATAAGTTAATTATACTACCTACTAATATTCCATAATCACCTCCTAATTTTTATATTTGGATGTATATATAAGATACAATAAAAAATAATTGGAAAGGTTTACAACTCAATACAATAAATTAGAAAAAAATAATATCAATTGACCTTAATCATATAGGAAGTAAATCAAACATGAATTATGTAGCATATTTATATGAAAATGATTTCAACATGATAAAAAAAATAAAGAGAATACAAACATAGAAATTAGAATAACATGATTTCATGTTCCGGCATTGATAGTTTGAAAATGAAAGACCAAACTCCACGCCGGTTTTAACATATATTTAGAATATTACAACTTTAATTCTCAAAACACATTAAAAAAAAATAGAAAATCTTAATAATTATCTAAGATTAAGAGTTATTAACTGAGTTTGGTAGGATGATGAAGGATTTGGTATTAATTTGGAAAACCAATCCAAGCCATTGACAAGAGATTGAAACTGCAGTGTTATTTACAAAAATATTTACCGTGGGGGACAGCCTGTATTCTATACTTATATCCGAATCCAGAAAGAAGAATGAAAAGAGTTATTTACAAAAATATTTACCTTGATCAGATTTTGTTAGAAGCAATGGAGTACTACAAAAATGAAAAGCATTATTTTCAATACCATTTATTACAACTTTTTTAATCATACCGATTTCTATAACTATGCTCAAGCTGAAATGTTAAGAACATATTAATAGTTCATCAAGGGAAAAACCTGCTGGCAAACTTTTCAAATTGTTTTTTTGCCATTTTGCCATTGGTTTGGTTATTTTGTTTTAATCATGGCGGGGAAACTTTACCCACTTTGGACCACGTCAATCATGTACGGCTAGCAAAAATATTTGGTAGAGAGTTTTTCGCAAATCATTTATGATTGAGAAAGCGAGGACTGTATCATTTCCTGCCTTTTCTTTCTTGATATATCTAGTAGCAACCAATTTGGGATGTAAAGAAATACTTGTTCCAAAATTCATGAAGTGTATGAAAATACCCTTTTCTCATGGGCATAAGATTTTAGGTTTATTCCTTCTTATACACGTAACTTAGCTAATCATTATAGTAGGTCGAGTCATTGGCATCTCATCTTTCTTCGGTGAAGATTAGAGCTTGTTGTTGCAGTAGGAAATCTAGTTTTGTGTTTGTTTCTTTAATTTATGTACTGTTACATTTTCATGCACATGTAAGTTAAAGTTTAATGTGAACAACAATGCTTGTGGTTACAGATGTTATATAGAGGCGATCAATGTCATACAAATGTCATAGTTCCAAACAATGGGTGTAACCTTTGATTAAACCATTATTGCTATCAATGTCTTTAACTTGAGTCTTGATTCAAAGATAGTTTTGTTTTCATAAATACTTGTCGATTAATCTCTCCGCACTTAAGTTCTTTAATTATGATTCTACCAACAAAAAAAAAATTGCTAAAATGAAATGCACGTCAAATATTATTTATAGAACTGTCAAGTTTTTTATATAAAGAAATTAACTTTTGAACTCATAATGTAGTCGACTGTAAGAGGATTGACTATAGTATATTTGCATCGCCAAGGACTCACTACTTTGTATTCCTCTATAGAATGATGCTGCAATAATTAAATTAAGCATGAACAATCTCATCACCAAGCATGAACAAGAGAATAAACGCAGCAACTATAATAATAATAAAAACTAAATCTCAGGTCCAAACTTCAGTGGTTCAACGTTCGAATCAATCGAAATAACTAAACGGTTCAAAACTCAAACGAAAACAATTAAAATCTAAAAACTAAGAATTAAACTAAAGTTTAGAGAACTTATTAATAACTAAAAGTGGATGGAAGTGCTTCTGAAAATCGGGTGCTAATCGTCGTAGATTCGGATCTCGGATGGAAAATCGTCGTTTCATCCCTCAGATCTTCATTCTTCGTCGTAGATCTCGTAAAATCGTCCTAAGTTGTTGAAAATCGGATTCTCAACACTAGGATTGTTTTTAGGAAGGTTTTTAGGTCTAAGTGTACGCCTGGAACTCGGAGTAATACAATTTTCGCATTTCTTGGGCCGCAAGTCTGTTAAGTCGGTTCTGAACTCAATAACGGTAACGTTAGTGGTAAGCAGCTACCGCTAAGTAGCTACCGTTAACTTCAATTTCATAGTCTCTGTCCAGCCTTAGCGGTTATAGGTAACGGTAAGAGTGTAACCGCTAAGTTACCGTTAAGCTCTCTGTAGTCTGCTAACGGCTTGAATAATGATGCTGAAAACGGTATGGTGGCCGCTAAGTGTTAGCACCTAACGGTAGGACCTAGCGGTAAGGACTAACCGCTAGCCTAACCGTTAGCTACTACTTTCTTCTACTTTTCGCCGATTTGCTCGTTTTTGTCTCTTCGTTCTAACTCTTCAACTCAAGCTTCCTTGGCTAATTAGCTGTAAGGTGAAAAACTATAAATAATCACCAAATTGTATCAATCAAGATCAATTAACGGTAAAATAAGTTAGAGATACGAAAATACAAATTGAAGCTTAATCTATCAAACTTAATTGAATGAACCAAAAGCTGACACCTTAGCAAGGTGTCAATAAAATTACCAAATAAGGGTTGATAGTAAAAATCAAGGGAATATAATAATAACAATGTTAAAATATAAGTAATATTTTACATTATTTAAATTAGCATCACATATAATGTAAAATAGCGGCTCCTAAAGTTCCCACCTAGGGAATTGGTTCTCACATGTGTGGGAACTCTCTCCTAAGTGGGAACTGAGAAATAATCTAAGCCACACAATAAACGAGTTAGATGATATAATACTGCCAATTATTAATATTACCTCCATCCCTTTACATAGAAAGGGCAGAATAGGCATACATTCATTCACAAAAACCAATCCCCCATAATCATTCAAAAATATCAAACCCAAATTAGAAATAACAGATAAACCTCAAATCTATCCCGTTTTCCACAATCATTCCAACCTCAACTCCATAATTCCGTTCTATAACTTTCACTACAAAAAAACTAAGAAACACCGACAGAAAATACCGACGGATTCTAGATGGATTTTGAAAATGACTGATAGAAAATTAATTCAGTTGGTTATTATTTTTTTTAATTTTTTTATTTACCGACAAAAATATCCATCGGTAAGTTTAATTTTTAAATATTTATTTATTTTTATTAGTTTTTATTTAATTTTATTTATTATCGATGGGCATTTCCGTCAGTAACCCCACTTTTATTATTTTTTAATTATTTTATAACTAATGACGGAAATTATTCCGTCGGTAAATCAAAAGTTTTAATTTTTATTTGTTTTATTTATTATTTATGATTCTTATTATTAAATTTTATATTATTTATTACCGACGACAATATTCCGTCGGTAACACCAGAATAATTGCCAATGGATATATTATTTATTACTAATATATATTATTATTTAATAATCATATATTATTAAATATTAATTATTATTTAATATATATTTATATATACCTAAATATACTTATAATATTTACATATTATATATTTATATATAAATATAATATAATGTATAATATTTATAATTATAATAAATAATACTATACATTTAACACCCACACACACCTATATATATGTATGTATATATATAATACTTATAATATAATATATATATATATATATATATATAAGTATGTATATATAATATTTATAACATATATGCATATAATATATTTATATATATTTATAATTTTAATATATATAATATATAATATTTATAATATATGTGTATAATATATTAATATATATTATATTATATTATATTAGAATTAGAAATATATATATATATATATATATATATATATATATATATTTGTGTAATATTTATAACATATATGTATATAATATATTTATAATTTTAATATAATATAATATATTTATAATATATACGTATAATATAATTATTAAATGTAAATATATTATATATGCTGACATATTATAATTATATTATTTATAATATACATAACATAAGTATGTATATATATTTATAATGTCATATAATTACCAGGATTGAGTTAGCCTAGCCGGTTTTGGCTAGGTTTGGGCGCGTGAGAGTTCGTGTGTTCGAATCTCCCTAGAGATAAATTGGAGGATTTATTTGTGATTAATGGGTTTGTGTTGGGCTGTTCCAATTTTTTTTTAATTTAAATTACAGACGGTGTATTTAATTTTTATTTTTTTAATAAAATTAATTACCGATGAAAAAATATCCGTCGGTGTTATTATTATTTTTTAATTTATTAAAATCTATCGGTAATACCGACGAAATTGACGTCCATCGGTATTTTACCGACAGAAAAAAATATCCATTGATAATTTTTTACCGATGAGAATTTTACCGACGGATCATTTCTGTCGTTAATTCCGTCGGTAATTAATTACCGATGAAAAAATATCCATCGGTATTATAATTTTTTAATTTATTAAAATCTGTCGGTAATACCGACGAAATTGACGTCCATCGGTATTTTATCGACAGAAAAAAAATATCCATTGGTAATTCTTTACCGATGAGGATTTCACCGACGGATCATTTCTGTCGTTAATTCTGTCGGTAACATCGTTACCGATGGCTTACCGACGGATATGATCCTTCGATATCAGCGAGTTTTTTTGTAGTGTTTAGTTTCAAAAAACTTTCTGAGACGCATAGGGCGTGCTAAATTACCCAGAACTAAAGGTAAATCGTTTTTTTCTTCCGAAACATTAGATTTCAATGGTATTATGCTAATTTACATTTAGCGGTTAGGAATGTTAATTTATTAATTCTTTGGAAGAAAAAGCTAGGGTCTATTCTTTTTTTCGCTGAATTTAAAAACCTTTATAGTAAACTTGTTGCTCCTTTTAGTGTACAGTGGCGCTAATTTAATGCGATGATGTTTTAGGATGTTAATTAAATGAGAGTTTTGAAATATTAATTAAACGAGAATGTGTATTGGTCGTGATAACAATTTCATTTTCTGGGTATTTAGTTTCTCATAAGTTTCAGTGATGCTAATTTCAATATTTGTGTTTTGCTAAAAACTATGTCAATTGCTGTTGCTTTTAGTGTATATTGGTGCTAATTTAACAGAATAGTATTTTGAGATGTTAATCAAACGTGATTGTTTATTGGTTGTGATAACAATTTAATTTTTATTCTTTACCTGGGTATTTAATTCTTGAGAAGGTTTGAATGATGTTTATATCATTATTTGTGTTTTGCTTATACTGGTGTTAGGTGATGCTCAAATTTGTTGCTACTTGCAAGTGTAAGTTTCTTGTTATGCTCACATTTGTTGTGTGTTACAATTACAACGACCACATCCTTGGTGTATAATAAACATAGATGTGCATGATGCTAGCACTTATATTGTGTGTTCTTTGAATAATCTTATATGGTGCTTATGGTTTATTGATTTTAAAAATAGAATATGTATTGTATTACTTGGTGGCAATATGTATTTGAGGTTTTTGAAAATCTCAACTTCCAACGTTGCTAATTTTAAATATAGAGTTTAAAAAATTTGGGCAAATTATTGAAGTTTGGCTATATTTTGTTGTTGTTGGTGTTTGTGCTATTTTTAGTTTATAGTTTGCTAATATATCTTTAAGTGCTGCTTATTTAAGATTCATGTGGTGCTAAAATAGTTTATGGTTTCGATATTTTTTGCGGGCTTTTCATCTCCAGGCTCCCTGAGTTCAATGTTGCCATTATATTTGTGGCTTCATTTATGAATCTATTATGAATCCATGGTTAACTTTGCTAATATCATGGTTAAAATGATTGTAATTTAAGATTTTTTATGAAAGAAAAATTGCGAGCTCATGGTGAGCTGATATAATGAAAGACGAGCTATTACGAGGTGAGAATATACTGCATATATTTTGGATAATATTTTTATATATAACATTAATGAAACACACGACTATTTATAGCAACATAGATGACTAGGGTTGCCCTAAATCCTACTGCCAGATTCGACACAGTACATATGATAATGGCTAGCTATGAACTTATGGCTAATATTGCTACAGTACCATTGACAGCTGTAACAGACTGAACTGTACTAAGTTAGGGCTGTCGTCATCCGACGTGCTGTAGGCTCCATGTAGACTTCTGATACTGAGACCTGTGAGGTCGGTACTCACTTGACTTGATCACATTAGGTCGCAATGTATGCGACTTGAATCTATTAGGTCGCCAGTCGTGCGACCTAAAGTTATCCGGTCGCCATGTCGTTCCGTAGTCACGCGACCTGTTCCCATCAGGTCGCTGTGGCCACCATATCATTCTGTAGTCACGCGACCTGTTCCCATTAGGTCGCTGTGACTTATACTGTCGTTTAACACGGTCCCTCAATTCGAACGAGTTATTGGATATGATTCTTAATCTGTCTCTGAGCTTGGTGAGAATTGCTCGCTTAAAGGTTTAGCCAGAATATCATCTATCTGCTCTGAAGAAGGAACATGTTGTACTGCGAGCTGTTGTGAAAGAATCTTGTCTCTACCAAAATGAAGATCAAGTTCGATGTGCTTGGTTCTTGCATGTAGGACATGATTTGATACCAGAGCAATCGTTCTCAGATTACCTACCCATACGATAGGCGTGCGAGCTGATCCAATTTTCAATTCCTTGAGCAGATAGCCTATCTAGGTCATTTCTGCCGCAGTGTTCGCTGAACTCCTGTATTCTGCCTCAGTGCTCGACCTCGACACGAAACTCTGTTTCTTTGAACTCCATGACACAAGATTATTGCCAAGATAGACACAAGAACCACTAATAGACTTCCTATCATCAAGGTCGGCAGCCCAATCAGAGTCAGAAAAACCAGTCAGATGAAAATTTGGAGCTTTTGTTATTCTCAATCCATGGTCAATAGTGCCAGCCAAATATCTTAGAATTTGCTACAGTGCTCGCCAGCTCGTGTTTAAGGATATTTTAGGTCGCGTAATAATGACATATTTCAGTCCCCCCATCGGATTGGAAAATTTTGATCTTGCAGTTTAGTTGATTTTCAACAAGGTTTTTAAAATGGACAAAGGCATCTGAAACTTCTGATTTAGATTTGAGAAGGTAAATCCATGTATATCTACTGAAATGATCAATAAAGTTCACATAGTAAAGAAAACCATTTGACGATTTGATAGGGGCAGGTCCCCAGAGGTCGGAGTGGATAAGTTCAAGAGATTGGGAACTAACAAAATGAGAATTAGGAAATGGAAGCTTGTGACTCTTTGCTAACATATAAGCGGAATATAAAGATAAACTTTTATTAATGTTGTTATAAGGGATATTACAGCTTTTCAGAGCCTTATCTATTACATCTTGACTAGAGTGACCTAATCTAGAATGCCATAGATCAGAAATATGCTCTTTATTCTTAGAGCTGGAAACGAGGGAAGTTTGAGCATGTCGCATGACAAAAGGTGGTGCAGATGAGGGATGATAAGCAGCTCGCTTGGTGGTATGTAGATGAAAATGATATAGTCCATCTTTAACTGTCCATTTGAGTAAGATGGCCTTGGTGGCTTGATCCTTAATGAGATAATAAGAAGGATGGAATTCAAAAAAGACATTATTATCAGAGGCAAAATTAGAAACGCTGAGCAAATTTTTAGTGATCGAGGGAACATGAAGTAGACTTTTGAGTAAAAAGGTCTTAGAAGTGAGAGGAGTTTTGAGAAAAGAGTTACCAATGTGGGCAATGTTTACTCCAGCTCCATTTCCCATTTGAAGCCTGTTCCCTCCAGAATATTCTGAGGCCACATTTAGATTCACGAGGTCATTTGTCACGTGCGTAGTTGCTCCAGATTCAGGAAACCAGAGAGTATCAGTGTCATAGTCCGAATGCGAGCTCACGCTTCCAGCATTCCCAAACTGTGCCATATGCAGCGAAGGGTCTCGAACTGACATCTGGAAATGTAGCAGATCTGACAGACAACTCTATCTCCTCCATTCGACCTTCCTCCGCGACCTCTTCTTCCTCCCCTACTACCTCTGAAACTATTTCTGCCTCCTCCGCGACCTCTTGAACTTCCTATGTTCTGTTTATAATTGTTGTTGACTGTTGCAGCGTTGACCTGTGTCGCAGCATTGATGGATGGCTGGGACCCTTCCGTATTGATATACAAGGTATTGTTGTTGGTTGTTTCTAATCTGGCCTCGTAGCTGAGCAAAAGCGCATGCAGCTCGGCTATCATGTAGGGTTGCGGCCTGGACGTCACATTAACCATTATTGAGTCATACTCGCTTCCTAGTCCAGCTAAAATATGCAAGATCTGATCTTTTTCAGAGATCTTGTTCCCTGCGGAAGCTAAAACATCACAACAAGATTTCATCTTTCCCAAATACTCTTTCATAGACAATGCATTCTTTCTCAAGGACTGCAACATTATCTTATACTGCATTATCTTGTCTTGAGACTGCATGGCAAAATTATTCTCAAGAGCAGACCATATTTCTTCGGATGTATTGAAACCAACAGTTAGAACAAGAATGCTCTCACTTAGAGAGGACAGTATCCATGAGGCTAAGACTTGATATTACCTTTCCCATGCCGAAAAGAGGGAATTTGTATGATTTTCTTCATCATCTAAAAATTGTGGTGGAGCTGTAGATCCTTTCTTGATGAATGCTTCAAGACCATAGCCTTTCATGGTCGTCAAGGCTTGTTGTCTACAGATCAAGTAATTATTTTCATCTAATTTTGTTGAAATGGGCTGACTTTGGGGATAAACGATTTGGGGTAGAGATGAGGAGTTTTGGGTTGAGGAGGAAGAGCTATTGTGAGACATTTTGCAAAGGAAAAGAGAGTCAGGTCCTAAAACCTGCTCTTATACCATGAAAGAAAAACTGCGAGCTCATGGCGAGCTGATATAATGAAAGGCGAGCTATTGCGAGTTGAGAATATACTGCATATATTTTGGGTAATATTTTTATATATAACATTAATGAAATACACGACTATTTATAGCAACATAGATGACTAGGGTTGCCCTAAATCCTACGGTCAGATTCGACACAGTACATATGATAACGGCTAACTACGAACTTGTGGCTAATATTGCTACAGTACCATTGACAGTTGTAACAGACTGAACTGTACTAAGTTAGGGCTGTCGTCATCCGACGTGCTATAGGCTCCATGTAGACTTCTGATGCTGAGACCTGTCAGGTCGGTACTCACTTGACTTGATCACATTAGGTCGCAATGTATGCGACCTGAATCTATTAGGTCGCCAGTCGTGCGACCTAAAGTTATCTGGTCGCCTTGTCATTCCGTAGTCACGCGACCTGTTCCCATCAGGTCGCTGTGGCCGCCATATCATTCTGTATTCTCGCGACCTGTTCCCATTAGGTCTTTGTGACTTATACTGTCGTTTAACACTTTAATGTTAACTTGAGGTTCCAATTATGCTACAATAATGTTGAGTTAGGATGTTCTTCATGGGCATTTAATATTCAGATTCCTTGGCTGCTTGATCGAGAGTGAAAAATTAGTTTGTTTTTTATTCTTTTTTGGGAATATTATTGTATATGGATGCATTGATTGTTGTTATTTCGTGGTAATATAATATTTGCTTAATTGTTATTTCATGGATGTTAGTTAAGTAATAATTATGTGTTGATATAGATTGTGTTTTGTGTTTCATCATTTTTTTTGGAGTTCAAGAACATTTGGAAAAGACCATTTGGGGGAAAACATGTTGTTAATTATAACTGTAGAATTTGTAGGTCTATGGTTTTGAAAATAAGTATCAAATTGTGATGTTGCTTTCATTGTTAACCAACACTGAATACCAACATCAAACAGATTCAGAGTAATAAACTGTAGTTTTAGAAAACTGATGTTAAGAACGATGTTAACAACATCGAAACTAACATCAAACAGAGTTAAAAACTTGCAGCGGAATAAATATAAAAAAATAGTTTGAACACAACAATTTAAAATCCGTTCACAAGTAAAAATACTTGTGAACTTGGGTGTACAAACCCGGAAACTATATTACTTTTCTTTGTTCAAGATCAATACAAAAAGATAAGAAGTAATATATGAAAACTAGAGTATCAAACACTTGATACTAAATACTTGTCGCCTTGATGAAAAGATCTTCTCCGTTGGTTACGCAACTTCGAAGAACTTCTTGATCTCGAACAGTGGCTCCAAGTAGCTATCTTGCTTGTGTTCTTCCTTGATGCTTTGCGTCGATCATTCCTTGCTTTCCGTGCATTTCCTAGTTGTAGCGTCCTTCTCTAAAAGTTGTGTATCTAAGTGTATCAAATGTGTCTTCTTCTCTTGGCTTTATCTTGTCTTAAATAGACAAGAGTCCTAGAGTCCTAAACTTGGTAGACAAGTTAAACAAGTCCTAAACACAATCTAGGAAACTAAATAAAATCTTAGACACAATCTAGGAAACAAATCTAGAGTCCTAATTCTAGTTCCCTAATATATTTTGGGCTCAAGAAAGGCAAATAACAAAATAAGGAATTATTCCCAAGAATAAAATCCTCAACAATCTCCCCCTTTTGCCTTTGTGGACAAAATACCTAAGACGCATGAAAATGATCAAAAGACTAAAAACTACCCCTACATTAGAAACTCCCTTTAAATGAAGTAACCATTGTTTAAAACAAACAAAAACGAACGACATTCACAGCAACGTCTTCTACATTCTTCTCCCCCTTTTTGTTTTGAAAGCTAAAGGACCTCAACAAATGAGTTCTGAAGCGCCTGGTGCTGTGCAACCTGGTTATCAAACAAAGTAATCTGGGCTCGGACAACCGAAGAAGAAAAAAGAACCATGTTGGTTCTGATGTTGGGAATACCGGAACCAACACTAGACATGACACCAGCTCAAAGAGGCGCCACGGTGCCTAAAGAAGGTAATCAGAGTCTGCTTCACGAAAACATCAACGGGGATTTGGTGCTCAACAGCTCTCTAGCTTCACTCGTCAAGAACCTCGTGGAGATTGGTTCCATTTCTTCAATCTCGACGGCTTGAGACGGAGCCTCATCAGAGCTAGCAGAGTGGTCGAAGGCAAATGTTGTCATCGGTGCACTAGCAGATGGAACATTGTCAGAATCGAAGCTTGGAGAAGAGGCAGGATTGTCTGCAGGGGATGTTGGTTTCGGTGACACAACACCAGAACCAACATGGGCTGACACGGCAGCTTTGGACTTCTTCTTTTCTCTCTTTGGGTGAAATTTTCTTATTATCTAGACACACAGCCTGTTTCCGGAGCTTTGCTGGGTGATGGTGAATTCTATATTCTGCAAGAGATTAAAAACAACTACAAACAAAATATCGAGTGTCGTAGGCAGTAAAATTTGGAGAAAGAAAAATTAAAAACCTTAACTTTGTCAATATGGAAAAATCGTACGCAATAGATAAAAGAAGGGGATGAAAAGGTAAAATAAATAACCCCCTACTATTCTATAAGACCCTAGATTTTTCTTTCCTTAAAAACAAGCTCACCCTTTCTCAAAATAAGACGATCTCAACTCAACTAATACATCATCTCAATTTTGGAAATAAAAATCACAAATCCCAACTACAAATTAAAACCGAGATAGAGCTAGATTTTTATAAACCATCACCATAGTTGAACAAAGCCTTTGAAAAGCAATTTTTCACTCACCAAACCAATATCTTTATTACCTGTCCAACTGTCCGATTACAACTCCACTGAAACATGCGGTTAGCAAGATTCAAAACAAGATTAAGAGAATTCAAGATAGACACGAACACAAACAATATGACGCACATCAAGGAGGCATCTTCCCAAAGTATGAATGTTCTAATGGATGCCTAAAATTAATGACCTAAAAAGGTTAAATAAATCACATAACGGTTTTAGTGACTCGATCCGTGTTGCTTTTCATGACTGATGACATTATAACCAACATTGCCTCAGGTGAAGTCAATGAAAACTTACCCCTTAACCAAAGTTAATGACTACATCAAAATCACTCAAGAAGGTGAAATTTAAAGATTGGATCAATTTATATCCAGATTTTCTTCATCTTTTTAGAGATTTGAAGAGAAATTAGCTTATCTTCAGCAATTGCTGTTAACACCTCTTGTTTTTGGACCTGGGAGAAAACCAATTTGTGCGGGCAAGCTCCACAATCATCCAATTGAAGAGGTTAGTCTTTTTGTCATCACTTTTATTACAACACAAGACCTTATCACACTTTCAACCAAACTCAATGCATTTGAATTATGTATGAAAAGAAAAATAAATATGCATGTAAAATTATACAGACGTTGTGACTGATGTTGATATGGTGTGTCACAACATCACAAGCCAATATTGGTTCAGAAAATGCACATACCGAGATATCTTCTCAAATGAGAGAAGGTCTTGAAATCTATTGCCATTGTGAAGGTGTCAGCAAGCTGATTGTCTGTCCCTATATGCTCAAGGCTAACTATCTTCCTCTTAACCAAGTCTCGAATAAAGTGTTACCTTATGTCAATGTGTTTGATTCGAGAAAGCTGGATCGGATTTTTCGAGATATCAATGGCACTAGAATTATCACAGAGCATAGTCAATGTTCTTCTATGTAGACCGTAGTTCTCTATCATTTGGTTCATCCACAATAACCATGTACAAGCACTTACAGCTACAATATACTCGTCTCTAAGAGCATCCCCTACTTACTTGGGCTCTATTTTTCAAAGAGATAAAGATTCTCGAGTTTTAGAACAATTAGTAAACAAGCAAACAAATCTTACCATCTCTTTGAAATTTATTTGTCGCTTTCTTGTAGTTCTTTCATCAAGATCTCCAATAATTTGGCTCATAGGATGATTCTTCTGAATTCTTGAGGGAATATTTTTCTGATGTAAGTCAATGGGTTCAGCTGGATTTTCCACACTTGGATCAGAATCTGATTCTGCGGCGGCTTGAGTTGATGTTGGTTCTGATGTTGTGTTCCCAGAACCAACATTGATACCAATATCACTCAATTCCCTGGTTTCAGTACCTGCATCTCTGTCTTTAATACCTGTACTTTCATCTTTCTTGCATGCCTCGCAAACTGAAATGTTTTAGTGTTGAGCTTAGGTAGTCCGATCACAACATCCTTTTTGACCAAACTTTCCATCATCTTGTAGTTGACATGCCCAAGCTTTTGATGCCATACCTCAGCATCACTTAATTGAGACAGTTTGAAAAAGGAATCACTTTGGATTTGGTAGCAATTATCTGAAGTCCCTTGACCAGTGAGAATACACGGTCCATTCTCTTCGTAGACTTCACACTTTTCACGGTTGAATTTGACGCTAACCTCCATCACACAGTTGACTTATGCTGATCAAATTTGCAGTAAGTCCTTTTATCAGCAACACATTTCCAGAGTTACAACGCCGGGAACATGGAGAGTTCCTTGGCCAGTGATTCGGCCATTTGCGCCTCCACCATACTTCACTTTTCCACCTCGAAATCTGACAATGTTGGAAAGTAGTTCTTCTGAGCCAGTCATATGCTTCGAGCATCCACTATCGAAATACCAAGCTCCAGGGACATGAGATTTCAGGGAGGTATGGATCATATTGCACTTGATATTATTTTTCTTGACCCACACTTGTTTGAATCTGGTGTTGGTATTGATGTTGGTAGGACGGGAACCAACATGGGATTTAGCAGCCACATTTGATCTCTGAAAGTGTCTTCTCTCGCCAATAATCTTTCAGCAAAAAGGCCGAATGTGCCCTGGTTCTCCACAATGATGGCATACGTACTGTCTCCTTCTCTTCTTGTGACGTTTGGAGGATTTTTGATCTTGGCTTGACACCTGTGTTGGCTGATTTGGTTTATAACCAATTCCTTGCTTTCAGGTTTCTGGGAGGCTTATCTCCAAGATTTCATCAAGCTTCGCATTTCCTTTGTTCAGATTTGAGATGGTTCCTTGAACCTTTGATAACTCGGCTTTCACCTTTTCTAGCTCATTATCCTTCTTGGTGAGCGACGTTTCCAAGCGGACTATTATTTCGAGTTGATCATCCTTTTCCTGAGTCAGTTTATCCACCTCGATCTTAAGATCCTTGACTTTGAATACCTGTTTTGCCCAACTAACAAATAATTGCTTATGCTCAATGCACGGCTTCTCGTACTCATCAAGAGATTTATCACCCTCTGTATCCATAGTACCTAGACAAATAAGGATCAGTACTTGAAAGGTTAAGTAACCCGCTCTCTGATACCAATTGTAGAATTTATAGGTCTGTGGTTTTGAAAATAAGTACAACCAACACTGAATACCAACATCAAACAGATTCAGAGTAATAAACAATAGTTTTAGAAAACAGATGTTAAGTACGATGTTAACAATATCAAAACTAACATAAAAAAGAGTTAAAAACGTGTAGCGGAATAAATATAAAAAATAGTTTGAACACAACAATTTAAAATCCGTTCACAAGTAAAAATACTTGTGAACTTGGGTGTACAAACCCGAAATCTATATTACTTTTCTTTGTTCAAGATCAATACAAAAAGATAAGAAGTAATATATGAAAACTAGAGTATCAAACACTTGATACTAAATACTTTTCGCCTTGATGAAAAGATCTTCTCCGTTACGCAACTTCGAAGAACTTCTTGATCTCGAACAGTGGCTCCATGTAGCTATCTTGCTTGTGTTCTTCCTTGATGCTTTGCGTCGCTCGTTCCTTGCTTTTCTGTGCGTTTCCTAGTTGTAGCGTCCTTCTCTAAAAGTTGTGTATGTAAGAGTATCGAAGGTGTCTTCTTCTCTTGGCTTTGTCTTGTCTTAAATAGAAAAGAGTCCTAGAGTCCTAAACTTGGTAGACAAGTTAAACAAGTCCTAAATACAATCTAGGAAACTAAATAAAATCTTAGACACAATCTAGGAAACAAATCTAGAGTCCTAATTCTAGTTCCCTAATATATTTTGGGCCCAAGAAAGGCAAATAACAAAATAAATAATTATTAAAATCCTCAACAATAACTGCGTGTCATGCTAATTTGAATAATAATATTTATCCATGGATTGTAGGTTAAATTACACAAATTATGAATTTTTGATGACAAAGCTTGAATTTTTATTTATGTTAATAACAACTGATGTTTTATATTATGGTAATTGATAATGATATAATTAATAGTATATAGACCTCGTTGGTAAAGAACAGTAGGTTTCACCATTTAGGCTAAGTCAGCTCGACTGTATTTTCATGATTTTTCTTTCACTTATTAAAACATGGATAATTACAAAAATTACCTCTGAGGTTTAGACTAATTACGACAAAACTCAAAACATTTTGTAAATTTTTTTTAAAAAAACACACTTTCAAACTTGATTCTGTCTCACAATTCTCCCCATTCATAAGAAAAGAAGCTTCAACCAAGGACTCTACTTACATTTATAGAAATAGCACAATCTTCTCATTGTAGATAATATTCAGAATTTCTGATTTACTTATCAAAATAGGGATAATTATCAATACAAAAGGTTCATGTCCAGCATTTGAATATTGTGCAAGCCTAACTTGTTTAAATTCCCATAGTAAAATAATTTCAGTACTGTTTCATAGCCAAAGGACCACTCTACCTACTACCAGTATACAAGTACACATCTTTAGTCAACCAAGGACCACCACCAGAAAAATAGTATGCAAAGCACATGTTTGCAACAAGAAGGAGAAAAATGTACCGGAATGGGCAATTGTATTCTTTTGTAGAATCTTTGTAATCTGCTGTTGGTATCTAAAGGGCATTTTGAGTTTCTCTTCCTTCTTCCAAACTTAATGTGCATGAAATTGGAGAAATCATAGTATATATGTATGGCATGATGTTATTGTTGTATATGTTTCTTCTCTAAAAGGTTAATCATGTTAAACTTGACCTGAGATCAAGTCCAATGCCCATAATAACCTTATAAGTTTCATTCTTTCTCTTTTTTATTATTTGAAATATAAGTTCAACCATTTCTTATTTAATAAAATCAGTAGGGGTGTATTTATTCTGTCTGGTGTTCTACATCTATGAAATATTAATATAGCATCGTATTGTTGGTCTTGTGATTTGAAAAATTATGATAATCAAAGAACCAAAATGGCATAATCGTATTGTCGTCACTAAAATACTTCGTGGAAATTTCACCAAGTGCCATATCTTGTGACAACTTTGTGGAAATTTCTCCTTAATGGTTAAGATTCCAGACAATAATAATCTCATCAAACGTAGCTCAATTAGCCAAACAACATTACATATCCAACAATGAGATTACGTAGTGCACATAAAGTTAGCTAAACCAAATGAAAAAAAATCCAATAAAATTATGGCTTCAAATCACTATTCTTAAAATAAAATTTGCTCGAATATATAGGTTATGAATCATAATTGGCAAATGCAGATAAGGTAAATCACAAACGGACAATAGCTAACAAATTAACTACATTCAAACAACACCAAATATAATATATAAAAATAAAAAATAATAACACTGCATTCAAACAATAATGACGGAGATGTGTTTTAGATTTGAACTCACCATCCTGGTAAATTGATTGTTCAGCACTATTCTGCCGTGGTAACAGACTTGGGCCAGCGCCAATTCCTCCACAATTGCTGGAAATTTTCATCACAACCAATTTTTGGGCAGATTAAATTGTGAAATTCTCAGGTTTAGTATCAATTTCTCAAGCGCCGCTGATTGCAGATATGATCTAGGTTAAGGCAAAAAAAAAAGGCGTGAGAGGTTGAAGATGGTGATGAAAAAATAATCCTTGAAGTGTTGGGTAAAATTAGGTATAATTAGATTTGACTCCTTTTCTATGTTTGGTGCATTTCTATTTATTTTATAGTTAGACCACTCCAAAAAAATATTAAATTTAGGGTATAGTATTGTTTTATTCAAGTAACCCTTTATTTGTTAAAAAAATTTAATTGAATGTATAATTTATGAATAAAAACTAAGAGTTTCTTGAATTGCCATACTAAATGAGGATTATAAACGAGTGAAACTTCGATGAGAGAAATTTATTTGAGTTGAGTCAAGTATATCATGAATCGAGGCGAGCTTTGGTTTTTATCAAAACTAAGAGTGTGTTCAAGATTCTTACAAAATTTTGAATAGTTGAGCTCATACGTTCTTTTAAACAATTAACTAGATCGAATAGTGGGTAGTTTTGTTTTAATTTTATTTGAGTCGAGTCAATTAGAACACGAATCAAGATGAGCTTTGATTTTTATCAAAGCTACGAGTGTGTTCAAGATTTTACAAAATTTTAAATAGTCGAGCTCATACGTTCTTTTAAACAATTAACTCA
Source organism: Phtheirospermum japonicum (assembly GCA_014905375.1). NCBI lineage: Eukaryota > Viridiplantae > Streptophyta > Magnoliopsida > Lamiales > Orobanchaceae > Phtheirospermum > Phtheirospermum japonicum. Next base: position 32,099 of record BMAC01000937.1, read on the forward strand.
GACTTAATAGCGGGTAGTTTTGTTTTAATTTTATTTGAGTCGAGTTGATTATAACACAAATCGAGACGAGCTTTGATTTTTATCAAATCTACGGGTGTGTTCAATATTTTTACAAAATTTTGAATAGTCGAGCTCATACGTTTTTTAAACAATTAACTTAGATCAAATAGTGGGTAGTTTTGTTTTAATCTTATTTGATTCGAGTCGTTTAGAACACGAATCGAGATGAGCTTTGATTTTTATCAAGTCTACGAGTGTGTTCAAGATTTTTACAAAATTTTGAATAGTCGAGTTCATACGCTCTTTTAAACAATTAACTCAGATCGAATAGCGGATAGTTTTATTTTAATTTTATTTGAGTCGAGTCAATTAGAGCACAAATCGAGACGAGCTTTGATTTTTATCAAATCCACGAGTGTGTTCATGATTTTTACAAAAGTTTAGATAGTCGAGCTCAGACGTTCTGTTAAACAATTAACTCAGATGGAATAAGGGTAGTTTTGTTTGAATTTTATTTAAGTCGATTCGATTAGAACACGAATCGAGCCGAGCTTTGGTTTTTATCAAAGCTAAGAGTGTGTTCAAGATTTTTATAAAATTTTGAATAGTCGAGCTCATACATTCTTTTAAACAATTAACTCGATCGAATAGCCGATAGTTTTGTTTTAATCTTATTTGAGTCGAGTCGATCAGAACACGAATCGAGACGAGCTTTGATTTTTATGAAATCTACGAGTGTGTTCAACTTTTTTATAAAATTTGAATAGTCGAGCTCAGACGTTCTGTTAAACAATTAACTCAGATGGAATAAGGGAGAGTGTTGTTTGAATTTTATTTAAGTCGAGTCAAGTAGAACACGAATCAAACCGAGCTTTGATTTTTATCAAAGCTAAGAGTGTTTATGAGATTTTCAGAAATATTTGGAATAGTCCAGCTCATACGTTCTTTTGAACAATTAACTCAAGCGGATAGATTTGTTTGCATTTTATGCCGTAAACTTAATGTACACGTACGTACACTACGTATTAACAAACACACTATTTATAATGCTATCCATGCATCATATCGATAGGAGGACTATAAATTGTATGATAGAGTACACTCGGAGTTCGAATACTCGGAGTATCCACAAATTACCGAGTTTACATTATCAGCATATATTAATTTCTAGTCATATTATTTTTATAAAACATAAACTCAAGATGTATTGGTTGAAGTTTACAAAATATATGTTTTTTAAGTTATTACTTATAATAAATTTATAGAATTCAAAATTGTAGTTGTTTAATTAGAAATTAAAATTACTTAAAATATTTGTTTTTGTTGAAGGAAAAACACAATTAGTGTGCCTTCATCAATAAGTAGCTGATGAAGGATAATTTAGGTATTTGTTATTTTTATGTATTATGAAAACATGTATTTGATACCCTCTATAAAGAGAGTCTTGGATGAATAAGAGAACCCTAATTTCTACTGTCTCCTTTCATATACTTTATGTATTCTTCTTATGCTTTTCCTTTTACACGTTATCCGCACGAAACTCTAACCCATTGAGAGTGATAGACAAATAAGCCTACATAACCAAAGCAACAATTACACAATTCCGTAGGTCGAAAATCTAACTAAGCTGTAAGTTTGAAAATTCATTTTCTTACGCTTCAACCGTTGGATCTCATTACAATTTTTACAGAACCTTCAATACTAATTGAATTACGTTTTGAATGGTGGAGGTTTGATTCGAAGATACGAGGAAATATATATAAAAATCCGAACAAAGCAGACTTTATTTTCGGAAATTTTTGTGCACCGTTTTTCAAAATATGATTTCGCACAATAGAACCTTTGGATCAAGCCAAAATTTGGATATAATATTCAAAACATATAAAAGTTCAATATGAACGGTGGAAATTTGAATATGAGGACTGAAATATTCTATAATGAATTTTTAATAGAACTGATCCTATTCCCGAAACTGTATGCTCAGTTTGTATTTAAAAGTGAATCACACACAATCTACCCATTGGATGATGCTGGATTTTGAATATAATATTCAAAAGATATAGCGGTTAAATATGAATGGTGGAGATCGGGTTTGAAGAATTATGTCACCAGAAAGCGGACAAACCTATTGCAAAAACAAAATTAGGAAAGAATCATGTCTTTCCTCCAAGGTAATTCGAGTTACTCTATTATTTATTAAATGTAAATAATAAATATTTGTTTATATAGATATATGGCATGGTATGTATTATTGTGCATCCTTATATAAAGAATTTATATATGTTACCTATAATTATATACATATGATGTTATGTACAATATTGACAAAAATAAAACTTTGCAATACTTTAATGTTATTCATAGAGTAATATATTATTACTTATGTTTTTATATGATTTCTTATTTAGAAATCGTATTATTTACATGATTAGATGAGAGATTGATCATGATTTTACCATATGTCTAGTTAATCATGAATTTGATGAATTGATGCATTCACATATGTTGTAATTCTATTCAAGCTTATTTTATAAGCTACTTAGTTTCAATATATGTACCACTGATTGTACATTTGTGTATTTTCATGATAATGAAAGTTCATGAACGATACAAAATTGTATAAATAAGTTTTGTGACAAAGTATGACTTATATTTTTCAAATTCATTATCTAAAGAAATTGATTGAACTAACTTAATCTAAATTCAAAATAATATACTCAAAAGAAATAAAGTACTACTATCAGTCGTTTCATGTGAGAACTATTATAACTATAATTCCACAATAATATCATCCACCAATCCCTAACTGATAAAGAATTGTCAAACTAAGTCAAAGTCAATTCTCTAATGAGTTTGAGAATTCATATTGACCCCAATCTTATGTTGGAAGTATATTTATCTAGAAACTTTCAATGAACTTTGGGATGTGCTCTAAATAAATATTTTGGATATTTTATGAAACACTACTTTCAAGCCTAAGAATTCCGTGAAAAAAATTGTTTGCTTGATAAAAAGGGTCAATGACTTTGATATGTTGCGGCTAAAAACATGTCTAACCATATGTGGAAAAAAGTAATTTTAAATGACAATAAGTAATTGAGAGATACGATCTCACACTATTTTTTTTTCACTTGAGCAAACATACTGATGCACTTGTATAATATTAATTATGATACTAAGTCATTGAGAGACATGGCATTATTTTTCATAATACCAATGTTAGACCTCCGGATAAAGAAATTTCTTGAGACTAACCAGGATCATTATGTATAGTGGAAATAACCTCAAAGTAAAGGAGAAGAGACATGTTGGTCTTAAAACTTATTTTGAGTTAGATTTATGTGATGTGGCCTGATTTAAATTAATTATTATTTTTGGCTTATTGGTAAATTTTGCATTTCATTATGAAGCATTGAATATAATTTAGTTTATTTACCACACATTCACATAAAAGGTTCATGAGTAAACTTTTAGATATAATGTAGCATATCTAGCAAATAATGTATGATATTAGAAATGTATTTTGTTCAAATATCTCTAACGAATGTGAGAATTTTGTCGAGAAATAGACAATTATTCACTGAATTGATATTTTATGTGATAAAGTCTTGATGCCTAGTGGCACATTGATTAAAGTCATAAAAGCTCAGTATGGACCAAGAGCCAAACGAACCTTGTTAAGTTTGATGATATTCATGTTGATGATTATCATTAAGAAATACATTATGAGAATGGAACTATACATTTAATTTATGTGGAAGAAATCACATTTTATAGTCAATCTAGTAATTTTACTTTACTACTTTTTTATTATTGAATCATAAGATATGACCAACAAAGAACTTTTGGACACTGACTCATTCAAGTTTTGACACAACTGGCATGGATTCTTTGGTCGTCATGATATGATGGTCCATATTATAAGAAATTAAAAGGACATCTTTTATTTTGAGTTAAACACAAAATGAGATACAAATTTGATGAACAATATAGTGTCGAACTAAAGCTGTTCAATTACAACTAATTTTCTAAAGTACTAGGAGCAGTACATACATTCATATCTCAAAGATACATCACTCATTTCTCAAAACTTGTTCATTAGCTAAATTATATGATTGAGACATGCATATGCTAAAGACACAAAGTATAATATTTCATTCTTATAATTGATAATTAGTGATACATGTGGACATAACCATTCGAGATGAGGATCATTCAAGTGTTTTATAGTTTTGGTCGATGCTTCGGCACATATTTTTCATAAAAATATTGCATTTGCAAAACTTCTAGCATGTTCAGTATGATTGAGGACTCACCACCCTTATAAAGCATCCAAACTCATAATGCTAGAGAGTTTACATCAAAAGTATTTGATGTCTATTGCATTTTAATCAAGATCGATGTAATGCATCTTGTACTCTAATGTGAATATATAATAAGGTCTCAAAGAAGACACCGTCGAAAATAATATAGATGGTGACTAAGATAATATTTATGCGCACAAATATATTTGTCTCTGCACAGGGTTATGCAATATTGTACGAAACTCTTACTTATTCGTTTATGAACATCTGGTAACTAAATATTTTGTTTACCAGTTGGTAACTGGATATAAGCCTGATAATTCATATCTACGCATATTTAATTACGCAGTATATGTGCCTATTGCCCCCCCACAGCGCATTCATATGGGTTCTAAAGACTTGGATATGAATCTCCAACAGTCATTCGTTGTTTTAAATCTTTGACAGACGATCTATTTATTGCTAAACCTGCAGATTTGCCACTCTAATGAGACAATCTTCCCATCGTTAGGGGGAGATAAGAAAAAGTATTTTCTAATGGAACGACAGGAATAGCTTCACACTATGTCTCATTATAATCCCCGCGTTTCACAATGTAACGTGAAAGWAACGTAAAGTGAACAATTGATCTTCAAGCTATAGAAGACTCAATTTCTAAAGTAACAAAATCATATTTATACCAGCTGCAAATGTGTCTGCAAGGTTAAAGACCCCATAAGGGGCACAATGTCTTAAATTAAGACATTGGAACCATACTTAGTGGAGGTGTGGTTGAGGTCGTGACTCCCAAAAGGAACAGGGGGAGGTCACTAGGTTCGATCAATACTCGCCCAAGTAATAAGAGGGCATGTATGGCACAACTTCAATTGATCATCAATAAACATAATTTCTCTCATGAGATTATCTCTGTGTCCATGAATCATCAATGGAGGACGCTCCAATGTTTAATGTGATTCTAGAGAATAAAGAAATCTCAATGTACTATGAGATTTTATATGAGTTGATGGAAAGATTCTCCACACACATTGATGATATATACATTGCTGCTCAAATAATATACACTCTTAATGAAATAAGAGATATCGTTAGTTATTTGAAATTTTAATTTGAGATAGTGAATCATGGGAAAACTCGGTCATGTTAAGGCTTTAAACTAAACCCGAGTTTGTGGAATACTAAATTTTACAGTTTGCATATATCCAAAAGATGATCAGGCGATTAAATATGGATAAGTGCAATATGCTAGCACTCTTATGATTGGTCAAGATTAATATATATGGAAAGATCAATTTCGTCAGTGGAATGACGAAGAACTGGTGGGAGATGAGATTCTCTACCTATGTACAATATACGTATTATTGTACCATTACTAATACACTTGACCAAATATTACTTTCTCAAAATTATCATCTTGATTTAACTCAATAAAGCGCAATGTCACTGGAATGGAATCAAAACGTATTTTGATACCTAAAAGAAACCATTGACGTGAGTTTATTTTTTCCATTCATAAATATAATTGGGACTGTAGATGGTTTTGTAACCCCTAAAGAAAATGATGAGTTTACTTCCTACTATGAAACACCAAATTGTATCGTTGATGTTGGTTACTCATTTAATTCATGTAAAGAGATCATTATCACACATGTAGTAGTTCGTAATTATCAATGGTAAATGTTATGATCATTCATATATTTGATAATAATGTCTTAAACTCTATCACTGAAGAAAATGTGATAATACGAGTTCACCACAACTCTTCTACAACCAACAATTCTGGACTTTATCAAGAGTCAAGTAAATAGAGGAAGTGGAGACTTTCAAAGTTCTCTTGATAGATGTATATATCAAAAGAGAGGTGTAGACTTTAAGGGGAGTTCTCAACATAGGTGTGGTTTTAACGAGGCAACAATGAAACACCATTTCACTCTTTGACTTGGCACAAGGGGGAATGTTGAAGGAAAAACACAATTAGTGTGCCTTCGTCAATAAGTAACTGATGAAGAATAATTTAGGTATTTGTTATCTTTATGTATTATGGAAACATGTATTTGATACCATATGTAAAGAGAGTCTTGGGTGAATAAGAGAACCCTAATTTATACTGTCTCTTTTATGTCTTCTTCTTATACTTTTCCTTTTACAGCTTTCTATTTATCTTTAATTTATTAGAGCATCTCCAATGCAATAGTGCTAATTGATCATATGTTGCAAATGAAATTGACATATTATAAAACAAATTCTCCAATGCATCAATGTTAATGCTATATATGTGATAATTTAATTTATTTATTTTTAGAAAAATAAAGAGAGAGAAATAACATGATTGAATGACATCTTTAAAACTAATTGTAGACATTGTAAAGAGTAATGTCTAGAATTTAACATTGCTCTTGACAATGTCAAGCATTTAATGTGCCACATAATTATTTTTATTCCATGTGTTAATTTTTTCACTTTCAATATCGTTGCATTGGAGATGCTCTTAGTCATAAATGAACTCATCACCACTGCTACTTTGTATTTTATGTCACTATTATACAAAATGCAAATTTTTTAACCACTAAAAAAAATTACATTCAGAAAAGCTTGTGAATCTATGTTCACTATAAGATTTTTGTTCAATTAACAGATTAAAGCGTCTATCCGACCGACCTACTCAAATATAATTAATTATCATATGTAATCGAAAACCAAATGAACAAAATATAGTTAATGAAGCTCAACATACACCACCAATTACATACAGTAATTGACATTCTTATTATAGCATAATAAAGGGGAAACATAGGGAATGTTGGTCTTGTAAAAGAATAGTATTAGAAGTAATGATATTTAATAGTTTGGTCTAAACTGTATGATTTCACTGCGTAATAGGATCATAGAAATAAACTTTTAACTTTTATAAGATACCTTTAAAAAATAATGAGTCGATTTAAACTGTAAAATTCCTGCTATTTGCCTCCGAAGTCGACCTCACCGCATTTTACACTATACAAAATAATTCACTAATAATATTAATAACTAATATATTTATAAATATGTTCTAAAATAATTTTTGTGTAATTAATTTAGAGAATAATATATTGCACTACGTAATTAAAATCCTTCATCCACTCAATAACAATTATTATAAGTTAATATATATATTAACATGAAACTTATTTTTAAGTGTTAATATAGTACAATATATATTAACATGAAACTATTTTTTAAATGTAATATAGTACAAGTAATTTCAAAATTCAATTTTCCAGTTCAACTTGTTCAATTTGAGATGCAATCCAAGTTGGTGCAACCCAACCCAATTAAATTAACACACGCATAATATCAAATCAGGGTCAAATTGCCAAGATACTTGACCCTGCCTCTGGTACTCCGACCACACTCAGCACCATCAACACCATTTTCACCGCCCAAAAACTTCCTTCAAAAAAAATTCCGCCATGAGTTCTACTAGATCCTCCGCGCGTCTTAAATTGCTCACCTGCACCCGTCCTACCATGTGAGATGACAACCATCCACAAGAATACCGTGAACCCACTGCTCGGCGGCACCCCCGACAAGAAAAGGACAGTCCAATTGGAATTTTGATTTTCTCGATGTGCAACTCTCCAAACGCATCGGTGTAAAGATTCTCGAAGATCGTCCAGGTTAACTAACCTAATTCCTTACAAATTTTTACCCTAAAATTTAAAATTTTAAAATTGATTCGTTTGATAATGCCTGAATTTTCTTGGGTTTTGATGTTTTTGACCTAATTTTAACTTTGTGTTGGATTTATTTACAAGTTTTAAAATTGATCGTATTTACTGGTGTTTTGCATGTTTAAGGAAACCGTATTTCCTATTTTTTCTAAATTTAGTTGAACATAAGTATTTTGATAAATAAATAAACATATCCCTAAAATAAAAATATTTCACACGTGTGTCTAAAAAAATGGCGGGTCTTTTTTTTCTTTTGGCGCTTAAACATCAGTTTTTTTTGGTAGGTTCTTATCTAATTAGGGTAGAGATACTAATTATTCGCATCTCCCTAAATCTCTACATTTTTGTGTATAAGTTTAAGGAATCAGCCACACCCATAACTTCTCCAATTTGCACACTATTATTTTTCCACTAGCGGTGCATAAGCAGTCGAGGTAGTTCATCATTGATTCAGAAAAATTTCATCAAAATTTATAGTATTGATAGTTTCTCATGTGTGTATAAATGTGTGTGACTTGGGTTGGTTGGTTTTAATATATGATTTTTTTTTTGTTGAAAACTAGAATAGCAAATTATTAATTAATGTTAATCCATATGTTATTATGTTGATAGCTATTCAATATGTAATCATATGTTTTTCTAACTACTCAGATTGTTCATTATAATGCTATTAATTTAGTTATTGCATATGTAATAATACGCCATATCAGTTGATAGTTATTGCATATTGATATTATGAAAAAACGGGTAGGTTTTTTTATGCTGAACTAAAAAGATGTTTGCAGTTGTTGTGTTGTGAGTATATATATACATAATGTAGATTGAAATTTTGCTAGATAATATGTTTAATGAGGCTAAACTAGAATATGTATGTTATGTAGTAAAATTATGTTAATTTTGTATCACATTTATGTAGATCTTAGATTATTGTGATGCAAAAATTATGTATGCTTAGTGAGTATATATATGCTTAGTGTAGGTTATAATTGTGGTTCCAAAATATATTTATAGTTGTTATCTTGTGAGTATATATATGCTTATTGTAGACTGAAATTGTGACTAGATAATATATTTTATGATGCTGAACTGGAATACATATGCTTGTAATAACCTTATTCTAGTTTTGTATCACATTTATGCTGATCTTACATATACATGCTTAGTGTAGATCGAAATTAGGTTAGATAATATGTTTTATGATGTTTATATTGAATACATATGCTAGTGTAGTAACCTTATGCTAGTTTTGTATCACATTTATGATGATCTTAGATTAGTGTGATGCTGAAATTATGTAATGAGATCTGTTATTGTGATCTTAGACTATTGTGATGTTAAAATTATTTTATATTATTTGTTAGCAGGTTCTGTGTGAACTGAGATATAATATAACATGATTTATTATGTAATCTAATTTGTAATATTTGTGATTTTCTTGTTTGTTATAGTTGCAATTTTATAATCCATATGCTAGTTATATGATCTCCATGGTGCTTAACTGTGCCTTTTGTGTTTGCTAGTATTTCACCCAATTGATGCTAATTAAGTAAGCAATGACGAACATATAATTTCAATACACTGGGCTTTTTAATTTATGGTTTTTAATAGTTAAATTTTTTTAAAATCTAATTATCGAATATTTGTGTTGTTCATCTTAGACTTCATGTACAGAAAATATTATTTTTTTACAAACTATTTATAATCTATTATCTAAGTGTTTCTATTATCCATTATAATGCTATTAATTTATTTGTTCTTCAAATGGTTGATCCCTGGTGTTATTTATTGTGTTATTGTTTAGTCGGTGAAATGGCGCCAGGAGGTATATTGAAGAAACAGAAAATTAACATAAACAAGCCTCGATAATATGTCGCAAACCACACTTCTATTAATGCCTCCAAACCCCGTAGGAGTACAAGAAAACACGACGGTCTGAATGATTCAATCCCCAGTACTATCTACCACATGCCATAAAACCCTGTAGTCCCTCCGTCTAAAGGCCCTTAAACTACATCAACCGGCCGTTAAACCCAATCACCTGTCACTCAACCCCAACCACCTACCACTCAAACCCAATCACCTGTCCCCCAAACTCAATCACTTCTCTTTCAAACCTAACCTCTGCCCCTCAAACTCAATCACCTATCATTCAAACCCAACCTAACGACCCTCAAAGTCAGTCTCCTGTCCCCCAACCTGAATCAAATAACACTCAAACTGATTCAACTAGTCTTCAAACTGAATCAACTGGCCCTGGACTTCAATTAACCAATAACACAGCAGACTCATCACATGAAGACGATGACGAGACATGTTTATGATACTTACATATCAATTTTTTGCATTTAGGTAATAGTCTTGAACCTGCTTCATATGTTTTCTGTGCTTTGATGTATACAAATTTGATACCTATAGTGATTTATGTTATTTGAAATCAATTGTAAGTCATTATGTTATGATCATCGCCTAAATATCGTGATTGACCTATTGTTTGCTGTTTTGTATTTTGTATAGGATAATCTTGTTTTGATTGAAAGACACTTGTGAGTAAATTAATACCTATTGTTTGCTGTTTTATATTTTGTGCACTTCATATTGTTTTATTTTGAAAGACACTTGTGAGTAAATTATTCTCGCTTTTTTTTTTGTGATTTGATGTATAAAAACTTGATACCTATTGTTTGCTGTTTTATATTTTGTGCACTTCATTTTGTTTTAATTTGAAAGACACTTGTTTTAATTTGGCACACAGTCTAGAATTTGGTAGTAGTGCAGATTTCTAAAACATATATGGTGTATTTATAAATGATGCATTGGAGATTGGAAGCCTTATTTTCACTTGTTGTGCCATTATTTCAGATTCTCCTTAAAAAGCCATGGTTTGCATCTTCATTATGAGATCTCATTTTAAATAATCTTGTCATTGATATTAGAGATAATTATAAAATCTACTTGAGATTTAGTCTAATTATAAAAATAAAATCATCTTTAAATTTACAAATAACCTCGGGAGGTGTTACTATCACCCGCGAAGACTGCATTCGTTTACAATTATTTTCCTCGATATGTGCAATTTGTGAAGCAGAAAAATATGTCAACGGGAAATTTGCGATTTCGAAACAAAACTTCTTGTGTTAATTGAAAAAGAACCCTCTTAGGTTTTAGTAATTAGAAAAAAAAAATAAAAACAAAAACAAAAAAACTGATGTTTGAGCTGATTACAATAAACCCCAAAAGTTCTTGAAAATTACAGAAAAATCCTTAACAAAAATTATTTTATAAGCCGCTAGATGTATATATATATATCTTATAATTGCCCCCTAAAATTTAGGAGAAAAACCCAAACCCTTTGGGTGTTTTGTAGTTTTCATGAGTATATGGGTCTTTTTGTAATTAATTCAAATCTCAGGGGTATTTTTTAATAATCCCTAGCATTTTTTAAGAAAAAGAAACAACCCAAAAATCAAGTGTAATAGTTTTAAATACCCCAATTATTTACAAGGAAATGAAGGGAGAAGAATATTGAATCACTTACGTTGGACACTCGGATGTTTTACAACCTTTATATAGACTGGTCTGGCCAACCACACAGATTATCCTTCTAGCTTGAGAATTTGGTTTAGTTCTATCAAACGTACACCACCTGTAATCTTGAATAATAAGTCATATAATAAAACTGAAATAAAAAAAAGAAGAGGAAGAAGAATTAAGAAATAAAGTTTTGAAAAAAGAGTGCTACAGTCGTGCCAGTAAACCCGATACCTTGGCGTGCGGTAATATATAGAAAAAAAAGATACAAACATAAGGCCAAATGGCTAAAACTGTAATTGTCGGCAACAAAATTACAAAAGAAAAATATTTGCACACACAAAAGGCCAAAATGACTTTTTACACACGCAACAATCTCCCAAATCTCATAATAAAACCCATTACATTCTCCTACCCAAAGAAAGCAAAAAACACTGATTTTAATCACAAATATTAAGATAACTCTCTATTCAAGTCAATTAAACTTCATTCAAATGCTTTTATTATTACCGATGATAGGCCAACCTATAGTTGCTAAACATGTTCAACTGTAAATATTGACAATAATTATTCAATTCTTGTAACATACCGGAGTTTAGATTTTCTTTATTTTATTTTATTCAATACTCATCCTTTAACCTAGTAATATCGGTTGGTTTCTACCTATTTGAATAGTTTGATTATATTATGCTAAACACATCAGACTCATGCATTCAATAACTACACATAAATATAAAGATGCAAGCTTTAATGAAAGAAAAAAAGAACTTCACACCACCACCACTCCCCAGAATTTATATTACAAAATCATATATTCAATCTTCAAAGAAATAAACAACAAAAGCTATTTTCACCAAGTTTCTAAAAATTGAATTGCCGATATGCATGCGTCAAGAGAAAATTACCTGACAAAATGAGAAAATCCACCAACCTGAGGCAAGGATAGAATATATTGAAAAACATAATTTAAAGAAAAGAAAATTGAAAAAAAACCCTGAAAGAATAAAAAAAGCAAGAGGAAGAAGAAGATGAAAACACAAACCTTCGGTTCTTTGAGTAAGACTTCAAGCATCCCCCTTCAACCTTGTGTTTCTCGACACCCTAATAAAAACATAGGGAAATTGGTATATATAACATAAAGGGGAAGAAGGGGGAAAAAGGGAGAGAAAATAAGATGATGAAAAAAATAGTGAACATAAAAAGCCGAAAGTAACATCTGATTTGAGAATATGGCGTTAACAATTTAAAACCACATCAAAAAAAGTAAGAAAGAAAGAAAGAAAAAACTATGGCATGAAACTGAATAAAATAATGTATGAAGTGAGGTATTTCAACTCTCACCTTTCTTATAGAAGACCTAGAATCCATAAATAATCAACAGTTTTGCAATCTCGTGAAAAAAAGGAAAGAAAGGAAGAAAGAAAAAAAAGTTAAAAAAATTCAATCAATCAGAAAGTGGCGGAAAATATTATCAATGAAATGTAAAAACATGATGAAATATATATAACATCCTGCAACACAAATCAGAGCAAAGAAGTTTTGAAATCCTATATGTATATGTATATATCAACAACCTAAAACTATCTAAGTATAATATTATCCAAAGTATATTTGACTAACTTAACTCCAAATAAAAGGTAAAATCCAAAATACACATAAAACTCAAGCAAGTTTATGTAAAATTGAGAGATAGATATTACAATGAAGCTATGAAAATGCCACAATTATCTGTAAATAATAAAATATTACTATTGAAATAATTAGTGAAAGTCATATTTCACTCCTACCATTAATCCCTATATTTCATCCGACCTCCAAATCCCTCAACTTCTTAGAGTCAAACCTCACCGATCCAATTAATTAAAACAATCTTCTACACTATGTACATCAGCAAAAAGTATAAATCTAAATGTTAGAAAATGAAAAATAATCTATAATGGTAATGTTAAACCAAGCAAAAAGTATAAATCTAAATGTTAGAAAATGAAAAATAATCTATAATGGTAATGTTAAACCAAGCCAAGTCCAGATCTTAATGCAAAAAAAAAAAAAAAAAAAAAAAAAAAGATGTACCAAAAAAAAAAAAGTACATAAAACAGAAGGGATATGCAAAGCATTACATAATCCCTTTCAACCTTCATTTCTCCGCCCCCAAAACTTTTTTTATTGTTTGACAGAAAACAGAAAACTTAAATAAATAAATAAAGATGATGAAAAACACGAAACGCGAACAACAATCCCTTTGTACATTGAGTTTCTATATTAGAGTCAATCCAATCTTTGGCTCTTCTCTCCACATACACGTTATAAAAACTCCATAAATTGATACAAAAAAAGAGGGGCAAGAAAATGACAGAGAGAAGAAGTGAATACAAAACCAATCAATGAATCAACAACTTCAACTTTTGGGTTTCTCTCTTTACCTTCATATATTTTGAGTTTAACGATTTCTTGGTACATATGAAATGATTGAGAAAAGCTGTGGGAATTCTTGTCTGCACACGCGATTTAATAAAAATAATAATAATAATATTGTATTGGAACATATATTTCCAGAAAGAGATTTTCATGACTGAGTCTAGCAAAAAAGCAGAGAGTCAGAAAAAAATAAATCAAAGAGGTGGAGAAAAATTTGAAACGATTAGCCTTAAACCTTGGAACATATCTATCAGAAAGGGATTTATCTTGGGAAGAAATATGAAAAAAAATTGAGGCTCAGATTTCTGGTCTGACGGGTAGGAGAACCATCACCACGACATGGCTTTGAAATCACGGTTGCATCGGAGATAGAGAGATGCAGAAAACAAAATCCCTCAAAATCTCATATGCCATCCGGTCGCCCTGCCAAGATACATGCCATGTTTCACCCCATTATATCTACAAATTGAGAAAACTCAGATAACATCATCACAACCCTAAAAAAAGAAAGGAAAAAGATGATGAGAGTGCTTGGGATTTCTAGACGCCTGAATTGGTCGGAGGAAAGGGATAGAAATTGAGTGGCCAGAAGTTACGCACGTGAGTGGATAAAAAATAATTAAAAACCAAACATTAGCTGCACACATGAAGCTGCACACGTAAAAAAAAAAAAAAAATACAACCAATCAGCACACGCAACTATCGAAGCCTGAACATTGCCCATGATTTTATTATAGATCCAGGTGATTTATTTTCATAAAACTAAGGCCAGAAAGATTGTTAAAGCAAACAACTTATATTTTATATAAAAACTAACAATCATATTAAAAATAGGCAAATATAGGAAAAGAATGTCATTTAATGATAGTTATTACAAATTCACAAATTTAAAGATCAAAGCTTCAAAGTATTTTTCAAGTTGCTAAAGAAAAACAAATTGAAGGTCAACAGGCTTACACAACAGATTGTTTATAACAACTTATTCTAGCATAATTAACAAAAAGAAATTGATATATTAAACTAACACATGCTATTTTATGTTTCCACAAACTCTCACAGCTTTAAATAAAAATAATCAAGTACACACAAAAACAAAACAAAACAAAAAAAAACATGGATCTGTTGCTAACCTTGGGTCACTCCCAAATAACGATATATATGCACCCAGTCACTTGGCTTAGAAAATTCCACTGTTTTTACCTCATGAACCAAATCAAAATCAAAATCTATTCATTATATATTTATATCCTTAAGTCAATATGTGAGTGTCCGTGGAATACAAAATGACCTTCAAGTTGTGGAAACCATCACAATTTGAAACTCATCAAAAAGAAAACTAAAAAAAAAACTTGTAAAATAAAAAAAATTAGAAAGCAATCATCAATAATAAAACTAGCTCGTCTTTAAGCAGTAGAGCAGCCGTGGCCATGGTGGATGATGGTGAAAGAGTGGGATACTTATATAGAAGCTTTGGATGGAAGCTTGGGAAAAGCTATTGACCAAGAGGAACAATTAGAAGACCTTACTTGCACACGTATGAACTGATTGAGAAAAGCTGTGGGAATTGTTTGGGGACCATCCGCACACGAGAATTAAATAAAAAAAAGTAATATTGTTTTGGAACACATCTTTCAAGAAAGGGAATTTCATGACTGGTTCTGGCCAAAAAAACAGAAGTGGAGAAAAATTTGAAACGCCTTAAACCTTGGAACAGATCTATAAAAATATGAAAAAAATTGAGGCTCGGATTTCTGGTCACACGGTTAGGAGAACCATCGCCATGTGATGGCTGTGAATTCACGGTTGCATCAGATATAGATAGATGCAGAAAAAAATCCCTCAAAACCTCATATACCATCCGTTCGCCCCGCCAAGATACGGGCTAGGTCTCACCCCATCATCTACAAATTGAGAAAACTCAGATAACATCATCACAGCCCTAAGTAGGAGAAAGGAAGAAGATGATATGAGTGATTGGAATTGCCAGATGCCTGAATTGGTCGGAGGAAAGGGATATAAATTGAGTGGCCAGAAATTACGCACGTGAGTGGACCAGTTTGGAGAGAAAGGGGTTTCTTCGATGTTCCTCCTGGAGCATTCCACCAGGCATATATTTATTTGACACATGTCCTTTTTTAATTTTATATATTGTATATTTATTCTGTATTTTCTTTTTATATTTTATCTGTTTATTTTTTATTGCTAACCATAGTTAGATTCTAGGTTTCTCAAAATTAAGAAATTGTCGTACTTATTTCCCCAACGAAACAATTTTGCATCCAAAAAAACTCCATGGCTGCAAAAAATCTGAAAAATAATCAAAACCACCATATACAAGATACGCTCCAACTCTAACACTCGGCGGAGTTTATTAGGGCGAAACCAATGTCACTACCTCCGGCTGAGTCACTGGCTAGGCTACAGATCATGTATTAGAAAAGAATGGTGCTGGCGAAGCCGGATTATAATCAATTTATAAATGCTTTTAGTAATTTTTTTTGGGACTGTTCTATGGGTATTGAACTGTAAATTCATTTTATTTATTGGTAATTATTTTTATTATATCTCTAATCTGTCATATTAGTTAGAACTCTTCTTTGAATTAGTTTTTCCTTAGTGAATTACATAATAGAAAAAAGTGGGACGTTAGTGTTTTTTTTGGTGTTTTTTTTTCCCGTGAAGCTGCAGAGAAAAATTGTTGTAATGGTGTTAAGAATTAATTTGTATTATATGCAGAAAAGTGTGGAAACACTTTTTGTCTTCTCTCAACTTATTTGATATGCCATTGATTTATTTTTGGTGTCACTATATCTTTGAGTTTGTTGTTGGAAACGAGAATTTCAGATTTGTTGTCTTCATTTTGGGTTAAGCAATTGGGTTCCAAAATTTTACTGGAAAATAGACTACTGTAATTTGCTTATCTCCATTAATTAAGTACCAAGTAAATATTACCAAAGATTAGCATAATATAATTATAAGTAAATGGTTAAACTGAACATGGATGGTGCTACAAAAAATAATTGATTGATTAACTAACCAAGCTGATTTGGCAGGTTCTAAGAGATTTTGAATGCCACATGGTCTAATTTATGATGTTCTAATATGCTCCATAATCTCATTCAATTAACTCACCAAAAGCAGTAGTGAAAGGGATTTGGAGGCTTTAAACACAGTTTTACAAAATAAGAAATCTCACGGCTTGCATGGACTTGAAATTCTCACATGTCCTAAGAGAATGCAAATAGAGTGGATAGCTTAAGCACTCAGTTTATCAACAACCTAATACAACACACCAACTTATGTTGATACCTAACAATCATAGAATTATCAGCAGCTTGGCTGACATGCACTAAATTGATGGGTGTGTCTTCAACAAATAAAAAACAATTGCAATTAAATGGATAATAATTCACTAGACCAATTTTTAACAAGATATATGTTGTCTTCTATATCGAATTCGGCCAACAATCTATTATCAACTCTTCCAGCACAACTCCTTTCTATCACAATCACCAACAAAAAAGGACAAAAACCAATAGTAGTAACCAAACTCTTCGGCGCATCCATAAATCTCTAGGGCATGAAATGACCTCTGAGAAAATTAGGTGGCATCTCATTGTCATCAAGTAATACCTGTTAAAATTATAAACAAATAAAAAAATCATGTGAGATTCCTCAAGTTAATTTCATCACAAATAATATTACTAAGAAACTATAACTAGTGACACCATATATAAAATATACATTTGACATGTTAGGATCTCCATTTTGAAACATATTAGAAGAAAACTGACTGAAATCTTGATATTTTCCTTGCTCCTGTATATTCAACAAAGTATGGTACAAGCTGATAACTTCATATGTATATATTACATAAACTAATGACAAATGAATTTCCCCATAAAATAATAACTTACCATATGCAATGTTGAAGATGGCATATTATACAACCAATGAGGTTCATGTCTGCTAGATTGGGAGCTAAATGGGATATCTTGGACTTGTTTGACACCAACACATCGCAAATGTTCACTAGAAGCTCCTTGCGACAAGAGGACATTAATAGGCTCTTTTGATCGACGAGAGCATTGCACTTTATTTTTCCCAACTTTAGTGGTCCTCTCTAAAATTTGAGCAACAATTGAATAAAAAAGATAACTACATATTATGTTTCTAATTCAGAAAAATGATAGTCAAATTGGCCAAATATGACACATACCGTCTTTTGTAAATATTATGCATGCACTATCAAAAAATTAGTAACTCATCTTGTGTAACTAAAATCCATAATGTGACTAAAATGAAACTAATATGAAAATAACTTTAATGGAATAAAGCAAACATGAAAGTAGTGGTTTCAAAATATTTGAACACTTACTTGAAGATTTCATATTTTCTTTTCCTCTTTTGCTTTTTGCGTCCCAATGGCTTGGCAAACGAGCATTATTAACTCCTTTAGACTTAACATAAAGAGGATTGAGCACATGCTCAGAATCCATTTTGTTATTTCCTTCCACAGAATCCAATTTCCTGATTTTAGAACTTGTTAACCTCGTATCATCATCACATGTAGCCATACCACCCATATTCAAGCTATCAAGTAGAGCATTTAGATTAGAAATAACACTCTTCAGCTCATTTCTTACTAAATCTCTTGCTTTCACGTGGATTTTACTTCCCATTGTAAGATCATAACAAAGTCTCATGGTATGATTCACGTATACCGTCTCAGATTCATGGTTAGTCACATTAACATATTCTTCTCCAAAACTCACCCTATCCCTCGCATTTTTGGTCCATCTCATTTTTATATACCTCATGGGTATTTTGTGCACATTCATTTGTTCAAAAACCAACAAAGCATGCTTTCATAACACACCAACTGACTCAAAGTATTGACATGTACATTTCACTTCATGTGATCCTGTATCAAACTCAACTTTTCGTACTCGATTTGAGTTCCCTTGAGATCTTACTTTAAACTCAAGAAAAATCCCAGTACATGTAGGCTGCCCATCAAAATCGATGCCCAATGAATTGATCAATTCTGACTGAAACATATTGTATATCGTATGTGTATAAATCGCAGCAGCATCTTGCAGCAAACAATTCATTTTAACAGCAAGTGTAGGCAACCCGTGATGACATTTAAAGTCATGTTCTTTCTCATCTTGACGCCATTTCTTTTGAACTTTCTCAAACCTTAAGACACATTCGAATAAAGTATGTGTCCTTTTCCCCCCATCWTTCAAAGTAGAATTCGTGCCCTCACTTCTTGATGTAGCCTTAAGCCCTGCACTAAATCGGTTTTTGCTAAAAGCAACAGACCATTTATGTCTCAATGTGTACATATTATTTAACCAAGAATGATCCTGAAGATTATAATCAAAGATCATTTTACTCCACACGGCCTCAAACTCTTCTTCAGATTCACAATATTCCATGCACTTRTSGAACATATTCTTAAACCCCGTATTATTATTCAAACTACCAAAATGTGAGGGGGCATTTTGATAGATATGCCATTGACATAAACGAGGGTGTGAATCTGGAAATACAATTTCAACTGCATTCATCATTGCTTGGCATTGATCTGTGAAAATAGTTTCTGGTTGTTTACCACCCATAGACTGAAGAAATGTATTAAACAACCATTTGAAAGATGCCTCCGTTTCGTTAGACATAAAAGCTAAACCGAACATCACATTATGCATATGATGATTAATGCCAGTGAAAGGTGCACAAATCAAGTTGTATTTGTTAGTTTTGTAAGTAGTATCAACAGAAAGAACATCACCAAATGCATCATAATCAGTCCTACACCGACCATCTCTAAAAGAAAAGTTGCACATCCTATTGTTTTCATCAACTTGAAAATCCCAATAGAACAATGCATCTTCATTTGATTTACTTTTGAAATATCGAACTAGTTCAGCAGCATCTCCATCTTCAACATGCCTATGATCCTTTGCTAGACGATTAATGTAATCATACGCATCTTTTTTAATAAATCCTATATTTTCCCTCCCATGAGATTCTTGTTGCATGTATGAATAAGCATTAGATATAGAAAATCCAACATCTACTAATGCTCTCAATGTATCTCCTTTAGCATGTGAAATATCTCGAGCCGATCTTATCATATATCTAAGATTAGGAGCGACCATGTCATGATTATGTTCGATGTCAAAAATAGTTACTCTCCACTCTTCATTCTTTTTGCGCCCAATTCTAAGCCTTGCCTTGCATCCAGTTCTTGTTTCTATTTTCAGGTAGGCTGCTTGCTTATTTTTAGTGCTGCGCTTTCATCCTTGGTTCCACTACAAGAACAATTAAATTCCTTCATATAAAGATCTCCACTATTGTCGTGAAAATATGCTTGTTTTCCTTTTCTCACACCGAAGCCTTTAGCACATCCATATTCACAATATAACAAATATGCATCGTCGTCACTTTTTATCATTTCACCAACTCCTAATTTCTTCTCAAATTCATCTACTATAGACTTATAATGTACCTTATCATGCTCTAGAACTGATGCTTCTGTTGCATATTGCTTTGACCCACCGTCAGCACTTTTGGCATTGGCTTGTGAATTTTCATCCATTTCTGCAATTGGTAACCATAATAAACAAAAATATAAATATCAACCTTTATGTACATTAACATACCAGACAATAAAGGAGAAAACTACAACAACATATTGTCAAAAAACCCATATAATCTTCTTTATAGATGCAACTTTATATTAGGGAAAGTGAAATATATCATTAAATTGACAGAGATATAGAGAGAAAACAATCAATACTTTTATTTATATATAAAAATACACAATAGTTTCTTTCACCCACAACTGACGGCAAAAGTTAAACAAAGTATACGAACTAATATTGTAAGGGCCAAGAACTCATAGTACTTAAGAGTCGATTAAAATGATCTAATGACTAAAGCAACCATTACACGATTTACTCCCAAAATTCAAAAAGAATTTATTTATAAGAATCAAAATTCAAAGTAAACATTAGCATATACCATTTTTTTAAAGGAAAATACGGTAGCAAAAAATTAAAACCATTTACCTGATTCCACCTAGCAATGATGAATAATTAAGACGTGAAATAGTTAAGAACAATGGCTGCAAGAGAGATAGTATTGTTACAATCGACGAGCATAGTGCCGTTTCTTTAGGGTGGCTGAAATTAAATATGTACGTGGTTTAGAAGAGAGGGAAAATTAGGCGGGTTAATCTACCATTTGGAAAATTAATTGCGTATTTACCCTAGTTATCTTAGTAATTAAAAAGAAAAAAAATATATTTTACAAGGGAAAAAAAGTAATAACACGTGTCGATTGATTATCAATAGGGTGTAGTGCTCCTGGTGGAGCATCGACCAAACCAAGAGAAAGGATAGAAATTCATCCGTGTTCGACTGACCACGTGTAAAATAACCAAAAAAAGAAAATAAAGAAAAGAAAAGCCAAAACCATATCCAAGCAGATGGATTTTTTTTCCAACGAATGAACATGCACCACTTGTCACAAGGATGGCAACACCCACCAACTATATTATAGAAGGTATAGATAAACCAAAGGAAGGCATGCATTTTTTTTCCACTACTTACTTTTGAGAGAAAAAAAAAAGGTGAGGTTTATAAAAAAAGGAAAAAGCGCCGTCCTTTTTGAGAAGAAAAGTACAAATAAAAGCCTTGTAACTTTTTAAAACAGAAGGCTACATTCTTTGAAAAACAAAGAAGGGATTATCACCTATTCTTTTATAATTTATTTTAGTCTTCAATTTGTAGATGATAATTATTTGATAATTTTTTATCTACAATAATTAATCTTTAACCAGTTGTTAATTGTTGGATTAATTGTTATCCCTTTCAATTAATTTAAAAAACGGAACAATTATACTAGCGGAAACTTTTTTCGGTCTCGCAACTAAAAGGTGGACTCGATTAGAGGGGATACAATTGGATCTCTACCGCGAGGATTTTCTGTGTTAGCCACATAATTGGGAATTGATTCCCTCTCAATCGTCGCTTGCAGAAATTAATCGCGATGTATTAATTTATTTTTATAAGAATCAGAATTTGTATTCGATACATAATAATTATAAAGACGATTGTTAAAATCACTAACAAAACCAACGGGGTTTAGTATATATATTTGATGTATGCCTTTTAAATTAATTAAAGATTTTTAAATTCTGCTGCGTATACCCGTGTGGTTAAAGCGAACCCAACAATAAAACATAAATGAGTCCCAGATCTTGAACTTCATGATTTTCATATTTAATTATACAATAATATTAAATAATAATTATTACTAACCGTGAGCACCCATGTCCTTCCCTGTTCTGGCCGGTTTGATTGTTGAATTATATCTGATTTCTCTCTCCTGGCCGTTCTAAATTTCGGTCTATAATTTGCGTAAGTTTGATAGAGTGTGAGAACTGGAAAAACCCTTAAAACGGCGGAAAGAGGACCAAATATATATATATATATATATATATATATATTCAAAGGCAGTTATTTGTAGAACATGAATCACACGGTCTGTCAACGTGTGAGGAGTTGGGTGAAAACCCAACTCTTTTAACTGACCAATAATATATTAATAAAACTTATCTATTAAATTTATTAATTATATAAACCATTAATTAGATATTAAAACTCATTAATTAATATCTAATTTATATATATATATATAGGCACATTGACCACATATATCTAACATTCTCTCACTTGTCCGAGTGACAGAATATACGTTCATGGTTTAAAAATTAATTATAATGTGCACATCATAATAATAAGTTTTAATTTCATTGGCCGATTCATAATTCATTATTAAGTATATACTAATATGAGTCACGGCGGTTCTATATCAATTACCCGACATAGTTCCTTACATGTACCACAATATTAGTTTTCTACTTAAATTGTCATAAACGTAAAATCAATAATGGTCCACATTAAAGTCTAATAATAGACAAGATCCTGTTAAAGTTGTGTCAACATTTATGTATACATTAATGACAAATATGATATCTATTAATTTTCAGAAACAATACATAAAAGAGCTGAAAGTGTCAAATACATAAAGCATAGATTCATTAGTTTACATTAACAATCCCCATTCTTTCGACATGTTCAATAAATGCCTTTGGGGATAATCCTTAGTCAAAGGATCTGCAATCATGAGATTGGTGCTAATATGCTCTATTGACATCTTTTGTTTATGAACTTCTTCTTTAACGAAAATGTATTTTAATTCCATATGTCTATCACCTTTTGAATACTTGTCGTGTTTAGAGAAGAAAACTGCTACGGCATTATCATAGTAAACTCTTAGCGGCTTGGCAATACTGTCGACTATTCCAAGTCCTGAGATAAAATTTCGCAACCAATTTACTTGAAGTGAGGCTTCAAAGCATGCCACAAATTCAGCTTCAGTAGTGGATGCGGCAATGACAGACTGCTTCACACTTTCCATGATATTGGTCCCCCATCTAGTAGGAACACATAACCAGATGTGGATTTTCTCGTGTCAACATATTCGACATAATATGAATCTGAATAACCAATCACCTCTAAACGATCAGACCTACGATAAGAAAGCATGTGATCTTTTATCCCTCACAAGTACCTCAATACTTTCTTTGTAGCTATCTAGTGATCTTTTCCTGAATTTCTTTGATAACTACCAAGCATTCAAACAGCAAAACTGATATCTGCCTCGTACAAGCCTGTGCATACATTAAGCTCCCAAAAATTGATGCATAAGGAATATCTTTCATTTGCTTACATTCCAATTCATTATTTGGACATTGCATAAGACTAAACTTATCTCCCATCTGAATTGAAACGATACTTAATGAGCACTTTTCCATTTTAAATCTCTCTAAGACTTTGTTAATATATGCTTTCTGAGACAACCCCAACAATCCTTGAGATATATCCCGAAATATTTCTATTCCGATCACATAAGTTACCTCACCCATATGTTTCATTTCAAAGTTCTTCGCGAGAAATTTCTTGGTGTCATACATCAAACTAAGATCATTCATTGCAAGCAAGATGTCACCAACATACATAATTAGAATAAAAAACTTGCTCCTACTGACTTTCAGATAAATATATCAATCAATAATGTTTTCTTCAAATCCAAAAGAAGTGATGGTATCATTGAACTTAAGATACCATCGACGGGAAGCTTGTTTAAGTCCGTATATCGATTTCTTAAGTTTACACACCATACGTTCTTTTCCTTCTATGGAGAAAACCTCAGGTTGATCCATATAAACTTCTTCATCCAAATTACCATCCAGAAAGGCTGTTTTCACATCCATTTGATGTATCTCCAAATCATAATGAGCCACCAAAGCCATAATAATTCTAAAAGAATCTTTCTTAGAAACCGGTGAAAAGGTCTCATTATAATCAACACCACTTTTCTGAGTAAAACCTTTTGCAACAATTCTGGCCTTATGTCGTTCGATATTGCCATTGGAGTCGCATTTGGTTTGAAAGAGCTATTTACACCCGACTCTTTTAGAACCTTCCAGCAGTTCAACAAGGTCCCGGACTTCATTCTGTTCCATAGATTTCAACTCATATTTCATGGCATCTAACCATTTTATAGAATTATCACTTTCCATGGCATGTGAAAATGAATCTGGACCATCATCAACTCCTAAGTCACATTCAAACTCATGAAGATAAACCACATATTCATCTGAAATAGAAGATCTCCTTTGTCTTTGAGATCTACGTAATTATGTTTCATGTGGTTCATTTATTGCAGGTTCATTATCATTATTGTGAGTTTCATGGTCATTAATGTGTTTTTCTTGCCCAATATGTCATGAATTCACCGTATCCACTGTCGCCGGAGGTTTCGAGGGCAAAATCAGGGTTTGATGATTAAATAAGCCGGGCTCGATTATTTTGATTTTGGGAAGAAACGGTTCATCTTGCT
This sequence comes from Phtheirospermum japonicum, assembly GCA_014905375.1. NCBI lineage: Eukaryota > Viridiplantae > Streptophyta > Magnoliopsida > Lamiales > Orobanchaceae > Phtheirospermum > Phtheirospermum japonicum. Next base: position 57,036 of record BMAC01000937.1, read on the forward strand.
GCGAATAGGGCCGGTCTTACGGGCGGGTACCAACAACAAAATGGTCAGACACGTGGCGCCCTTAGATTAGTTGCACTTTATCTTATTTTTATTATATTTCCTTTTTCTCTTATTGTAGTCTTTCATCTTTATTCTACCTTATGTTTAGGGGTTTAAAACTGGAATTAGGGGCTTACATGTGCAAGATGGTCCCCCTGATGATTATTTGTAGACGGATGAGAATCAAAACAAGATAACAAGAAATATTACAATCAATTTCTATCTTTCTTCCTCCCCAAGGCTGTTATATCTCCCCCATTTCTTCTATCTATTTTTTCAGAATAATCATATAAATTCCCAAAAATTCAGAAAAATTACAAAAATTAGTATAAACTTAACAATTGGTATCCCAGACCCACCGATCCTCTGATATGGCAGAAATTACCAGATTCAAGGACCTGCAAGAAGCCCATAAAAAGTTAGACCAAATCCTTCAAACCGAAGCTGCTAAGAAAGAAGCCTCTGAATTAAAGATGCAAGAGCAGATTACAGAAATTAACACTGATATGATGGGAAAATTCGATCACCTATCTCAAACCTTAGCCTCCATTCAACTACAGCTTCTTAATCTAAACAAAGGATCCAAACCTCCTGAAGAAGGTTCTATCCTTGGTGAACCAGGTTTAGAGTGGACTTCACACAGATCTAGAGCTAGGCAACAACTCAACAATACGAAGATGATCCAGGATCATACACCCACAAATATCATCAGCCCTTTCCCAGACTAGATTTACCCAGGTTTGATGGATCACAACCTAGGGCTTGGATCTTAAAGTGCCAGAGTTATTTCAGGCTTATTCCCAACATCCCCGATTCACAAAAGGTTATTCTGGCCTCTATGCACTTTGAAGGTAAGGCTGCCCTATGGTATTAACAATTTTCTGTCAAACAATTGGAGGTTTAATGGTCCCCGTTTCTAGAAATAATTTCAGCCAGATTTGAAGAATTGAAGGAATCAAAGATAATTGCAGAATTCAATAAATTAAAGCACACTTAGTCTTATTTGGAGTATGTGGAGAAGTTTGAAGAACTAAGAGCATGCATGTTACTGCTAAACAAAGGGGGCTATTTTGAAGACTATTTTATTGCTAGTTTTATCAATGGCCTAAGTGAAGAAATGCAATCCTTTATGCACATGTTTACTCTCACCACCCTACAACAAGCAATTGAGTTGGGACAGAAACAATTACACACCCTGAATGCCTTGACCAAAAGGATAAGAACTATAGCTAAACCTAATTTGCCTTATAATCTAAAGAGGGCTGACACTGTTATTGCTCCCAAACCATTCCAGGCTGTCAACAAGCCTCAACTCAAACTGCTCAAAGCCTCTGAAATGGCCTCTAGAAGGGAAAAAGGACTTTGCTACAACTGTGATGAGCCTTTCATAAGTGGACATAGATGCAAGAATAGAGTGTCACACATGATCATGACTGAGGAAGAAGAGAAGCAACTTATGCAGGAGGGGCTGGCTGAGGAATTGGAACCTGAAGGTTTGGAGGAGGTTCAGATGGTCCTAAATTCTATAATTGGTGAAGGAGGGGTCACTACTATAAGGCTCATTGGCTCAGTGGGGGCATAGAAACTACACATCCTTATTGATACTGGTAGCACCTTGAGTTTCATCCAAGGATCTACTGCTCAGAGGCTAGGCTAAAATCTAGAAGGAGCAAAGCCAATAATGGTCAAGGTAGAAAATGGGCAAAGGATGGTCAGTTCTAGTAGGGTAAAAGATTTTAAGTGGAAAATGCAGGGACAACCCTTTGTATTCTCACCCAGGGTCATGAACAATGATGGCTGTGATCAGATCTTAAGAGGAGATTGGTTGAAATCCTGCACTCCTATTGAGTTTGACTATGACAAAATGACATTTACTGTTACCCTCCTGGGGAAAAGAGTCAAGATACAGGCTATTTCCAACCCAAGTGAGTGCTACTTCATCTCAGGTCCTACACTATACAAAATGATTTATCAAGATATCCCAAACCAAATTGAGGAGATGTACTGGGTCAAGGTTAAACCTGATGCTAAACAGGAGTCTGATGGGCTGCAAAAATTGCTGCTTGAATTTCAGGATGTGTTTGAAGAACCAAAGAGGTTACCCCTTTTCAGAGGGGTGGAACATCATATTGCTCTCAGGGAGGGGAGTTTTCCTAAACAAAAGTATCCATATAGAGTATCACAAAGTCAGAAAAATGAGATTGAGAAGATTGTGAAGGAGTTGTTGGAGTCAGGGGTTATACAACATAGTAATAGCCCTTTTGCATCACCTGTCCTTTTAGTCAAGAAGAAGGACACTACCTTGAGGTTGTGTGTGGATTATAGGTATCTTAACATTTTGACCATAAAGCATGAGCTACTAGATGAATTATATGGGGCTAGGTACTTTTCCAAAATTGACATAAGATCAGGTTATTTCCAAATCCTAATGAAACCAGAGGACAGGTATCTCACAGCTTTTAACACTCACAATGGACAATATGAGATTTTGGTAATGCCATTTGGGTTGTGTAATGCTCCTGCTACCTTCCAATCTCTCATGAATCAAGTTTTCCAACCTATGTTGAGGAAATCTGTGTTGGTTTTCTTTGATGACATTCTTATCTACAGCAAGATTGAAGGGGACCACTACAATGATGTGAGGGCAGTTCTAAGTTTACTTAGAGAGAATTCCTTATATGCAAAGAAAAGTAAATGCCAATTTGGGCAGAGACAAGCATGGTGGATTGGCCTAAGCCTACTAATGCAAAATAGCTTAGAGGGTTCTTTGGGCTTATAAGATATTACAGGAGGTTTATACAGGGATATGGGGTGTTGAGTAAACCACTCACCAGTTTGCTCAAGAAAGGGGGATTTTGTTGGTCAACAGAGGCAAACTTTGCTTTTGAAATGTTGAAACAGGCCATGGTTACAACCCCTATATTAGCACTACCTGATTTCACCAAACCTTTTGGGGTTGGAGCTGTATTGATGCAAGAAGGGAGACCTATTTCATAAATGAGCAAAACTCTATGTATGAAAAATCAGGGACTATCTATATATGAAAGGGAGTTTATGGCAGTGTTAATGGCAATACAAAAATGGAGACATTACCTACATGGTTATAAGTTCATTATTAAGACTTACGAGCAGGCCCTCAAGCATCTTTTTGACCAGAGGATTGACTCAAACTTTTGTGCACCCCGTTTTAATAAACAATTTAAAAGCACGTCAGTTTGCTCGCAAGTGTACGAGGTAACTGTAGGGTGATGAGTTTGACTCGAGTCGTATCTCTCGAGGAAACAAATGTTCGGTCTTATCGATGTTTTTCCCAATCACGAATAACATACATATACAGTTGGGGGTTTTGAATAGATTGATTCGATCATTATAAACTAAGACGATAATTAAACTAAAATTAATTAAACTAATGATTTAAAACTAGATTATCAATTACGAACTAAGCAGTAAACTAAAGCTGATTGAACTAATTATTCTAATTTATCAACTAAGAGCAATAACTAAATTATCGATTAACGCTACGAAGAATTAGAGCTAACTATCGTATCTAAGCATGGATTGAAAGAACCATCGCTAAGCAATTGAATCATACGAATCCGAGAGTCATTAATAAAGCATAAACTATATCGCATAAATAAACGAAATTAACCAGTATCCAATCCAAGCATAAGAAACAATTAAACTAATTTAAACTAGAATTAACTAAGAATTAATCTAAACAATTAACTAGAAAATTATCTAAGAGTGTAGAAAACTTATTGAAACTAAGGAAAGCACTGAAAAGCTCAAGCTAATCCGGAGTTTGAACGCTGATCTTGGGCGAAGATGGGCTCTCGAGTGCGAAATCGGTGTTTCGGACTCGTAGAACTTCGATCCTTGATTCGCGTCTCCAAATCTTGTTATAAGACGTGGATTTATTGTTATTGAATGCTAAAATACCCTAGGATAGTGTTGTGTCTTCCTCCCCGTCCCCAAAACCTAAAATATGGTGGGTTTTTATAAAGATTACAAGTCTTGCCGCACAAGAAATCCTAATTTCCGAATTCTGGGCCGTCGCGTCGACGGAGCGTCGACTGACGCGTGCAGGCGCTCGGCGGGACTTGGCAGACTCGGTCGGCAGTGTTCGGCAGGTGTGGTCAGCAGGTGCGCGCGTCGGCTGGCAGGTGCGTCGACGAGATGCGTCGACATCGACGCTTCAGCAGCTAGTGTCGATGTTGCGTAGACCTTGGTGCGTCGACATCGATGCCTCAGAACGTAGATTCGGCACTGCATCGACGAAGCGTCGACTGACGCAGTCATGACTCACTGACATGGCTCGCGTCGACGGAGCGTCGACGGTCACGTCAGTCGACGCGACTGAGCGTCGGCCTCCGTTTCTCGATCGTTTGCTACTCGTTTCACCGGAAAGCTTGTTCTTCTATTCTCTAACATCGAACTTCGTCTTTTATGCGCTAAACTCTTCCGGTTACTTAGCTGTAAGGTGAAAAACAACGAAACATCACCTAATTGCATCAATTAAGATCAAAATGCGGTAAAATAAGTTGGAATTATAAAATTACGGAATTATTCTTAAATCATCCAACTTATACCAAAAAACAAATAKAAAAACGAACTAAAAAGCTAATAAAAATAAGGACAAATCTACTCTAATCAACTACCCCACGCTTTATTGGTTTGTTCGTCCTCGAACAAACGATAGATTCAAAATATAACTAGAATGAAAATAAGTTCAAGCAAAAAGTCGTGCGTTGCTACATAGATAGTTTTGAAAATATAGGTACAAGTCACGCAACGTCAAACACTTGACCATTATTACATTGTCGTTTCAAAATAAAATCATGCGTCCTCACGAAGGATAATATATATAAGTACGCTCAAAAGCACTCAAGTATTTTCTGCATGGGACGTGTATACACTCAAATCATACAATTTACAAGCACAGTAAATAAGCACAGAAAATCAATCTCTTTTCAATCGCGAATTAAGTGTGCTATCAAAACTAAGAATCAGAAAAGGTCTTCGCGGGTTGTAACGTAAGGCTCTTTGGACGGGTATGGAATATATAAGTTGTGTGGCTAATCGCTCACTCAACCTAATCTAATCGAGAAACAAATTGCTTCACGTCGCTCAAAAATAAAAACCTCACTTAACTCTCATAACGTAACCTTAAAATATAGGTTATTTCCCAACTTGCAAACCATAAAACCGACTGAAAGCTCAAACCACTTAATCACAACTCTTTTGCCTTTTAAACATAAGGCTTCATAAAATAAACAATTAAACTCAAGCCTTTACAAGCGCGTAGGCAATTAATCAATATATCCACCATCCTATCTTTTATTATTATTATTATTATTTTTTTTTATTTTCCCCCTTATTATTATTTTTATGGGATATTAATTTGTTTTTTCTTTTTTTCTTCTTTTTTTTTATTTTTATTTTTCGGATGGTGGTCCTTAATTACAAAAATAATAAATTCCTAATAAAAATTTCCTAGACTCAAATAACCAAAGAAATACGAACTCCTACCCCACGCTTTTAATGGGTTGTAGGGGTCGTCTCAACAACAATCATGGCTACAGGCATGGATATCTGGCTAAGATTGGCTCATTCGTTATTTATAGTGGCTAAAAATATATGGATATGGCTGGAATAAGGTTTTATATGTGCCTTAACTTCATTTTCAAAGTCGACTACACACAGCGGTTTCAAAGAGATATCAAAACTGAAATTCGTTCACGTACATGCAATGATGATAAACACTCAGGCTACTCACTGGCGATTTGCATGAAAATTTCTGAATTGACGCTGTTTTTAAGGTTTTGTGAAATCAATTGCGTACAAGTACCGTTTTACAATATATAAATAATAATTTTGAAAAATTATGCACTTATACACGCTCAAAGACGAAAACAAATAATCATACTTAGTCAACTTCGACAGGCAAGCCATACAAACACAATCAAGCGTAGAAATAGCAATTAATCACGTTTAAGCATATAATTATTACAGGCCAAGTATCAAATAAAATTACACAATTAATCAATACAAATCATACTCGACCACCCCCCTCCCTAATAATCCGAGCAATCTCCGGATTGCCACAAAATACATCAAAAACAAATCAAAAATAGGAGGGAAAAAGAAAACATCCCTGAAATAATAGTAGTCGAGCCTCTAGTTGTGAATTGTGTAATTGGCCACTTCTCCAATGTACGTGATATGAATTGTCCTAAAAGAAAAATAAAACATACAAAAACAAAGAAAATAACAATATTTTTGGATTTTATATTTATTTTTTTATATTTAAAAAAAAAGCATAAATAATAAAAATAAAGATAGAACTAGTTTAGAACTCGCGGGACTCATCATCCTCGTTGTGGTTCTCGTCGACGTCCATGCTCGGTGTGGGGTATGCCGACTAGAAATGCTCCTCGAGCTTCGAGATAGGAGCACGCATCTTCTTCAAACTACGACGGTTCTTCTCGTGATTTGTGTCGATCTTCTCGTCGATGATTTGAAGCTTATCGAACATCTTCACTTGAAATGCTCGGTTCTCCTCGAAAAATTACCCCCAATCGGGACTCGGGCCCGAAGTAGAACGGCGGGCTTGCTCCATATCCTCGTCACCATCATCATCTTCGTCGTGTAGTCGAGACGAAGTTCCTCCTCTAGTCGATGACCTCACTCGGGGTGCCGGTGCACGCGCGAGTGGTAGTGAAGAGGTCCCAAGCGGGCTAAGTCCGCTTCCGGCCGGATCGAACCTGAAGTGACAGGCAAGGCCGGTAATGTATGGCGCAAAAGAGAGAAGTGGCGACTTGCTCCCCGGAGTACCCTTGGTGACATTATAGAACCCTTGTAATATTAACGGATACAACCGGACTTGACGACCATCAACGAGGCATTGAAGAACATAAAGCTCGGCTTTAGTCGTGTAAGTGGCCTCATTCTTGCATAGAATGATGTGCGCGAGAATCTTGTAGGCAACATAGAGGGCGTCGTCTTGAATCCTCGAGCAAGGAAACCTCTTACAATCCCCCGTGTTTCCCCCGGTAATCACCCCCCCAAAAGAGGCTAAATCGAAGCCTTGAACTCCAACCGGGTGGTCCCCGACGGTCGGGAAACCAAAAATGTTGCCAAAAATCTCCTCGTCGACAACCACATCATTCCCTCCTATTTGACAAGAGAACGTCTTGTCGTTCCGAATCGCCAAAGTCGAGAAAAACTCGAGCATGAGTTCTCGAAAACCGGGCAAATGCATTTGGGCAAAGTACCCACACCCGAGGCCATCTACATAACGTGAAAGGTCGTTGTGGTGATCCGACCCATTCGAGGCCTCATCCACAATCCCTTGAACGTTCAAAGTCCGGTGCGTAGCAAATCCCCATTTTCTAATATTTTTGAACATGTCCCTTCCTTTTTATCAAAAATCGGGAACGGTGCGTTGTATTTCCCCGAGATATCCTTACGTTTACCCGCTCGAGACATTATCACACAATACGAAATTGAACGGGGGTGAAAAACCTTGAAAAATAAGACTCTTTGTTGTTTGGGGACTTTTGTCGAACACTTGGCGTGCCTGTTCAATCAACTAAGAATTTCAACAAACCTTGCACCAGAAACTTCACAACACAACCAAACAACAATAAGGATATGGTTCTAAGATAGTTTCAAGCGAAGTACCTCGTAGATAATAGATAAAATTCGCTCGTTTCCGAAAAATTGCCTGAATTCGAAATTTGGCCCCTTGATTGTTTTAACCCTTGCAGCCCGTTTTCGAACACAAATAGACTTGCAAGAAGGTAAGTGTAATTCTTCTGGGTTTTGTGGTTTCGAAGTGCTTGAATTCCTGGAAATTTTGAAAGAAAAAAAAAATTACCCAAGAGAAAATAAAATAAGAAGTTAGAAAAGGAAGAAAAGTGAGAAAAGGGGAGGGAGAAGCTGTTTTTAAGCAGTTTCTGGGTGAATCCCGCGGGTCACACGCATACGGGTCGGGTCCTGGGCAAAAAATCCCGTTAAAAATGCAATCTGGGCTGGTCCGCGGGTCGCGTCGACGCCGCGTCAGTCGACGCGCCAGAACGTAATTATCCAGGCATTTGGCATTGACGCTGCGTCGACGCCGCATCAGTCGACGCGACAGGAAGCAATTCTTCGGCATTTTGTGTCGACGATGCGTCGACCAACGCGAGCATTCTCGACGTCGATGCGGGCGGAATCCTGGGCGTAATTCCTTCGCTCGTTTGATCCATTATCCTCGTTCGAGTTCTCCATCTGTTCTTAAACAAAATCAAAAATAAAAATAAAAAAATAAAAATAAGGTATAAAAGTATACAAATGCTCGGGTTGCCTCCCGAGAAGCACAAATTTTTAACGTCGTTTGCTCGACGCTGTCTTGCTCGTTTATTGTTCAACGTACGGTGGATCTCCAAACTCCACCATCTTGTGATTGCTATTTTTACCTCGTCCGTCATGATAAAGCTTCAATCTATGCTTGTGAGCTTGAAAGGACGACTTGCCAATCTTATCGTACAACGTGGCTACACCGTACTCATCAAATTCCTTAATTGAGAATGGTCCGCTCCATGAAGCTCCAAAATCGATTGGGTCGTACTTACGTTCGTTATTATACAAGACTAATTCTCCAACCTCAATTCGCAAGTTCTTGACTTCACTCGTTCGAACCTTTCTTGATTTATTTATCTCCTTCGCCCAATCGCCTAAACACTCCTCGCCAGTGCTCTTTTTGGAAATGAAATTTTTGTTATGGTTGAGGAAATCGTGCCTTGAATGATTTATCGGTGGTTCCGACTCCACCTCTTGCTCTAATTTGTGCGAACATTCTTCATCAAAATTGCCTCCGAATTCTGCCACGATGTCGCGTATATCAATTCCCAACAACTCGATCAATTATTCTCCACTTAAGTGCATATGATCATAGGACTCGTGATCCTTACACGAATTGACTCGCTCATCCCCTCCCTTGATTGAAACTCCGGCGTCGTTTCTGTCGCCTAACTTGTTCAAAGTAGCGATCTCTCGTAATTCGTTGACGCATGATGCAACGGGGTCAATGAATGAATCTTCCTCTTGCATAATAGGAGAGGGAGTGTTGTGAATATCTCTCAGTGAAAAGGTCACTGTTTCGCCCAAAACGGTCATCGTCATTCTCCCTTTATGAATGTCAATAAGAGTATGGGAAGTCGCCATGAATGGTCGCCCTAATAAAATAGTGTGCTTGTTGTCCTCAGTCGGAACTTCACCAATGTCCATAATTACAAAATCAACCAGAATTACGAGCTCTCCAACTTGCACTAAAACATCTTCGACTACTCCTAATGGTCGTCGAGTTGAGCGATCAGCTAACTGTAGGCGCATAGTTGTTGGTTTGAGGGGTCCAAGATCAAAATCTCGATAAAGCGAATACAGCATTAGATTAACTCCCGCTCCAAGATCCAACATACCTACTGCTTTCTTCCCATTGGCTAGTGAAATCGTTATGCAAAAACTGCCAGGATCGCGTTCCTTAGGTGGTAATGGTTTCTTGAAAATTGCGCTAATTTCCTTCGGTAATGGAACATATTGAGTTGTTGCCAAACATCTCTCTCGTGAGGCAAGTTCCTTAAAAAACTTGACGTAGGCGGGCATCGTCTTGATCACCTCTAAAAGTGTCAGGTTTATATTCACATTCTTCAAGAGATTGTACAGCTCCATGAATTTCTTATTCTCCTTCGCTGGACGTAATCGGCTCGGAAAAGGAACAACATCCTTATACTGCAGCGTTGTTTGCTTCGGTGGCGGCGGTTCATCGATGCCAGAGGTGTCGCTCGGAATCTTCCCTTGAATAGAACCAGGAACATATCTATTGGAGGATTTATGTAGCTTGTCTATTGGTTTAGGAACAAGCTCCTCATCTTGGTTCTTTATGCCATTGTCGATCTTCTTCCCACTGCGAAGGACATGAATTGCCGATGCTTGCTCCGACTGGCTTGGTAGCTTGTCTTTCTCCTTATATGATTTAGCAATATCAGTTGTTATTTGTCCCATAGTTCTCTCCATTCTATCCATGTTTTTAGCTAGATCATGCACAATGCCGGGAAGTTGGTCTATTCCGCTCACCTTCTTTGAAAGTTCGTCTATCTTCGCATTCACCTTCGTAAGCCCTTCTCTATTACTGATCGTCTCAGCCACTTGATTCTTCTGCCAAACCAGCAGCTGGTCATTTGGTTGAGTTTCACTTGACGTCTGTCCTTGTGTATGAAAATTATTTTGTACCGGTGGGACTGGTACTTGAGTATAATGTTGTGGGGGGAATTGTGGGTCGGGCGGCATATGATTTGGATTGCCCAGACCCCACTTGAAAAGAGGGTTGTCACGTTGTGGTGTGTACTTCTTTTGATTTGAATAGCTTTGGATCGCGTTCACCTCCTCTTTCTGCTCCCTGTTGTTAGGACATGCGTCTGCTAAATGCTGGAGGGATCCACACTGGTTGCAATTCGCAGCCATTTTCTGTGCAGCGGCCTTGCTAGCTCGCTCGGCTTTCCAAGCAGCTAATTTCTCGTCGAAAATCTCCTTGCATTTCGCTTTAACTAATTTGCCATCGTCTAAATCAGGGTCGGGGATGGAAACTTCATTAACTCTCATTTTACGAGGCAGGGAGTTGGTTTGTCTAGACTTTTCGCTTTGCTTCTCCAATACTTGTCTCGCTTCGTGTGCTGTCAAGTCTCCAAAATCTCCTCCCGCTGCTATCTCTACCTCTCATTTTCCATGGTCCAATAAACCATCGAAAAAGAACTGGTTAGTCATCTCTGGAGAATAGTTATGGTGGGGGCAAGCTTGCAAAAGTGTTTTGTAGCGCTCCCACGTTTCGTGAAATAGTTCTCCTTCCAATTGTTCAAAAGTAGCAATTTGCCTCCAAAGATGCCCCGTCATTTGGGCTGAATAATATTGGTTTAGGAACTTTTCGCTAATCATATCCCAGTCGGTTAACGAACCGGGCTCTAAGGACAGTAACCATGACTTCGCCTTGTCCTTCAAACTGTACGGGAAACAAATCATCTGGACCTCCTCTTGGTGAGGCCATGAACTACGAATCGGCCAAATTCATCAACGAAATAATTTAAAAATGCCAAGGGGTCTTCATGCGCATTCCCATGAAAGGTTGGGAGTAGGTTGAGTTGATGCGGTTTGATCTCGACTGCCCTTGCGGTAGGTCCAAGAACAATAGCGGACCTAAAGGGTACAACCTTTGGGCGTGCCAAGTCGCGCTGTTTAAGTGCTCGATCTCCCCTTGGTTCTCGAACTTGGTCATATGCTCTCTCGTAGTGGTCGTTATGCGCGTAACGGTGCTCGCGCTCGTATCTCCTTCCGAAATTATTTTGCTTGTAACCATGATCTTGATTTTCCAACCACTCGTTCACGTGCCTTTGATTGTTAACATAGGCGTTTCGCTGCAAAACATCCTCATTCCTAATTGCCACGTTCTCGACGTTGTGCTGACGCATGACATTGTTGTTCATCTCTTCGTTTTGCCTCAAATTCTCCATGTTGAGTGGGTGATTGACCATGTTGTGCTGCTGGTTAGTTCCTTCGTTTCTCCTTTCGTCGCGTCTAGTAGAGTGTGACCTGTTTTGTTCACTACCATACCCAGCTCGAATGGGGCGTGGTGGTGATCTCGGTGGCGAATCGCCATTCCGAACTGAATATCCTCCTAACATGATGCTGGGAACTTGATCGCAAGCAAAATCGGTTGCTGTCGAGGAATTGTCCTCGGGAATAAGAACGGGTCTTGGTCTTGGCGGATTTGAATGGTGAATGTTGTCGATGAATGGTACAAGGTCGCGTTGAAGTGATCGCCTTCCTTGCATAAACTCAACAACACGTCAACGTACCAAATGGCAAGAACCGAGTAAAAACAATAGAAATAAAATAATAAATCAAATAGAAAATAAAAAGAAAAACATCTTCAATTCCTACTCGTTGCATCCCCGGCAACGGCGCCAAAACTTTGACTCAAACTTTTGTGCACCCCGTTTTAATAAATAATTTAAAAGCACGTCAGTTTGCTCGCAAGTGTACGAGGTAACTGTAGGGTGATGAGTTAGACTCGAGTCGTATCTCTCGAGGAAACAACTGTTCGGTCTTATCGATGTTTTTCCCAATCACGAATAACATACATATACAGTTGGGGTTTTTGAATAGATTGATTCGATCATTATAAACTAAGACGATAATTAAACTAAAATTAATTAAACTAATGATTTAAAACTAGATTATCAATTACGAACTAAGCAGTAAACTAAAGCTGATTGAACTAATTATTCTAATTTATCAACTAAGAGCAATAACTAAATTATCGATTAWCGCTACGAAGATTTAGAGCTAACTATCGTATCTAAGCATGGATTGAAAGAACCATCGCTAAGCAATTGAATCATACGAATCCGAGAGTCATTAATTAAGCATAAACTATATCGCATAAATAAACTAAATTAACCAGTATCCAATATCCAAGCATAAGAAACAATTAAACTAATTTAAACTAGAATTAACTAAGAATTAATCTAAATAATTAACTAGAAAATTATCTAAGAGTGTAGAAAACTTATTGAAACTAAGGAAAGCATTGAAAAGCTCCAACTAATCTGGAGTTTGAACGCTGATCTTGGGCGAAGATGGGCTCTCGAGTGCGAAATCGGTGTTTCGGACGCGTAGAACTTCGATCTTTAATTCGCGTCTCCAAATCTTGCTATAAGACGTGGATCTATTGTTATTGAATGCTAAAATACCCTAGGATAGTGTTGTGTCTTCCTTCCCGTCCCCCAAACCTGAAATATGGCGGGTTTTTATAAAGATTACAAGTCTTGCCGCACAAGAAACCCTAATTTCCGAATTCTGGGCCGTCGCGTCGACGGAACGTCGGCGGAGAGTCGACTGACGCGTGCAGGCACTCAGCGGGACTTGGCAGACTCGGTCGGCAGCGCTCAGCAGGTGTGGTCAGCAGGTGCGCGCGTCGGCTGGTATGTGCGTCGACGAGATGCGTCGACATCGACGCTTCAGCAGCTAGCGTCGACGTTGCGTCGACCTTGGTGCGTCGACATTGACGCCTCAGAACGTAGCGTCGGCACTGCATCGATGAAGCGTCGACTGACGCAGTCATGAATCGCTGACATGGCTCGCATCGACGGAGCGTCGACGGTCGCGTCAGTCGACGCGACTGAGCGTCGGCCTCCGTTTCTCGATCGTTTGCTACTCGTTTCACCGGAAAGCTTGTTCTTCTATTCTCGAACATCGAACTTCGTCTTTTATGCGCTAAACTCTTCCGGTTACTTAGCTGTAAGGTGAAAAACAATGAAACATCACCTAATTGCATCAATTAAGATCGAAATACGGTAAAATAAGTTGGAATTATAAAATTACGGAATTATGCTTAAATCATCCAACTTATACCAAAAAAAAATATAAAAACGAACTAAAAAGCTAATAAAAATAAGGACAAATCTACTGTAATCAAGGATTATGAATCCTATGCAACAGAAACGGATAACTAAGTTGCTGGGGCTTAATTATTAAATTCAATACAAAAAAGGGCTGGAGAATAAGGTGGCAGATGCCCTTTTTAGGAAGGAATTGCAAGATATAATTCACTATGATATTACCACTGTCACCTTAACCTTGGTACAGTAGGTGATTGACATCTATGAGAAGGATCATTTTTTCACCAAGATTCTAGCTGCAAAATCCCTGGACCCACTATCATAACCTTATTTTGACTTACAAGGAGGAGTTATTAAGCATAAAGGAAGAATTGGAGTGGGAAATAACTTTGAGCTCAGTAGCACAATTTTGAAGGAGATGCATAATTCAGCCTATGGTGGGCACTCTTGGATAATGGGGACTTATAAGAGAGTTGAGAGGGTTTTCTACTGGACACTATTGAAGAAGGAGGTTGAAGCATGGGTTAAACAGTGTGATGTGCGTGCTAGGAGCAATTCTGATAGTGGTGCCTACCCTGGGTTACTACAACCTCTACCCATTCCACACCAAGCATGGACCCACATATCTATGGACTTCATAGAAGGGCTTCCTAAATCTGCAGGGAAGGATGTGATATTAGTGGTAATTGACAGATTCACTAAATATGGCCATTTCTTGGCCTTATCTCACCCTTTTACATCCAGCTCTGTGGCTAAACTATTTGTAGACTCAATATACAAATTGCATGGGAAACCACTCCACACTGTTACTGACAAAGATAAGGTGTTTACCAGTGTGTTTTGGAAGGAGTTATTTAAGGCAACAAGCACCCACCTTGACTTCACCTCAGCCCACCATCCTTAATCAGATGGAAAAACTGAGAGGTTCAATATTCATATGGCTGTTAGAAGAGTTTCAGTGGTGATGAATAAATCATCGGGTTCATTGACTTGTATTATCGGATTCGATTCAATTGAGGAATCAAGGTGTTTGTAGCTTGAAGAAATAAAAGGAGAATGAAAATAAAGCAATTAATCTAACTAAACTAAGCTAAGAAATTGAAATAGCAAGTTGGTCGGATGACTCGTCGTATGCCTCAATATAGAAATGCAAAGCAATAATGAAAATAGGCAAGAAAGTCATTGTTTCACCAAGTACAAGCATGCAAGCACAAGGTACAACTATGCATAAAAACTCAAACAATGCAAATTACCAAAAATCGAAAGCATAGATAGAAAGAGCATGAAAAGTTGACATGAAAGTTTAAAACTTTATGAAAAATTACAAGCAACAAAGAGTAGATCTAAGATTCAACCTAAAACTATGGATGAAAATAAGATTCAAAATAAAGCATAGGAAAAACTCGAAATAAAAATGATCAAGGACTTGATCTATGATCTCRGTGTGTCACTCACCTAGATTCCATGGACGATTCACAAGATCAAGCAAGAAATCAAAGAGGTAAGGCAAAAGGCATAAAATTGAAGAACATGCATGAAATTGAARACARAGCATRGAATAAAAGAAAGATTACTTGAATTAAAAGAGGAAAGTACAAACTTGAATTAAATTGCATCAAAGTAAAAATCCAAGGGAGTACTTGGATTCATCTTGAGCTTACAAACTCAAGTGAAAACTTGAAAATTAAATCTAAAACCTAAGAGAGAGAAAGTAGATCTAGAAAATGAAGGGAAAATTAAGCCCAATGCTCATACAAGAGTTGGGTGTTTAGTGGATGCTTCCTCAAGTCAAGATGTGGGGTTTATATAGTTATTAGTAGGGGAAAACTCATCAAATCGCCAAATTTGCCGGACTTACGGTTGATCGGTGCGYAGTCGATCGGCAACCAGTCGATCGACTAGGGGTCAGTCGATCGACTGCTTTGCCAAAAATGAGATGAGCTACTGTTCCGTAGTCGATTTCAGAACTCTCAGTCGATCTGGTGACAGTCGATTGACATCCAGTCGATCGACTGCAATTCAGTTGATCCAGGCTGCTTTTTGTCTCGGTTATTTCGTCCCGGCATGGATTTAGGGCCTCGTTGCCTCGAGCCACCTACAATATAAGAATTTTGACTCAAAAACCCATGAATCGCCCAAAACAACATATATGCAAAGCTCAAACAAGAAAACAAGAAGTCCTAATAAAACACGACTCATGACTACTAAAAACAACACTAAACTCTAATTACAAGCATAAGGAAAACACCACAATTACATGCAAAACTCTAATTACAAGCATAAGGAAATCCTTGTGCTTATCCTTATTAATATGATTGGATTATCAACATAGACTCGCTATCGTCAAGCATTGCTCGTATTACTCTTTCTCAAATGCAAGCCCAATCGATGGCTTCCTCTCAATGGAAAATTTGAGGGTGTTCTCTCAATTCGCTCACATGTTTTGTATATAGGACGTGTTTACGCTCAAGTCGGTCAATACATGCACCTTGTCAAAATCTCATAAATCGGATGCTCAAGATTGTTCATAGTACATGACCAAATAAGAATCGAAAGAGTTCTTTATTATGGGTTGTAATGTTGGCTCTTTGGTAAGATATGGAACATTTGGATATAGTGGCTAACACACGATCAAACGCGATCAATAACACACAAAATCCTAATTTCTAAAACCCGAAGCTTATAATTGATTCACCTTTCCCAATTCAATATGTATGCAGTGGTGCATTTAAGTTTTATTGTGATTGATTGTTGAGTTACATGAAAGATGGAATATGTTGAAGAGACTTTGCTTTTGTTGGAACCGTTAAATGCTATAATCATCGTTAGTTTTGATTCAAATAATTAAAATGAAAGTTGATTTGTGATGAGTTGTGATTTGAATAATCTTTTATAATTGTGTTGGTGATGAATTGCGAATTGAGAGATGGAATCTCGAGTTCGAGTTTTTGATGATAGTTTTATGTGCTGAATTTATTATATTATTGGCAATTTTGGTGCACCTGCTTTCATTTTTTTTTAATTTTTTTCTACTTTCTAGAAGGTATTATTCAATATCCGTTCTAGAAAATAGACTTCTGAAAACAGACTTTCTAGAAGGTATATTTTAAAAACCGCCGTAGAATCCACCGCCGTTGTTTTCTAAGGCGGTTCTTAAACAGCCGTAAAAAGAATCACTTTCTACGGCGGTTCAAGAAAAACCGCCGTAAAAAGGCCCACTTTCTACGGCGGTTTTAGAAAAACCGCCGTAAAAAGCCCCACTTTTTAAGGCGGTTTTGAAAACCGCCGTAAATATTTACGGCGGTAGATACAAAGGCGGTTCAAAAACCGCCTTAAAAAGTGAAAAATAACCGCCTTAAAATCCTGTTTCTGTAGTAGTGTAAACCGTGCATTCGAGAGAAAAGCCTAATTCAAAAAGGGCTAAGTTTAGCAAAAAAGAAGCAAATTCAAAAAGATTCTAAGTGTTGTGAAATAAAGTCGGAAACGCGTGTGAGAATACGAAAGGGTTTCGAATGAGAGTTTGA
>BMAC01000937.1:99302-109723 GCA_014905375.1 Phtheirospermum japonicum
GTATTCACATACCGTTCTGGAATATACACTTTCCAGAAGGGTTTAATAATACCGTTCTGGAGTAAAAGGACTTTCCAGAACGGTATTTCAAATACCGTTCTGGAKTGACTCGTATCYAGAAYGCCTYTCATATACCGTTCTGGAATGTACACTTTCCAGAAGGGTTTAAAAATACCRTTCTGAATTACAAGGACTTTTCAGAACGGTATTTTGAATACCGTTCTGGATTGACTCATATCCAGAACGGTGTTTCAATTACCGTTCTGGAAAGTCCTTTTTCCAGAACGGTATTCAAATACCGTTCTGGAAAATCATATATCCAGAACGGTATTTTCAAATACCGTTCTGAAAAGTCTAATCCAGAACTGATTTTTAAATACCCTTCTAGATGCGCCAGAATGTTCTGTTCTAGAATGCAGTTTCTGCACCAGTGTCTCCCCCATTTCTTCTATCTATTTTCTCAGAATAATCATATAAATTCCTAGAAATCTAGAAAAATTACAAAAACTAGTATAAACTTAACAAAATATTAGCCTGTTTAACAATGGGAGGAACAACAACTTTACAAGGAGTTATGGGCAAAGGATTTTGCACCCTAACTTCTTGAATTTCCACATTTCGTAGTTCGTGGCTCCCACTATTTTCAAAATTTTCAATGAACTTAGAATTTCCAGTTTCAATAACTCTTGTACTATGATTAGGACAGTAAAACTTATACTTTAGACTTTTCACTCTTACTTCTGCCGGTCAACCCCAAACATGTAGGTGCCTTAAAATAGGTTTCCTACCAGACCACAGTTCAAAAGGAGTCTTAGGAACTACCTTACTAGGAACCCTATTTAACAAATACACGACATATTTAAGAGCGTGCATCCACAATGATGTGGGTAATGAAGAATTATTTAACATACTCCTAACCATATCTAAGAGAGTACGATTACGTCTTTCTGCTACACCATTCAGTTGTGGTGTACATGGCATAGTATATTGAGCACATATACTACGCTTTTCAAGGAATCTGACAAACGGGCCTGGACATTGCCCATATTCATTATATTTTCCATAAAATTCACCACCTCTATCAGATCTAATAATCTTCACTTTTCCATCTAGCTGTCTTTCAGCCGCAGTAATAAATACCTCGAGGGCATCTACCGACTGAGACTTTTCATTTAATAGATAGATATAACCATAACGTGAAAAATCATCAATAAAAGTGATAAAATATCTTTCTTTTACAAAAGAGGAAACATCAAAAGGCCCACGGATATCGGTGTGTATTATTTCAAGAAGCTGTGTGATTCTAGTGGCTCCCTTATTTGTGTGTTTTGCTTGTTTTCTCTAAATACAATTCACACAAATGTCAAGATCGGTAAATTCAAATTTGGAAGGATTTCGTTCTTTACCAATTTTTTCATTCGTTCTTTGGAAATATGCCCCAAATGTTTATGCCATAAGAAAGCAAAATCTTCATTCAATAAACCACATTTAGTTCCAACATTATGATGCAGGGTTAAAAGAGTCTCCACAAAATTATTATCGAGCTTAAGTTCATAAAGACCATCATTAAGGACACCAGAAACAATAAAAAGATTTTGTCTAAACAAACTAAAACATCCATTCTCAAATTTAAAGGAATATCCAACAGAATCTAGTCTTGATAGAGAAACCAAATTACGAGAAATGGAAGGTGCATAAATAGTTTGAAACAAATATAAATGGTGTACGGAATCTAAAATAAGACGATAAGTTCCAATAGCTTCAACTGGAGCTTTGACTCGATTTCCATGTACATATACTTTTCATTTGGATTTATGATTCAGGTCGTAAGGAATCCTTGCATCGTATTTGAAACATGAGTGGTGCAGCCAGAATCAAGCCACCAGGTATTATGAGGAACTTCAACTAGATTTGATTCGAAACATACGAAATCTTTAAGCATACCTTTCCTTTTGAACCATGCCTTACATTTCAGGCAATCTCTTTGGAAGTGTCCGGGTTTCCCACAGAAATGACACTTGATATCGTTGTGTTCCTTTTTTTGGATTTGGACAGATGACTGATTCACTTTCAATGGTCCATGCTTGCCCTTTCCTTTCTTTCTTCCGACTTTCTTACCAGCTCCATGATTGGTAACAAGATGAATGGAATGAGTTCCCTGATTCTTATTCCGTGTTTCCTCCTGAACTAAAATACTGTGAAGTTCATTCACATTCCATTTGTCTATCATGGTGTTATAGTTCATTTTGAAAGGACCATACTCTAAAGGTAGTGAATTCAAAATAAACTGCACGAGGAAGTTATCATCCACAGTCATCCCTAAGGACTTAATTTGCTGCAATGTTTGTCATTTCAATGACGTGCTCATGCATGTTACGAGAACCATCAAACTTCATGGTCATTAAAGTAGCCATTAATGTCCCAGCAAGAGATCAGCAGTTTGGGAGCGTTCTCCCACTGATTTCATGAATTCCTTAGCATTTTCAGTTTGAGGGAGAGTGGACTTGATGTTGTTTGCTATACTCATTCGCATAAGCATAAGGCTTAGTCTGTTCGATCTTTCTAAGCATTATGGACATATATTTCAATGTCGCTACTAGTATCAGTAATAGCAGCAGGCTTTTCAACTTGAACTGCTAAGTCAAGATCCAAAACACCAAGGTGAAATTGGATTTGCTCGCACCATTTGGAATAGTTAAGCCCGTTAAACATAGGAACATACGAAGCATGCGAAAGAAGAGAAGCATGAATAGGTATTGCAATTAGAAGAGTTGATTGGTACATTAACGCTTTGAGATTACATAATTCGGATTCATGAATAGAGACAATAAATGTACATTTAAGTCCTCATTGGGAGATCCAACAATGTACTACATTAAACGTAATTGATACTAAAGGCTAGATTCTTTTTTTAGAAAATTGGTATTAAAAATATTTTAATTAAATATGTTCACCATCTTTGGATATGCTAACACATCTAGTAAAATATTTCAATTAACCACAATAATGTTATTGATCATAAATATAATTGATCTACCTTTGGGTTGATCCTTATATACTCTAAAATCAATAAACGTCAATATACCAAATATCATATCATAATGTCATTTCGATTATAGCATCACATAATTATGGGTACTTGGATTTACATTTAATTTGACATTTATAACAAACTTTCTAA
Organism: Phtheirospermum japonicum; assembly: GCA_014905375.1. Lineage (NCBI taxonomy): Eukaryota > Viridiplantae > Streptophyta > Magnoliopsida > Lamiales > Orobanchaceae > Phtheirospermum > Phtheirospermum japonicum. The sequence continues at coordinate 102,484 of BMAC01000937.1, forward strand.
TTTGGCCACTTTGGTGACTAACAAATTATTCATAATATATAAGTTAAATTAAACAATAAATATTACAAGTTATATAACTTCATAACTAAGCCACTTTAGTGGCTAACTAAATCATCTATTAAAAATTTTCAAAGATACACAATAATATTTGAAATTTAATTCAGTCATACTTAATTCATATAACAAAACTGTTGTTTGGCATAAATGGATTACAGATAATACATCAATAAAGAAAACATGATCACCTAATCGTGAATAGATAAACATGATGAACTCATTCCAACAAAACTTTTATCCATACAAAATGAACACCATAGGAAATAAAGTGAATATTATTCATGCCATAACAAACATTGGTGATCCATAATTATTGTTCACAATTATTATTAACATGCCAATTAATCAATAATCGAAATTGATCAACCAGTGAGCATATATTTACCCAGGCAACTTGAGCACGATTATTGTGGCTAGATATCAAAACCCATGACATATGTAAATCGTTTATATAAACAGGTATCAAAACCCATAAACAGAACATCATATAAGCAGTTTGAGCACCGATTATTGTGGCCAGATATCAAAACCCATGACATATGTATAACGGATATATAAACAGGATCGTAAATGATATCACATACGAATACCATAAAAATTGCATTGCAAATATAAATACTCAATTTGCCATACATAAATCGGAAAATCAATTTGAAAATCATGAGTTCATAAACATGTAGCTCTGATTCCACATGTAAGAGATTTTTATAATTAAATCATCAATAAAACATAAATGAGTTACAAATCTTGAACTTCATGATTTTCACAATTAATTATACAATAATATTAAATAATAATTATTAATAACCGTGAGCATCCATGTCCTTCCTATTCTAGGCGGTGTGATTATTGAATTATACCTGATTTCTCTCTCCTGGTCGTTCTTAATTTCAGTCTATAATTTGCGTGAGTTTGATAGAGAGTGAGAACTAAAAAAAACCCTTAAAACACCGGAGAGAGGACCAATATATATATATATATATATATATATATATATATATATATATATATATATATATATATATATATATTATCTGCAAAGTCAGTTATTTGCAGAATATTAATTACACAGTCTATCAACGTGTGAGAGTTGGGTGAAAAACCAACTCTTTTAACTAACCAATAATATATTAATAAAACTTATCTATTAAATTTACTAATTATATAAAACATTAATTAGATATTAAAACTCATTAATTAATATCTAATTTATATATATGGCACATTGGCCATGTATATTTAATACTTAATGCTCAATCTAATACGTAGTTGACTTGAGTTAATAGCTAACCCTTAGCAAATTGTTTGGACATAGAAAAGCCTTAGAGGTGGCAGTGGAAATTACTTTTTAAGTATATTTATGAAACTAAATCTTGGAAAAGTAATAAAATAGTAATGCATGAAACACCAAAATAAAAGAGAAAAAAGAAATTTACCTCCTAAACTATGGCCATTTTGACACTTTGCCTCCTAAATTTTTTTTTTTCGTGCAAATTACCTCCTGAACTGTACGAATTTTTCACTTAACCTCCTGAACTCCCATTTTTGGTGGAAATTCTAGCTGAATCTCACTCGTGTGATATGCACGCTAACATATAAGGGGTAAAATTGACTTTCCATCTCCTACTTATGGCTCCCGCTCAAAATAATGGCACGTGAGCACTACGTAGGTTCCAAATCCTACGTGTATACATATATTAATGTCAACATTATCTTAACAGGTCACACGAGTGCTCACGTGCCATTTTGAGCTGGAATCATAAGTAAGAGATGAAAAGTTGGTTTTGCCCCTTATATGGAAGCGTGCATGTCACACGAGTGGGCTCCGACCAAAAGTTCCACCAAAAATGGGAGTTCAGGAGGTTAAGTGCAAAATTTGTACAGTTTAGGAGGTAATATACACGAAAAAAAAGTTTAAGAGGCGAAATATCAAAATGGCCATAGTTCAGGAGGTAATTTTTTTTTCTCAAAATAAAAGAAAGATTCATAAAGTAATTGACAACAACCAAGCTATTCTCTAATCTCTTCTTTTATGAATCGAGGATTTATTCTATCTAATGCACCTACGATCACTCTATTCAAATCTACCTTGGATCCCACATTAGTAATTCGCCTTAGAACAATCTTGATGTTTCAAATGTGTTTGAAATAAATTGGTGTTGTGTATGATATCTTCAAGTCTTGGCAGCTAAACAAATTCCATTATTATTCAAACAAAGTAAATTAACTTGTATCTTTGAATTAGAATGGTTGAGAATTGATTCCTTGTGGATTCAAAGATCTTCGATTGAGTATGATAAGAAATTGAGGCTTTAACCAGTAGTCTTCAAAGGAGTTCTTCTTGGGCCATTTACTTTTTGAATTTGACGATTGAAGATTTTAGACACCTGAATATGGAGAATCTAATGCTATTGATTCACAATAGGTAGCCAGTAGATTCTATGACATATGGAGGATATCTTTTGGGGTTTAATGTATCTATACTAACTATCTTAACCCACGTGGGTGAATTTAATTGTGGTAATGTATTATGAGAGTTACATTAATGAAAAGTCAAAGGAATATTAAATTCTAGTCAAATACCCTCTTTTTGTTGGCTCATTTTCTCCTAAGACTTTAAGTGTTAATGTTTGATACTTAGTAATTTTGTTAAACACTCGTGATAAAACCAAAATGATTGGTTATCAAGAATATGGGGTACTAACCTCAAATAAGAGATCAGCGACATGAATAACTTCCAATATCCTTCACAGCGACCTCATAAGTCTCCAAAAAGCCTCTTGATGACCTAGCGATCTTGCAAAATAACACCTTCAGCGAAGGCGGAGGATGGCCCCGACGAAGGTCTTCGATGCTTAAGTCAGATAGTGCGAGAGATATTTTGAGAGATCAATCCATCATAAAATAACTTAAAAATAAAAGAGAGGTATGCACCCCTTTTATAGAGACAAGAGAAGTCCTCCCCAAGCCAGGGTTTCCTTCTCCCACCACAATTCATTAAATACCGTGACCGACTTAGAATTAGGACTTCTCCTGTATGCTAAGTTCCCATAAATAATAGATCTCTTGCTTAAATTACCAGAATAGGCTTGGGCATGTTATTCTTTCCATACAGTCCGCCAAGACCCCATATGAGCCCATTTCAGCTTGATATTTATAAAGCCCATGACCGAGCTAACAGACAACGCACAACACAAGCATAATAGGTCGCGACCCTATATGAGAACTCATCCTCATATTCCAAGTCGCTACTCTATAAACTAGCTCGCCCACCTCTTAGAAGAAATGCTCCTTCCAAGAAATGAGGTCGCTTACCATAAATACCCACATATATTACATATGGACTTTAGTGCCGTATCATCTAGTCCCCCATGTTCTATCTAATTGAGGTACGAAATCAGGTAGGACATGTAAACAGAACGTTAAAAGAATACAACCACCAAAAGCAACAATAAAGCACAAGACATAAATAAATCACCCTGCCGACTTACCAAACTGTATTTTATAATAACCCAGCTCAGCATACCGATCTATGATATCAATCACCCCAAAAGAAATTACCACATAAGACCGCGACCTCCAAAAGATCAGCTCGCTGAGCTCGCCTGTCCTCCAAGAAGAATGCTCCCCTTGGAAGAAGAGGTCCGCGGATCCTCAGGCTGAGTCCCCAGACTCCATACCTGACAACCTAAAACCATAGAACCTTCCTCCCACGACCTGAAGTTGTAATCAGGCACAGTAATCCAAGAAAATGTAATCATACGCACCAAAAAGGTCAAAACACGCTTCTCTCCACGCATCATTTCTCCTTAAAGATTCATTAAATGCAGCCTGATAAAGTGTAAGACACGCGTCATACCCCCATTTTCTCATAGTATAATAAATGCTGTGGGCCCAAAACAGAAGGCCCAAAACATTCCTCAAAAACCCTACCTACTTCCCGATCCAATTTGTCCTATCAGCCTTTCACGCCCCCCCATATACACAAAACCCCTCCATCTTCCCTCATTCATCACTTTACCAAAAGCACAAGTAAAAATTACCAGTAGCACATCACTCTACAGAAAAGCTTGCGTACTCTCTAGTTTTCAAAAAATTACCAGTAGCACATCGCTCATCACCGAGCTCCACGACAATAAAAATGTGTAAGTCACCTAAATCCCCCCTTTTCAACAATTAATCTTTAATTTAATTTCGTATATGCGTTGCATCTGCTGAGTGTTGTGTTTTTCTATTGCTTTTTCCCTTGTGATATTCAACAAATGACCAAATTAGCTTCCCCCAACCCGAATTCAAAAAATTCAAGCCTTTCCCAGATTCCAATCCCACCGAAAACAATTACATGTTTAAGGGAAGATGAAAACAACCATCTTCTCCTCCCTCCGGCCTCCGTGATGAGCCAGAAGGCGACGTCAGTTGGTCGGAGCTAGAAGCCCAGACTAGGGCTCATGCTGACGCCCAGGCCTTACTAGAAAACACACCCGAAGATTCCTCTCCTGCCCCTCTTCCTCTTGTAAATATACCAGAGGGCATTCCCTTAGACAAACCTAATAACCCACCACCTTGCGAGCACTTTCTAGAGAACCCAGTGACTATAGAACCTCTTGTAGATGCTGCCAACCTACTCCCCTCACCCCTAGCGACTAGGGCGGTCAAAGACAATTACTGGTTACTCCCCGACTTAGAAAAACTTGAAGAATTCCAACGAACCCTCAACCTTCCTAAAACCGCCAGAATGGTTTTACCCGACCTTCTCCACTTAGACCCCATCAAACCCTCCCCTGATCACATAACCTTTTTTGACGAGCTGCTTAGAGCGGGATTTAGATTCCCGCCCCACCAATTTTACATCGAGACCTCCCTTTTGTACAAAGTCCCCATTTTACAATTGACCGCCAATTCTATGAAATTTTTAGCGGAGTACATTATACTATGTAAATATTATGATACGCAGCCTGACCCAGGCCTTTTCCATTTTTGCTTTCAAATAAAATACCAAAGACATTCTTTTTATCTTTCTGCTTGCACCGGCAAAGCCCGATTCTTAGTGAACCCCTCAAACAAGGTTCCTGGTTGGAGGAGAAATTTATTCTCCATTTATAACACAGAGAGCTGGCCCTTTCTAACCGAGCTACAATACCATACCCCAAAACAATCGAATCCTCCTAGTTCCAAACACTTTCCCATCCTGTATAAAAAATATTCTAACCAGCTCGCGGAATGGAGTAAGCGCCCATTCGACGTGGTGCTACTCACCAGTCGGTCCAAAATTTTCAAATTCATGGGCATCGACTCTCGCCCGATCGACCCAGATCTTTCCATGACCCAATCAGAGTTCCAGTAGGTCTCCCATGTTATGTAACTTTACACCATCATCCATTGTTATAATTTAATAATAATGTATTACTCTATCATTGCAGTTTCATTCGTCAATAAGTGCGCTTCATCGAGCTCTGAGGAAGTCATAGAGCCAACAAATCCGCAGCCCGCCGTCACCTCAGTACCTCCTCCCACAGTCATCAACGTGGATGAGGCACTACATAAAGCCTTTGGTATAGAGGCTGACCAGGAAGTGGAGGACGACCTGGAGGAGGTACAGTTGGTGCAGAGGTCCTCCAAGGGGAAGCGACCTCTCAAGCCCGCGGCTGAGAACCAAGCTCTCTTATCCAAAAACACCACCGCCTTCGCAAAACTCACGCCGCGACCTCCTCTAGCTCCCCCGACCTGGGAAAAAGATTGGCCTAGTGCGACAATGCCAAAGAAATCAAGGCCTTCCTCAACGAACAGATAACCAAACAGGTAATTACTTAAAATCCTTATCCGTACCAAAATAATACCTGCAATCCCTCATATTGTTTCATGATACAACTGAGTCCCCCGGTCTCCAAGATATCTGAGGAGATACTGGATAGATCTGCTGAAAGCGAACTCCAAAAAACATGTGACGAGCTGACTTCCCAAACTGAGCAACAAACCCGACCACTATCCTTGACCTAGGGAGAACTATTTTTTGTGCGAATCATTTACTGAAAGCTCGCGAAGAAGAGATATTAATTCTGAAGAGCTAGGTGAATAGCCTGAAGGATGAAACAACTCGTCTAGGCAACGAGGTCAAGGACGTCAAAAAACAAGCTCGCTAGATTAAGGAGCTCAAAGCGCAAAATCAGAAGCTTGAGGATCAGAACCAGGTGGCGCACGAGCTAGGTGTTTCTGAAGGTCGGCGAACCTTCCTTACGAGCGCGGTAGGCCAAAAGTACATGGGCGCCTACCGGCAAGAACTACTGAAGACGTACAATAAGTCTTCCATATACTTCGGCAAGATGGCTGGTGGCAGCAAGGAATGGGTTTTTAAGAATGCTGGAATAATCAAGGACCAGCTCGCGGCCCTGAATGTCGCGTACAACCCCGATGTGCCATCCATCATTGACATGCTACCTCCCTTCAGCACTTTCAAGGGCGACATGAACCAGCCAATCGATGCTAAGTTGTGGCTATCTTGCCAAGGCCGAGTCGTGTTTTCCACCAAACTCACTTCCGAGCTGGACACACCACTTGAAGACTTTGTTCCTACCCCCGGGCCGAGCGCGATCTGACGGCTTATTGCTTTCTTCCAATTCCAAAATTTGTACCTTGCTCGCACAATTTATGAACAATATTTGTTTCTGTATGAACAATTCCATTTCTGTATCTGCTGTGTACATAGTTCCGTAACTCAAACCCCATATAAAACCTGTAATTTAATCATATGAACCTACAATCTCAACCATCATAAAACCATAAGTTAAAATAGGTCGCACAAATTCATAATCAATAGCAACCATACTTTCCATCTCCCCAAAACTACAAGGTCAAAAAGCAATCAAACCACGCATCACAAATAACCCCAAGGAGCTAAAACAAGCTCGCATATATAAGTTAAACATGTTAGCTCACAAAGACATAATCATCTATAACACAACCATTCCCTACAGATATGTAAGTCAAACATATCCTTCCCAAACATATATAAAACAACATAATCACATCATTAAACCATATATAAAGATCGCAAAAATAGCCCGCCAAATTTTATTATATATCAAAAAAGATATCTGCCATTAAGGGTACATCAAAAAACCATTACCCGCCCTGAAGGGTTCCAACATAATCAGCCCGCCCCGAAGGGTAATGAAACAACCGCCCC
>BMAC01000937.1:110652-133323 GCA_014905375.1 Phtheirospermum japonicum
TCATAACCATCATCTCTTAGGGAGGTATATGGATAACCGGGGCATGCATCTGGCACTTCTTACACGTTTTCACCATGTCGCTAGCCATACCTTTCATTCCTGGCCAAAAGAAGCCAGCCCGCAATGTTATGCCAACCAATGCTCTTCCCTTCGCATGATGACATACCTTTCATTCCTGGCCAAAAGAAGCCAGCCCGCAATGTTATGCCAACCAATGCTCTTCCCTTCGCATGATGACCACAATATCCCTCATGTATCTCCTTTAACACCTTTAATCCCTGCTCCTTAGCCAAGCATTTCAAAAAAGGTCCGAAATGCGACCTCTTGTATAATTCCTCATTTATCACACAAAAATGAGCCGCCATTTTAGTCTCCTTTGTTGTTAATCTCTATACACCCTCTTTTACTTTAACGAGAACATCCCAGATAGGCATGCGCCAATCATCCCTAAACTCGAGCTCCATTACCTCCTTTCCTTTCTCCACACTACTATGACTTAACTCCATCATTGTAATCCTTCGAGTATCACAAATCCACAGTGTGCCTGCTATTCGAGCGAGATGATCAGCATAGGTATTGTCAGAACGCGGCAAGTGTTCAAGCTTAAACTTGTCTAAATGAGCAACCTCTTCCCGTAATTTGTTTAAATACATCGCCATGCGTTCTTCATTTGCCTCAAAAGAACAATCGAACTGACAAGATATCAGCTGCGAATCTGTATACGCCCAAACTTTCCTCACTCCCAGATCACTTGCCAATTTGAAACCCTTCAAAACAGCCTCATACTCAGCCTCATTGTTAGATGCCTTGTATTCCAGTTTAATCGCGAACTCTAAATTTTCTCCTTCTAGGTTGGTTAACACAATACCCAGCCCTGCTCCTAACACCATAGTTGATCCATCGATATGCAATACCCATGCCTTCATCTCGTCACTTGAACCAGATAGATGCACCATCTCCTGCAAAACATCTGCCAACACTTGTGCTTTGATAGCTACCCTATGTTCGTATACCACATCATACTCGCTTAACTCCACATCCCACTTTACTAATATTCTAGATACATTTGGATTACTCAGGACCTATTTGAGAGCCAAATTGGTACGTACTCTTACCCTGTGGCTCAAAAAGTATCGCCGCAATTTTCTTGCTGTACAAATCAGCGCAAAACCCCCTTTCTCCAGCTCAGAATAATTCAGCTCAGTGCCTCGCAGCATTGTGCTTATATAATAGATATGTTTTTGTGTACCTGCATCCTCTCTGAGCACCGAACTTACTGCGACCTCCCCAACCGATATATATAAGACCAGGTCTTCCCCAGGCATCAGCTTAGTCAACAATGGTATTTCAGCCAAGTATTTTTTCAATTCCTCAAACGCATCCACTGCCTCCTTTGTATATTAAAACTTAGAACCTTTCCAAAGTGCCTTGAAAAAGGGGACACCCCTCTATGCCGACTTGGAAATAAAATGGTTAAGGCCTGCGATGCGACATGTAAGCACCTGTACGTTGCGTACTGTCCGAGAATGTGGCATTTCCAAAATTGCCCGCACATTCTCTGGATTAACCTCAATACCCCTCTCTGTCACCATATAGCCCAAAAACTTCCTAGATCGCACACCAAACACGCACTTTTTCGGGTTAAGATTCATCCCGTATTGCCTCAGTATAAGAAATATCTTTCTCAAATCCTTCACATGGGATTCTGCTTTCTTGCTCTTGACCAACATATCATCGACGTAAACCTCCATAGTGGACCCTAACATGTCCTTGAACATTCCATCCACCAATCTCTGATAGGTCTCCCCTGAATCTTTCAACTCAAAGGGCATTGACACAAAGCAATACGTTCCTATCGACGTAACAAAACTCACCTTGGGTTGATCCTCCTTTGCAAGAGATATTTGGTGATACCCTTGTGAAGCATTCATCATACTCATCAGCTCGCATCCTGAGGTAGAATCTACCAACTGGTCAATTTGTGGCAAAGGATAATGATCTTTTGGATAGACTTTATTCAGATCGCGAAAATCCACACACATCCTCCACTTTTATCCCGGCTTCGGCACCATCACAACATTAGATATGTATTATGGAAATTGAATTTCTTGGATGTGATCTGCTTTTAGAAATTTCTGCACCTCCTCTTCAATTATCTTGCCAATTCAGGTCCGAAATGTCTTCTATTTTATTTCACCGACCTGGCCTCCGGGTCCGCGTTTAAATGATGTTGTGCGAACTCTTGGGATACTCCCATCAATTCTCTATCCCCAAAAGCAAAAACGTCTTGAAATTCCCTCAACAGTTCTACTATCTCTTCTCTCAATGTCTCTGCCATTAAGGTCCCAACCCTCGTAGTGTATTCTGGGAGACCTTCTTCCAATGAAATTTCCATCAACTCCTCGTGTGTTCGAACAGAATCCTCCTGTTCCTTTACCTTCTTCACACTAAGTACACCCTCTGGTAGAACATCATCTCTTTTGCGCTTGTTCTCAATTAACCCTTTTTCTGACTGTCATTTGATAAAACGATCTGGCGACCTACTGTTCAGAAATAACTTCCCCCACTCTATCTCCTACTTAATACTTGATACTCATGTGATACGTTGACGTCATGTTATGGGTAGACTGGTTTTATATTTAATTGTAATTTTTATGTAATTAAATTTATGGAATATGCACTGTAATTGTGTTGAAAAATAAAGCTTGAGGGAGAAGTAGATGAAAAGGTAGGTAGAGGGAGAGGATTACAGAGAGAAAAGTAATTTCATGTAAATGCTTAATAATACTTATGCGTACTGTTCCATTGTTTTACATAGAGAAATTGTGGTTGGATCACTTGATTTAAATGACAAAAACACCCATAAGATATCTAATAATTTGGACTACCACCTATTTAATTAATTAAAGCCCATCACTAAAGAACTAAATAGCCCAACCCATTTTCAGCCCATTAGCCCATTCGGTCCAGCATGTGTCCAGTCATCTCTTGACCCGTTGACTGACCCGTGCCCACTTCTGCGCCCGACCTCTCTTTTTCTCTGTCTTGTTCACAATTGATCCCATAGATCGTAGTTTTACCTTTCTCTTCCTCCTCCTCCAAATTAGGGTTCTTATCCAACCCTTTCTCCCCTTTTATCCATCTCCGAAGGTATGTTCATGACAATACCCTCCCGATCTATGGATCCTTAAACCCAAGGATCAAACCCTGAAAACCTTTTCTTCTTGAATTTCAGATCCTCCCAAGTAGCATCTTGCGGAGCTGAATTTACCCATTGAACCAAGACCTGTTCAATTTCCTCCCCCTTCCGATCGATTGTGCGCGTGCTGAGGATAGCGATGGGTACCACGGAAAAGTCCCCTTCAGCCGTGGTGGCAGGCAGCTCGGTAGAGGTGGCGACATCAGGCCCTACTCTTGGCTTTAGCAAGGAGACATGGAATACGGGATGAATGCGCGCGAGCCCTCTAGTAAACCCAACCGATAAGCTACTCTTCCACCCTTCTCCGTAATTGTATATGGCCCATAGTACCATGCTTCTAATTTGAGGATTCTCCTTAATGCCACTGAATTTTGTCTAAAGGGTTGCAATTTCAAAAATACCTTATCCCCAATTTCAAAGCTTTGTTCTTGCTTGTGTTTGTTTGCATACATTTTCATTCTCTGTTGTGCCTGTAGAAAATTTTCCTTTATTTTGTGCCTAGCTTCTTCTCTCTGTTTCATTAGCTGTTTAGCATCATCATTCATATGTCCTGCATACTGGGTAATTGATCCAATTGGTGGGGTGTACCCATACAATGCCTCAAAAGGGGTAGTTTTTGTTGTGGAACAAATTGTTGAAGGAATGGACGGGGTAGCGCCACGTCTAGATGAAACTCAAGGTTCAGATGTAGCCAGGTCATTGACTGAGTTGGGCAGCGGTCCGGGTTTAAGGCAAAATGGAGGTGAGGCGGCCCGTGGGGAGTTGCTGGGTCGCATGTCAATTGGGCCCAGTAAATTAATTTAAGCTTTGCAAAGCCCATACTTAAGGTTGTTTTAGTCTATTTTGCTTATATTGTCATTTAGTAAGATATTTTGCATTTTGGCACATGGAATGTAACAAACCACATTCAGCTATTCCTATATATGCGGGAATACGGATGTGAGGAAGGCAATTAATCAAATTACATAATTTTCTCTCCCAAATTCTCATCTGAAATCTATCTCCATCATCCCTCTATCTCTTTCTCAATTAACTATACATTTTCTCCCAGAATTACAGTCCATCAGTTCCATAGAAACAAATTACAATTATAATTAATCAATATCACTACAAGTGGTATCCGGAGCCTTGTATCCTTGGAAATGGCAGAAGGAACCCGCATCAAGGATCTTCAAGAAGCCCAGAAAAAAATGGATCAAAACCTGCAAACTGAAGCCATGAAAAGGGAAGCTAGTGAGATTAAATTGCAGGAGCAGATATCAGGTATTAATTCCAATTTACAGGAGTTAATGGGGTTGAATATGAAGTATGACCATTTGATACAAACTCTAGCTGCTATGCAATTACAATTACTCAACATAAACAAAGGAAAAAGCCAAGCAGATGAAGAATCTATCATGGGAGGGCCATACCCAGGTTTTAACAATGAAGGCACCAATGGCAGATCCTGCAATTCCAATAAATCAAGAATAATTACTGAGTCACAAGGCATGAATTTTCTGAGCCCAGTTCCCAGATTGGAGTTCCCTAAGTTTGATGGCTAATCACCCAGATCTTGGGTACTCAAATGCAAAAGTTATTTCAAACTTATGCCCAACATTCCTAACCAGTAGAAAGTTATACTAACCTCTATGCATTTCGAGGGCAAAGCTGCTCAATGGTTCCAAAGCCTCAATGCATCACAAATAGACATAACATGGCAGCAGGTACTTGAATTTATTTCAGCCAGGTTTGAAGAACTAAAGGAAGCTAGGATCATAGCTGAGTTTAACAAGCTAAAGCAAATTGGTTCATATGCAGAATATGTGGAGAGGTTTGAAGAGCTTAAGGCATGCATGAAGATTTTGAATAATTACACAGAAGAGTACTTTATTTCTAGTTTCATTAGTGGTCTAAGTGAAGAATTGCTGGCTTTTATTATCATGTTTGAACCAACCACCCTACAGTAAACTATTGAGTTGGGCAGGAAACAAATCTTAACCCTAGATGCCATTGCAAGAAAATTCAAATCCAATACCAAAAACAACCCCCCACTATTTCAGAACAAGAAACCAGAAAACTCATATCAACCCATTCAAAGACCATTCCCAAACAACAAACAACAAACCGAAATGCTCACAGCCTCAGAGATGGCTGCAAGGAGGGAAAAGGGCCTATGCTATAATTGTGATGAGAGATTCACATATGGACACAAATGCAAATAGAGGATCAATTATATGATAATGACAGAAGAAGAGGAAACTGAATGCTCACAGGTTTTATATTCTGAAACACCAATTGATACATTAACTTTTGACACCATGGATGAAATACAAATGACATTGAGTGCACTATCAGGAGGAGACGGTATCACTACCATGAGGGTGTGGGGGCAGAACAAGAATAACAAACTGCAGATACTAATAGACTCAGAGAGTACCATAAGCTTCATTCAAGAATCTAATGCCAAAAAGTTGGGGTGTCAAGTTGTAGAGGCCAAACCTATTTTAGTGAGAGTGTCTAATGGACAGAGGCTAATCAGCACCAAGGTAGCAAAGGGTTTCAGCTGGACAATGCAGGGTCACACTTTCTCCTATACTCTGAGGCTATTAAAGAATGAGGGTTGTGACCTCATCTTTGGAGGAGATTAGTTAAAATCATGCACTCCAATAGAATTGGACTATGAACAAATTACATGCACTGTGACACTGAGGGGGGAAAGAGTGAAAATATAAGCACTTACCACCACTGCAGACTGCCAATTTATATCTACCCCATCATTGTTCAAAATGATGCATCAAGACTACCCTACCCAAATTGAAGAAATTTTTCTCCTAACCATCCAAGGGGAGGCACAGAAGGGGGATTTTCAGTTGACTCAGATGACAGAGCTACTAGAGGAGTACAGTGACATTTTTGAAGAACCAAAGGGTTTGCCACCTGTGAGAGGGACAGAGCACCAAATCATTTTAAAACCTGGCAGCACTCCCAAACACCAGTTCCCTTATAGGGCATCACATGACCAAAAAGATGAGATAGAGTATATAGTCAAGTAATTGCTGCTAAGTGGGGTTATTCGACCTAGCCAAAGTCCATTTGCATCACCAGTGCTGTTAGTATAGAAGAAGGATGCATCATGGAGTCTTTGTGTTGACTACAGTTACCTAAATGACCTAATTGTTAAGCATGAATTCCCAATCCCAATCATTGATGAGTTTCATGGGGAAAAATACTTTTTTCAAGATTGATTTAAGGTCAGGTTATTTCCAGATATTGATGAAACCAGAGCACAAATACCTAACTGCATTTAATACCCGTCATGGTCAGTTTGAATTCCTAGTTATGCCTTTTGGGTTGTGCAGTGCACCAGCCACATTTCAGTGCCTAATGAATCAAATGTTTAGTGACAGTCTGAGAAAGAATACACTGGTGTTTTTTGATGATATACTAGTCTACAGCAGGGGATGGGAGGAACACCTTCAACATTTGAGGGGTGTTCTGGGGAAGCTTAGGGACAACCAGCTTTTTGCCAAAAGAAGCAAATGCCAATTTGGGCAAAAACAGATAGAATATCTGGGCCACATCATCAACCAAGAGGTGGTGACCACTAACCCCCAGAAGATAGAGTGCATGGTGAATTGGCCCACACCCAGGACAGTAAAACAATTGAGAGGATTCCTAGGTTTGACTTGTTACTATAGGAAAATTGTGAAAGGATATGGGTTGCTGAGTAAACCACTAACCAACTTACTCAGGAAGGACATATTTATGTGGGGAGAAGAAGCTGAAGCAACTTTTCAAGAGTTGAAGAGGGCTATGATCACCACACTCATCCTACCTCTGCCAAATTTCTCCCAACCTTTTATTCTGGAGACTGATTCTAGTGGGTATGGGATTGGAGTTGTTCTCATGAAACAAGGGAAGCCAATAGCATATATGAGCAAAATTTTATGCCCTAGGAACCAGGCACTATCCATATATGAGAATGAATTCCTAGCTGTTCTTATGGCTGTAAAAAGGTGGAGACACTATTTGCAAGGACACAAGTTCATCATAAGGATAGACCAACAAGCACTCAAACATCTGCTGGATCAAAAGGTTATGAACCCTACCCAATAGAGGTAGATCACTAAACTATTGGGATTGAACTATGAAATCCAATATAGGAAGGGGAAGGAGAACAGGGCAGCTGATGCCCTATCAAGAGTAAAGGATGAAGAGGGAGAGAATTTTGAAATTTCCACAATAACACCTGTATGGATGCAGAAGGTAACCCAGAGTTATAAGGATGACCCTTTCACCATCAAGATACTAGAAGCTAAGTCTTTGGACATAACTTCATACCCAGAGTTTGAAGTCAATGAAGGACTTATCAGGTACAAGGGCAGGTTGGTAGTAGGGAATGATGCAGAACTGAGAAAGATGATTCTTGATGTAATGCATGGCTCAGCATATGGAGGGCATTCTGGAATAGGGGGAACTTACATGAGAGCTAAAAGGGTCTTCTATTGGCCTAAGATGAGGTTTGACATTACCCAGATGATCAAGAAATGTGAGGTCTGTGCTATGAACAAAAATAACTATGAGCCCTATTCAGGGTTACTACAACCTCTACCCATCCTAGAATAAGCATGGACACACATAAGCATGAACTTCATTGAGGGTTTGCCTTAAGTGAATGGAAAAAGTGTGATCCTAGTCATAGCGGACAAGTTTACTAAATATGGACACTTCCTACCCCTATCACATCCTTATTCAGCTCAGTCAGTGGCTCAACTATTCATGGATCATATATATAAGCTACATGGTTTGCTCCTAAGCATGGTAATAGACAGAGATACGGTGTTTACTAGTGTTTTTTTGGAGTGCGGTTTTCAAGATGATGGAGGTAAAACTTAACCTATCATCAGCCTACCACCCCCAAACCGATGGAAAAACTAAAAGATTGAATCAATGTTTGGAAAGCTAGCTAAGATGCATGGTACACAACAACCCAAGATCCTGGTTAAAATGGCTTAACCTTGCTGAGTATTGGTATAATACCAACTATCACACATGTTTAAAATCCACCCTTTTCAAGCTCTGTACAGGTATCCCCCTCCCTTACTCTCTACCCAACCCTATGTGAAGAATGCGGACACAGAAGCAGGGGAATTTGTGAAAGACCAGCATGAAATGATCAAACAATTAAGGGAAAACCTAATTCATGCACAGAATAGAATGAACGTTTATGCCGATAAGTCAAGGACTGAGAGAACCTATGCAATAGGCGAAGAGGTATACCTTAAATTAAAACCCTACCGGAAGAATTCAGGACAACTGAGGAATAATTTGAATCAATCTCCACGCTATTATGGCCCCTATAGGATCTTGGAGAGGATCGGAGAGGTCGCGTATCGCCTTGACCTGCCACCCGATTCGTGGATCCACCCCGTGTTTCATGTCTCCTTGTTGAAGAAACGACTGGACCCTGGCATGGCACCCTCTCTCGAACTATCAGCCGCGGCGGTGGAGGGCGATTGCGAGCTAGCTCCGAGGAAGGTTTTAGGGTTTTGTATGGTAAAAAGGATAAAATCAAAGGTGGAACAGATTTTGGTTGATTGGGGTGACGATTCTCAGAACAAGCCCACTTGGGAGGATGCTACATTCATCACGAAGAAATTGTTTGGGACGAATCCTTGCGGACAAGGATTTTATTTTCGGGGGGCAGATGTTGTGGAACAAGGGTTTGTTGAATGAATGGACGGGGTAGTGCCATATCTAGATGAAGCTCAAGGTTCAGATGTAGCCGGGTCATTGACTAAGTTGGGCAGCGGTCCGGGTTTAAAGAAAAATGGAGGTGAGGCGACCCATGGAGAGTGAGGCGGCCCATGGGGAACATCTTGAGGAGGTATTGCAGGTACTAAGGGGAAATTGGCTCAAGTCCTGCACCCCTATTGGGTCCAGTAAATTAATTTAAGCTTTGCAAAGCTCACACTTAAGCGTGTTTTAGTCTATTTTGATTATATTGTCATTTAGTAAGATATTTCGCATTTTGGCACATGGAATGTAACTAACCACATTCAGCTATTCCTATATATGCGGGAATACGGATGTGAGGAAGGCAATTAATCAAATTGCATAATTTCCTCTCCCAAATTCTCATCTGAAATCTATCTCCCTCATCCCTCTATCTCTTTCTCAATTAACTATACATTTTTCCCAGAATTACAGTCCATCATTTCCATAGAAACAAATTATAATTATAATTAATCAATATCACTACAGTTTTCAACCCTGTGTGATAGTTTGTATTGTACCAAAACTCAGCCAAACCTAGCCATTTAGCCCAACTCCTAGGGCTGTGATGAACCATACACCTTAGGTAGTTCTCTAGGCACTGGTTAACTCTCTCAGTCTGACCATCAGTTTGGGGGTTATATGTATTTGACATGTTTAATTGTACCCCCATCAATTTAAAAAGCTCCTTGAAAAAAGAACTGGTGAAAATGTTATCTCTGTCTGAAACTATGTGTGTGGGTAACCCATGTAGCTTATAAATCGTGTCAGGAAATAGGTTGTCCATAGTGAGAGCTGTGAAGGGGTGTGACAAGGCAGAAAAGTGTTCCAGGGTATCCCCCATGACCTATCTTACTCCTCTGACAATCCTCACATTCTTTCACCCAACATATAATGTCACTCATATAAGTACCTATCACCCCTGAGTGCCCTCCATAAGATGAGTTGTGCATAGCTGTTATAATATTTTTCCTAAGGTTTTGATAACCCCCCACACACAATCTGCCCTTATACCTGATCATGTCTCCCAACATGGTAAATATTGGAAATGTAGTAGAGTCTAGGGTTTGAGACTCTCTTACCTTCTGAACAAACTAATCTCCCTTGTAACTTTGAGATACCTCCTTCATTCATTCTTGAATAATTGTGGTGATGTTAGCACATGTGGTTTCACCTGGCCCTCTCCTGGATAAAGCATCAGCGGCTTTGTTCTCTAACCCCATTTTATACTGTATTTCATAGTTTAATCCCAATAATCTGGTCATCTATTTCTGCTGAGTAGAAGTCATTACTTTCTGATCCAACAGGTACTTGAGTGCTTGTTGTTCAGTTCTTATTACAAGTTTACCTCCATGTAGTTAATGTCTCCATCTATTCATAGCCATGAGAACTACCAAAACTCTCTCTCATATATATAAATAGTGCTTGATTCCTTAGGTATAAGATCTCACTCATAAAAGCTAGAGGTTTCCCTTCTTGCATCAAAACTGCACCTATTCCCATTCCACTTGCATTAGTCTCTAATACAAACTCCCTTGAAAAGTCTGGTAGATCTAGGACAGGAGCAATTGTCATAGCTTTCTTCAATCTGTCAAAAGCTGCTTGGGCATCTTCATTCCATTTGAATTGATCCTTTTTTAAGAGATCAGTCAATGGTCTACTAATGACCCCATATCACTGGACAAACTTCCCATAGTACCCTGTTAACCTTAAGAACCCTCTAAGCTATTTTAGTGTCTTGAGGGTAAGCCAATAAACCATGCATTATATTTTTTGGGGATCAGTAGCAACTCCATCTTTGGATATGATGTGCCCTAAGTACTTCACCTTGGTCTTTCCAAAACTGCATTTACTTTCCTTAGCATATAGCTTATTTCCCCTTAGTACCTGCAATACCTCCTCAAGATGTTCTAAATGCTCCTCCCAACTCTTGTTGTACACCAAAATATCATCAAAGAAAACTAGTACACTTTTCCTCAGCTGTTCTCTAAAAACCTTATTCGTAAGTGATTGGAAGGTGGTAAGGGCATTACACAACCCAAATGGCATGACTAAGAATTCATAGTGGCCATTCTGAGTGCTGAAAGCAGTTAAAAATATGTGCTCAGGTTTCATTAAGATCTAGAAGTAACCACTCCTTAGGTCAATCTTTGAGAAATACCTTCCTCCATGTAGCTCATCCAACAACTCATCAATTACTGGTATTGGGTAATCATGTTTCACTGTAAGAACATTTAAATACCTGTAGTGAACACACAACCTCCATGTAGTAGCCTTCTTCTTTACTAGAATCACTGGGGATGCAAAGGGGCTCTTGTTGTCTTGAATAATGCCTGTCTCCAACATTTCCTTCACTATTTGCTCAATAGCTTCCTTATGGTCATGTGTTGTCTTGTAGGGGTACTGATGTCTTGGAACACTTCCTGGTTTTAAAATAATCTGATGCTCAATGCCTCTCTCTAGTGGTAGCTCCTTAGGTTCCTCAAAGATGTCCTTGTATTTTTCAAGCAATACCTTCATATTTTCATTTCTTGCCTGATCCGTTTTAGCCATGGTCACCCAATACACTTCTTCTATTTGAGCACATTGCTCCTCAAGCACCAATTTGTAAAGAGATGACCCTGAAATGAGTCTACACTCTTCTGTGGATGTCAGGTCCTGAAGCCTCACTCTCTTACTTCTTAGTGTTACAGTAAAACTCATCTTAGTATAGTCTAAATCAATAGGGGTGCAGGACTTGAGCCAATCTCCCCCTAATATGAGATCACACCCTTCATTCTGTAGAACTCTCAGTGGATAATTAAACTGCTGTCCTTGTATTTCCCATTTAAAATTTTCCACACACTTACTACTCACCATCTTGTTGCCATTAACTACTCTCACCAACAGTGGTTTAGTTGAACCCATATGACAACCCAACAGATTTGCAGTCTTCTCCTGAATAAAGCTTAAGGTACTCCCTTAATTAATTAAAATATGCATCTTGTGTTCCCCATGTTGCCCAATAACCCTCATAATAGTAATTCCATCCTCTCCTGAGATAGCATTTACATACATATGCACCTCCTCCATGATGTCAAGTGCCTCAATGTTTGTTTCTTCACTATGCTGCAAATGGCTGAGTTCTTCTTCTTCTTTAGTCATAATCATGTAGCTGATTCTATTCTTGCACCTATGGCCTAGTATGAATTTCTCATCACAATTGTAGCATAATCCCTTCTCTCTTCCAGCAGCCATCTCTCCTGAAGTCAACAATTTAGTAGGAGGCTTCTGGGTGTAAATGGGAACTGTCCTTGCAGGTGTAGCTTCTTTAGTCTTACTTTTTGGGTAGTTTTTGTCTCTGGGGGTCCCTTTTAGCTTCTTGGTGATAGCCTCCAAGGTAATTATTGTTTCTTACCTAGGTCAATAACCTGCTGTAGTGTGGCAGGCTCAAACATAGTAACATAGGCATGTACCTCTTCATATAATCCACTAATGAAACTGGCAACAAATTAATCCTCGGAATAACTCTGATTAAGAAACAGCATACAAGCCTTAAGCTCCTCAGATTTCTCCACATAGTCCATGTATGAACCTGTGTGTTTCAGCTTGTTAAACTCTGCAATTATCTTGGTTTCCTTAAGTTGTTCAAACCTGGCTGATATGATGTCTAAAGACTGCCCCCATGATATTTCACTCTGATTGCCACTGAAATTCAGATACCACATAGCTACTTTCCCTTCAAAGTGCATAGCATCTAGGGTAACCTTTTGTGAATCTGACATAAGGGGTGCTAATTTGAAGTACCCATTGCATTTAAGGATCCATGATTTGGGCTGTGTGCCATCAAAATGGGGAAAATCAATTCTGTGCATAGGGTGTGTGCTGTGATTTCCTGAGTATTCAATCAATTGTTTATACCTGTTGCTTGTGTTTGAGCTGTGTCCTTTTTCATTTGCAGGTGTGGAAAAAGTTCTGCCCAAGATTGACTCTCCTTCAGACTGGCCTCTTCCTTTTTCTGGGTTAAGGAGATGCATCTAGATGGTTGCTATAGTGAGGTGCTCTAACTTGCTGGTAAGGTTCTGGTTTTGCTCCATAATATCTTACCTGATGTGTGTGATTTGGGCCCTTGTTTCAGAATTAATTTCTTAAATTTGTTTCTGTACTTTAATTTTTGATGCTTCCCTTTTCTGGTCTTCAGTTTGCAGAATCTGATCAAGCTTTTTTTGAGCTTCTTGGAGGTCTTTGAAATGGGTGATGTCAGCCATGTCCGAGGATCGACTTCTCTGGTGCCAATTGTTATAGGTAGATTGGTTTTATATTTAATTGTAATTTCTCTGTAATTAAATTGATGGAATTTGCACTGTAATTGTGTTGAAAGGTAAATCTTGAGGGAGAAGTAGATGAAAAGGTAGGTAGATGGAGAGGATTACAAAGAGAGAAGTAATTTCATGTAAATGCTTAATAATATTTCTGCGTACTGTTCCATTGGTTTACATAGAGAAATTGTGGTTGGACCACTTGATTTAAATGATAAAAACACCCATAAAATATCTAATAATTTGGACCGCCACCTATTTAATTAATTAAAGCCCAACACTAAAGAATTGAATAGCCCAACCCAGATTCAGCCCATTAGTCCATTCGGTCTAGCATTTGTCCAGCCATCTCTTGACCCGTTGACTGGCCCGTGCCCGCTTCTGCACCCGACCTCTCCTTTTCTCTTTCTTGTTCACAATTGATCCCAAAGATCGTATTTTTACCTTTCTCTTCCTCCTCCTCCAAATTAGAGTTCTTATCCAATTATTTGCCCATTTTCACCATCTCCGAATGTATGGTCATGACACGTCACTGCCTGGAATGCGTTGAGGGCCGGCCGACCTAATATTCCATTATATGCCGACCTCCCACGGACTTTCAAAAACTTCAGATTTCTCTTTACCTACAACTCATCCTTCCCTAATATCACTGTCAGTGTCAGCTCTCCCTCCATAACCACTTATGCTCCATTAAATTCATATATGGGCGTATTCACAGATCGCACCTTCATCTCCAACTTAATTTGTTCAAGACAATCCATGTATATTATATTGACCAAGCTCCCATTGTCCACAAAAATTCTGCCGACCTCTTACCCTGCTATCTCAGCCTCAATTACCAACGCATCATTGTGATCCTCCTAAAGCCCGCATCGCTCGTTAGGACCAAAAGAGATGATTGGTCGGATGTCTGTGGACGTCGACTTAAACTAGCGACCTCCCACGTTCCCGGGTGAGCAGATTTGACATGCTTTTTCCGTGCACTATTGGTATCGCCATCCGTCGGTCCACCTGAAATCATATTTATTCTCCCTTTGTTTCTTCTCGGGCCATCATGTCCATGATTTCCTTGTCGTGGCTGCATCTCGACCTGATCCTGAGGTGGATCCCTCGGTGGTGGCAGGGGCAATGGCTGCCTCAGCTCCATATCTCTGTAAACAACTTCTTTCAAATGCCCTGCCCTTATGAGTCTTTCCATTTCTTCCTTAAGATGTCTGCACCTCTCCGTGGAGTGACCATAATTATTGTGGAAGAAACAAAAGAAATTTGATTTGGGATGAGTAGGGATCGACGTGCGATTTTCAGGACATTTTATATCATTAGGTACCAGGCTCTCCATGATAGTAAACACCTTAGCCTGCGGGTAAGCCAGTGGTGTAAAATCCTCGTTCCTCTAGTTTTGCATATCTATCTCAGGCTTTTCCCTCACCAAGGGACTCGGGGTTAGGAGTCCGCACACTATTCTTCTGAGTTCTCTTCTAACTTCCCTCCTTGAAATATCACCTCCTATCTCTGCGACCTCCTCGCCGAATCCCACACGATGTTCCTCCCCCGCTTCCTCCACTTGTATGTATTTGTGGCATCTCTCTAGGACCTCATCGTAAGTTCGTGCCTCTTTCTTGACTAGCGACTTGCGTTAATCTTCTATTTCGTTCTGTAGCGGTAGGTACCTCCAATGTGGCACTAGTGAACCTGTTAAAATATTGCTTCAAGGTTTCTCCAGGTCGCTGCACCATAGTAAAGAGCGACTGTGCAGTCTTTTCGTTCTATCTCACAATGGAAAATTATTTTAAGAAAGGTGCACGCAGAACTTTAAAGTTGGTAATTTTTCCTTTCGCCAATTTATAGAATAGCTCTGTGCGATTCCCCTTAAGGTAGATACAAAAGACCGACACGCCACGACATCTGTATACCCGTGTAACATTGTCTCGTTCTCAAATAGCTGCAAATGTTCCACTGGATCTGTCAGCCCGCGATATTGGAATTCCAGCTCCTTATACCCCTTGGGCATCACAGCTCGCAACATGTCATTTGAAAGAGGATGCCTTTTATCTTCGTCCAGCTTTCCTACTTCTACCCGCCTTTGCAATTTTAACAAGGCTTCCCGAATCTCTCTAAACGCCTTTTTCCCTGGCCCGACCTCATTCTCACCATTCCCCTCATAGTATTCACTCTGACTCTTACGTGATTTATCTTGAGATTCCCCATCTGTACTTGATGTTTGTGTCCCACTCTAGCTGGTGTGTTTACTATGTCGCCGAACTCGATGGTTATAATGGTTTTGCCCTATGTTCACACTCTTCATCTTCTTGTGCTTGTACTTATGGGTATGAGGCTCCGTGGACGAGGTAGAACTTGAAGAATCTACCTCTTTTCGTTTACTCCAGGCTTTCCTTTCGTGAGAAGATCTCCGAGATAGAGACCCTCCAATTTGTTTTGTCTTTCTCGTTACAAATTTCTCTCCCTGCCCTCCATTCGATCAATCTGCCTTATCTTTCGAAGTACCCAGCTCGCCTGCCAGGTAGTTGTTTAGTTCTTCCTGTTTCTCTATGTTTTGCATGTAATTGTTTTGTTTTTCTCTGTGTTTTTAGATAGATTTTTATATTGATTTTAGTAGTTTTGAGTCGTTTTTCGTTAGGTTTTTAGATTGTTTTTCTTGTTTTATTGTTTTTTGTGTTTCTTGCCAACTTTATATTAATTTGGTTTAATTTGTTCAATTACCTTGAGGTTTGGTAAAATTCTTGGGTTTTTATGTTCAAATCTCTATTTATAGGCTAAGGCATTGAGGACCAAAATTCAGGCCAAGAGAGGCTCAAAAATGGCCAAACATTCTGGAATGCTGGCCTAGTCTCGCGCCCTCTCGCGCCACCCGGCGCCCCGCGCGCGCCAGCTCGCGCCCGCTCGCGGCCATCCCGCCCGGCAGCAACACGCACGCGCCCAGCATCTCCAGGCAGCGCCCGCGCGCGCAACCTCGCGCCTGCGCGCGGCCTCTCGCCAGCGCCCGCGCCTGCTCGCCAGCACTCGCCGAGCGTCGACATGCGGCGCCATCCCGCGCGCCGCAACCTCGCGCCTGCGCGCGGCCTCTCGCCAGCGCCCGCGCCTGCTCGCCAGCACACGCCTAGCCGACCAGCCGCCCAGGCTCGGCCATGGCCGAGGCCCACATCGAGCCATGGTCAAGCCATCTCGAGCCATATCGAGCCAAAATGTGCCAAAAAGCTAGCCAAAAGGGTCTAGGAAGGTGGCCTCCGGGTCAAACTTGGTCAAATTCAAGAATTTTCAAGCCTCTAATGGCTAATTTGGCCCATTTAAACCCAATTAAATGTAATATAAATAGACTACAACTCTCATTTTTGTAAAAACACCTCCTCCCAACCCAAGCTTGGGTTTGGGACTTAATTTCTCTCTCTAGATTTTAATTTTCAAGCTTTGCCTTGGGTTTGTAAGCTCAAGAAGGATTCAAGTACTCCCTTGGATTTTTAATTCCTTGCAATTTCAAACAAGATTTTGGATTCTCTCTTTAATTCTAGTAAGCTTTCTTTTAATTTCATGCTTTGTTCTTCATTTGTTTTATGCTTTTTGCCTTAGGTATTAGAATTTGTGCTTGATCTTTTGAATTATCCATGGAATCTAGTTGAGTGACACAATTAGATCATAGATTGAGGCCTAGATCGTTTAATTTCACGTTATTTTACATGTTTCATGCATTTTTCTTCCTTTCATGCTTTTAGCCTTAGCACCTTGAATTCATGATGAAACATATGAATTGGCTATGGAATCTAGATGAGTGACACGTCTAGATCATAGATCGGCTCTTGGATCATCTTGATTTTGAGTTTTACACATGCTTTATTTTAAATCTTATTTTTGTGCTTTGTTTCATGCTTAATCTTAGCTCTACTCTTTGTTGCTTGTTATTTTCCTTAAAGTTTTGAACTTTCTTGTTAATTTCCATTGCTTTATCCATCCATGCTTTCAATTTCAGTTAATTTGCTTTATTTGAGTTTTTATGCATTGTTGTACCTTGTGCTTGCATGCTTGTACTCGGTGAAACATTGCATTTTCTTGCTTTTTTTCATTATTGCTTTGCATTTTCAATTAAGGCACACGACCGAGGCATCCTACCAACTTGTTATTTCAATTTCTAGCTTATTTTAGCTATTTTAATTGCTTTATTTTTATTTTCTTTATTTTTCCAAGCTTGAAACACATTGAAACCTTCAATCGAATCGAATTCCAATAATACCAAGCCATGAACCCGTTGATTCATTTCAACACCACGAAAACTCTTCTAACACTCTAGCGGCACAAAATCCATAAGCCCTTCTAATAATCCTTTTTTTATTTGACAGGGCTTATCTTTGGGTAAATCTCTCCATTCTTTCGTCTCTATATTAACCACTTTATGTGACACAGCCTCTGGCATCTTCGCCTCCAGGTCTCCTTTTGGCTCTATTCCATTATGTTGTCTTGGGGAGGGTGGCGGTGTGCCACCCAAATTCTGAACTGCTGGTTCCCCCTGAGAAGGTGTTTGTCCGTCTTTTGCTGGCTCTCCTTTATTGATTTCTGCCATCTTGTTCTTCTTCTTAAGTTTGTTTGATCCAAAACCAAAGTCTAAGGTTCTGGGTTGTATGTTTTTATCCTTCATGCTGCGCTTGTGAAATTTCTCACCCCTTTCGCTTAAGGACTCGATGCCCCTCTTTCCCACAGACGGCGCCACTTGATAAAACCAAAAGGATTGGTTACCAAGAATATGGGGTACTAACCTCAAATAAGAGATCAACGACCTGAATAACTTTCGCTTAAGGACTCGATGCCCCTCTTTCCCTGAATATTGGGTACTGACATTAAATATGAAGTCAGCGACCTTAATAACTCCAAATGACCTTGCGACGACCTAATTGATCTCCAAGAGACTCCTGACGACCTGATCGATCCTGCAAAACAACACCTAATGCCAAGGCGGTGAGCGACCCCTAGGCCCTCTGATGATTAAGTTAGTCAGTGCGAGAGAGATTCGAGAGCTCAAAATACGTAGGATATGAAATCAACTTATAGAGAAAAGCGAGGCATGGGTACTCTTTTTATAGATAAGAGAAGTATTCCCCAAGTTAGGGTTCCCCTCTCCTACTTGAAGAGAATATTTTTGGTGGGTATAGTATAGATAAGGTTCGTGTGGCTTGGTGTTATCGAAATTCGATTAATTATAGAGATCAATGTATTTTTAGCTTTGTGGAATTAAAGGAAAATGGGAATACATGGAAACTAGATGAAACTATAACTAACTATGAAAGTAAATACAAGTATTTCGTATGCCTCGTGTGTATGCCATATTGAAATTGCAAGCAATAATGAATATAAGTAATAAAAAGCAAGGAAACAACAAAGTACAACTAGAACAACCTAAGGTACACCTATGCTTGCATGATCATGAAAACTTAAATAATGCGAAATAACAAAAGTCGAAAGCATCAATGGAAAGAGCAATAAAAGTTGACCAGAAAGTTAAAAAATTTACGAGAAACAATTAGAAACAGAGAGTAGATCTAAGACTCAATATAAAACTATGCATGAAAATAAAAACCAAAATAAAGCATATGAAATACTTAAAATAGAAACGATCAAGGACCCGATCTATGATCTTGGTGTGTCACTCACCTAGATTCCATAGCCAAATCACAAAATCCAACAACAGATCTAAGAGCTAAGGCAAAATGCATAAATTGAAGAACAAGCTTGAAATTGAAGAACTAGAGATAGAAAGTAAATCCAAAAACTAGAGAGACAAAATAAATCTTAAAACTAGAGAGAAAATAAATCCCTAACCCATGCAAGAGGTGGGAGGAGAGTTGATCCTTTCTTTGGGGAAAGACGTGGGGATTATATAGTTAGTTGTAGGGGCAATACCTTCAAAAATGCCAAAACTCCCGAGGCTTCCTACGATGCAGTTAATCGACAGGTGTGCATTTGATCGACTGCATGTCGATCGACTGAAGAGTATTCGATCGACTGCCCTTCTGCAGCTTCATTCCAATCTCTGTTGTTCAGTCGATTTGGCCCACTTTCAGTCAATTCTATAGTAGATTGGGGCTTCTTTCGACTTGGTTTTTCTTGTTTTCCATTCCAGAATGTCCACCAGGCGAATCTAACTCTTTAAGCCACCTACGAAATAAGAATCTTGAACTTAAGAACCCAAAAATCACACAAACATTTCCAACATCATATACTTAAGGCTAAAAACATTAAAAAAAAGAAAATAACCTTATAATCTAAAGAAAATCAACTCAAAACCACTAAGAACGACACAAAACCCTAATTAAAAACTCGATAAAAATACCACAATTACATGCAAAAAGACCACCCCACACATATCAGTTTGTTCATTCTCGAACAGCAAAAAGAATCACTACTATAGAAATCACTTTTTAAGGCGGTTTTTTTTTTATTTTAAGGCGGTTTTAAAACCTGTCTCTTATACACATCTAGATGTGTATAAGAGACAGGTAGTATATACGGTTTCAACGGCGATTTTATTGAACCGACGTCGAAAAAGTGAGAATTTACGGCGGTTTTAAGGCTATTATAACGGCGGTTTAAAAACCGCCGTAGTATATACRGTTTCAACGGHGRTTTTATAGAACYGACGTCGAAAAAGTGAGAATTTACGGTGGTTTCTAAAACCGCCGTAGATCAATACCTATTTACGGCGGTTCTTAAGAAATACCTTCTAAAAAGTCTGTTTCCAGAACGGACATTTTACAGCGGTTCTTGAAATTACCTTCTAGAAAGTAGGAAAAAATTTTTAAAAAAAAATGAAAGCAGGTGCACTTTTTCATTTCTACCTACATATTTCATTTCTTTTTCTTCTCTGCTGCTGCTAGTACAATCTTGTCCCTTTTTTTTTATAAGAATGCCATATAAACACAACAAAATCGGATAAATCATTCCAGTTGTATTTCCTTTTTAATAAACAAATATTTCCAGAAAAAGAACTAGACAGAAAATAATCCTTGGTATCTAAACTAACTCCAAGTACTAAAAAAGAATACATTCTCGACTACCCGTTTATCGGATTGTGTTGGGGGTAACTGTGTCATTTGTTATACTCGTTCGACCGGCTTAGCCGATGACAACGGATTGATCACTTGGCCTTAGCTCTCATTCAACAAATAACATCACAGCTCGGCTCATCAAACGGCATATTTAGATCAGGAAGAACGAATTTAGCATCTGTTTTTTCGTCAGGACAGGCATCATGTGATGCCGACGGTTGTAGTGTAATATCATTCACTGGGACAACTGGCGACATTATAGTTGGAATGGAATGAGACGCTGTTGACTCTAGATGAAGTTGACCGGAAATTGATTCCTCGGCTAAGGATGTGGACTTCGACTTTTTATCCAAATAGGGTTGCAATTCAACTTGAATCAAAGATAAATGTTACTGTTGACAGGGGAAAAAGTATTTAACTTCCAATGTATTTCATTAAAAAGTATTATAACAAGAACCAGGAAACAAAAAATTAAAAAAACAAATTGAGATTGCAATTTGCAACAAGGGTAAAAGCTTTAAGATTGGATTACAATTTGAAAAATGAATGGAGTCAAAGTTAAAATGTAAGTTACATGACGAACAAAAATAAAYAATTCTTATGCGTACTGCAAAGAAAGAAATAACAGGGAATGTTGAAAAGAATATCAATTAAAAGAAAAGGCAAGTACCATAGGAGCTAGCTCTTATCTGCTTTCTGCATTAACACACAGCACACATCAACTTGTTGGGTGTAATTCTTCGAACTTTGATTGTTATAGAAATCAAAAACGACACTGAAGAAAAAACTGCAATGCAACTAAAAAGAAAACGGAAAAACAATCAATCTACAACTAATGAAGTTGCTAAACACTTTTTAGATTATTATTATTTTATTTAACAGAAACTACCAAGATAAGTATCTCAAGCAATTTATATAATAGAGACACACATGCATCCAAGCAAGTAATAAAATATTTTTTTAAAAAAAATTTATCTTTGATGAATAATATCCATCTATCAAGCTCAGGGAGAGAGAAAAAAACAGCATTGTATATCAAAATCAACAGTAAGTATGATAAATTTTAAAGCCATGTACAAAAAATTATACCATTGGATGAAGCATTCCAAATTACAATATAATCCAAAAACACATCACGCGTCAAACTTTCATGAATAATCAAATATAAGTATTTTTCAAAAGGACATTATATTTACCTCATATTTATCAACCAGATCCTGTAAACACTTCAAACAATCCACAAAAACTCTTCCAAGACATATTTTGCTCTGGATTTTGAGCAGGGGTCAGCAACGGCTGCACCAAAAAAAAAAGAACAAAATATTAAAAAGCCAAAGGAAACCAAAAAAAAAAACCAAAGAAAGCAAGATGGCACCTCAGAAACTTCAGAATCTTTATTCTCACGATCCGCTCCGTTATCATCAGAAGCTAAAGGTGCATTATACGACACACTCAAACGGTCATCAACTTCTTCTTGTGCTACGCATTCCGTTGTTTATGAGAAGTCAAATTAGAGCAAGGAAACTTCTATACCAATCCCGAGAATAAGAAATCTATTAGAAAACCAAGCAAAACGAAAGGAAAAAAAAACAATCTTTAGCGCCACGTACTAAACAGTTCTAATCGATATTGTACGGTGCCTTCACAGCACCATCCACCCCCTTCATTTACAATCGTGGATCTCCTAATATAAAAAACCTAAACTTGATTTTATGACTTTAATTAAGTGAATAATGGTACCGCCGCAGAAGTTCCAATAATAAAATTAGTTGTTAGAAACTTTGGATTCGGACTTTTTCTAAGGAMGTTTGGTTAGGAGAASTATTTTATAATTAACAAGAAGAAACAAATAGGGTCACTAAATTAAGGAAATCC
The DNA here is from genome assembly GCA_014905375.1 of Phtheirospermum japonicum. Classification (NCBI taxonomy): domain Eukaryota; kingdom Viridiplantae; phylum Streptophyta; class Magnoliopsida; order Lamiales; family Orobanchaceae; genus Phtheirospermum; species Phtheirospermum japonicum. Next base: position 132,831 of record BMAC01000937.1, read on the forward strand.
AATAAACTTACAAGAATCATCTCATGGTACAGAATCACCAACTCTTATGAACTGAAGACTATATGCATAAAACTAWATTCACACAAGCAAACATCTGGTACTGGAGCAACAAGAAACCCATTATTGTTGGAATTCAAACTCAACTACTTTAATAAGATGTGATCAAATATCCTGCACTRCAKCATCTCAACTTGCAGATTTACTCAATTGCAGACTCAATTTGTATAAAATGGTAGTGTCTACTAATTTAAGAATCCAAAAGTATTTAAAAAATGAAGAAAAATGAAAATAATGATGCGGAGATAACTTATACAGTTATATTTCTGCATATAGCAAGTTCTTTAATCTGCAGGTTTTTTAAGTGCTATCTGGTTCTGTGTCTGCATGTTTATGTATTTTAACAGCTATAAACAAAAACCAGCCCTGTTGTTTATTACAACTCTGATGACAATTATATTGTTTCTGGAACAGAATAGTCTTTTTGTCAATACTG
>BMAC01000937.1:135314-148155 GCA_014905375.1 Phtheirospermum japonicum
AAAACCGCCATTAAAAGGTCATTTTACGGCGTTTTTCACAAAACCGACGTAAAAACTGGAGGGTAGCTGAATTTAACGGCGGTTTACAAAAAATCGCCGTAAAATCCAGAACATTCTACGGCTGTTTTTTGTATACCGCCGTAAATTCAGCTAGCCTCCATCTTTTAAAGTCGGTTCTCAAATAACCGCCGTAGAATATTTAAGTTTTTATGGCGGTTCTCAAATAACCGCCGTAGAATGTAAATAAACCACAACCGCCGTTAAAAGTATTTTTAAGGCGGTTTTCAAATAACCGCCTTTAATTAACAGCCTTAGAAAGTTGTTTCTGTAGTAGTGAATCGAGAATGTACATGTAATGAATAATATGTAAGAAGAAAAAATCCATGTGCTTATCCTAATCAATATTATGAAAGTATCAACATAAACTCATTATCGCCAAGCATTGCTCGTATTACTCTTTCTCAAATGAAAACCAAATCGATGAATTCCTCTCAAATGGAATTTTGAGGGTGTTCGCTCAATTCACTCAAGTGTTTGTTATATGGGACGTGTATACGCTCAAGTCGGACAATGCATGCACCTTGTCAAGATTTCACAAATCAGAAACACAAAATCACCAATAGTAGATGACCAAACAAGAATCGAAAGTGCTCTTTATTTCGGGCTGTAATGTTGGCTCTTTGGTAAGGTATGGAATATGGATATAGTGGCTAACACACAATCTAATGTGATCAATAACACACAAAACCCTAACTTCTAGAACTCGAAGCTTAAAATCGCTTCACCCTTCCCAAATTACCAAACTTTCATTCGAAACCATTTTGTTTATTTACACACTTTTCCGATTTTATTTCACAACACTTAGAAACCTTTTGAATTTGCTTCTTTTTACTAAACTTGTCCTTTTTAAACTTTAGGCTTTTTGCTGGAATGCACGCTTTATCACTTTTCATGATTTGTGTTGGAGTTTATTATTATTATTTTTTTTGTATACAAAACTCAAAACCATATACCCACAATTGATTTCCCACACATTTCCAGCCAACTAACAACATAAACTCTCATCTCACAATATGAAGATATAAGAGCTAAAATCGAGCTCGACTAACAAGAAACGGGGCATAGGCTCAAGGGGGCTCATTTGAGATATTGAAGTAGCTTATATATTTGGATATGGCCGAAATAAGGGTTATATATGTGCCACAAAGTCATTTCCAAACTCAATCATGTACGAGAAAAATTAAGCCTCCTCAATGCAATTTCCATAAAAAATGCAAGCAAAACCGATAATTCACACAAGGCTACTCACAAGTTTGCACCGGGGTTTGGTAAACAGAATCAAAAGAGCTTTTAGAGCTTTGCAATCTTTTCACGAGTAAATGTTGATTATATATATATAGGCGGGTTTTGGACAAAGCACAAAAAATCAACTCCTTACACAAGAGGGCATAAACATGTAAATACCCGACAAGTAAACTATTCAAACTTCCAAGCATGTGGTAATTGCTTAACAATGTATTGAAGACACAAAAAACACAACAATGACTCAACCATATAAATGCGCAATTAGTGAGCGTCACTTCGCCAAGGCTTGAATATGAAAAGACAAATTGTGCTTTGTAAAACCCGGACCCTAACCACTTACCTACCCTACACTTAAATCGTGCAACACCCTTATTGCATTTTAATGAAAATCAAGTAAAAGGAGGGTGAGATAGAGGTTTCCTTAATCGATTGAGTTTGGGTCGAGCTCGGTGGGGTCCACTTAAGCATCCAAGCAATCCAAGCATAAATCGAGCATGGCTTGTTTCTCCCGGCTCCATGAACGCTACCAATCTTATCAATTCGTCCAAAGTTGAAGTCTGAAAATAAAATATTATAAAAGAAAATCACACAAAATCAAAAACATGAGAAAATATGCACATGAATCAAAACAAAGCAAAGTCAAGGATTAAAAAGCACCAAAAGACAACACAACATTTTTTTTAATTTTTAATTTTTCGGATGTTTTTGGATTTTTATATAGTAAGAAAGTAAGAAATAAAGAAATGTAAAAATAAAAGAGATAAACGAAAGAAACATGGGTTGCCTCCAAAGAAGCGCTAGTTTTACGTTATTAACTTGACGAACTCCCTTCTTGAACATGGTGAAGTCGAGACGGGAGGATCCACTATAGCCATATCCTCCTTGTCGGGAGGGTCCACTCTTCAAAACGTTCTTGGGGCGTCGAACGGCAATGGCCTTCGATGAAAAGAAAGCATTCTAAACGAGCGAGTAAAAGTCATCTTGGCTTGATCCTCGGGTGGAATTGTGGTTTTAAAGTGATCCGACAACTCATCCAATAAAATATAGGAATAATGGACGACTAGCTTGTCCAACATTTTGTCAATAAACGGGAGAGGTAAATGATCCTTCTTGGTGGCCGCATTCATCTTTCTAAAACTGATACACATCCTCCATCCCATTGTAGCCCTCGTGGCCAACAATTCTCCCTTTTTGTTCTCAATAACGGATATGCCGCTCTTGTTTGGTACTATGTAAATGGGATTCACCTACTCACTTTCAGCAATTGCAAACATCAAGCCTTCCTCCAACAATTTCAATAAGACTTGGATTCAAACGCCTTTGGAATTCTCGAGAAGGTTTGGCATCATTCTCCAAAACGATCTTATGCATGTAAGTATAAGGGCTAATTCCCTTGATTTCTCTGAGATTCCAACAAATAGCACCCTTATGAACTTTAAGCACTTCAATTGACCTCTCTTCTTCTTCTCGATTCGAATTGGCCAAGATAATAACCGGTTTGTTCTCCTCTTCCTCCAAATATACATACTTGAGGTGAGATGGGGGAGGCTTAAGCTCGGGCTTGTGGCTCCTCTCGACCTCACTGGGGGCTAATTCGAAGAATTCGACGATCCCCTCAAGATAATCTTCAAGATTTTCACTCCTATCATCAAAACAATCTCCCCCTCCCCCTCCAAAATTTTGTCGTTGCTCTCAACAACACATAAAAAAACTTCCTCCCAAAAACCTTGGGCACATTGAAGCACAATTGAATCGTCATTACGAACAAGGGTTTCAATATCCTCACAACAACCTTCAGCACGAACTCCCGGGTCAAACTCTTCCTCAATGATCATTTCCTCCATATAAACTTGTTCGAACAATTCTCGGATCACATCCATATGTAAGAAATCCTCAAAAGATATGCGTGATGGAGAAGGCATAAGGGCCTTAGAAGTTGGTGCCTTGTACGGGTTCGAAGACTTGTGTAAGACATCAGGAAGATGGAATAATCGCCCCCAAAAAGGGTTTGTTAACATCTTTCATAGGGAGGGGGCATTTTGGGCAAAGGAGCTCACATCTCCAAACAACTAGACATATTCAGACATGGCAACATGGTTTTGCACCATGACCTCCCAAGTTGCCAAAACCATTATAACTCATCCCATTCCCAACATGGTTTGCACCATGCCCTCCCATGTTGGGAATGTAACCTCCATTGCCATAAAGATTGTATGCATTACCTTGGAGTAGGCTCATGTTGGAATTCACTTGCATACACCCAAGAAAAAACATTAAATACAAAAGAAAACTAAAAACATAAAGAGACTAAAAAAAAATCAAATACCTTATACACCCAAGAAAAAACATTAAATACAAAAGAAAACTAAAAACATAAAGAGACTAAAAGAAAATCAAATACCTTAACCAAGCCGAGTAGCAACGGCGCCAATTTGAAGAGAAGAGTTTTTGTGGGTGTAGTATAGTGAAGGTTCGTGTGTCTTGGTATTATCAGAATTCGATTGATTATAGAGATCAATGTGTTTTTAGCTTTGTAGAATTGAAGGAAAACGGGAATAAATGGAAACTAGATGAAACTATGACTAACAATGAAAGTAAATGCAAGTATTTCGTATGCCTCGTGCATATGCCATATTGGAATTGCAAGCAATAATAAAAACAAGCAATAAAAAGCAAGGAAACAACAAAGTACAACTAGCACAACCTAAGGTACAACTATGCTTGCATGATCATGAAATCTTAAATAATGCGAAATATTGAAAATCGAAAGCATCAATGGAATGAGCAATAAAAGTTAACGTGAAAGTTACGAGAAACAACTAGAAACGAAGAGTAGATCTTGGATTCAACATAAAACTATGCATGAAAATAAAAACCAAAATAAAGCATATGAAATACTCAAAATTATAAAAACGATCAAGGACCCAATCTATGATCTTGGTGTGTCACTCACCTAGATTCCATAGCCAAATAACAAAATGCAACAACATATCTAATAGCTAAGGCAAAAAGCATAAATTGAAGAACAAGCTTGAAATTAAAAAAAAGGGAAGAAAATAAAGTAAAACTTACTTGAATTAAGAAAGAGGATCCAAAAGCTTGAATGAAACTACAATAAAAATAAAAATCCAAGTGATGACTTGAATTCTTATTGAGCTTACAAACCCAAGGAAAAGCTTGAAATTAAATCTAAGAACTAGAGCGAGAAAGTAAATCTAAGGACTAGAGAGAGAAAATAAATCCCGAACCCATGCAAGAGTTGGGAGGAGAGTTGATCCTTTCTTTAAGGCAAGATGTGGGGTCTATATAGTCGTTTGTAGGGGTAAAATAATCAAAAATGCCAAAAATCCCGAAGCTTCCTGCGATGCAATCGATCGATAGGTGTGCAGTCGATCGACTGCCTGTCGATCAACTGAAGAGCAGTCGATTGACTGCCTTTTGCAGATCTGTTCCAGTCTATTTTGTTAAGTTGATTTGGCCTACTTTCAGTTGATTTGTCAATCGATTCTACAGTCGATTCGGGCTGCTTACAATCAATTTGGTAGTTGATTCAGGCTTCTTTCGGCTAGGTTTTTCTCGTTTTCCATTCCAGAATGTCCGCCGGGTGAATCTAACTCTTTTAGCCACATACAAAACAAGAATTTTGAACTTAAAACCCCAAAATCACACAAACATCTCCAACATCGTATACTTAAGGCTAAAAACATTAAAACAAGAAAACAATCTAATAACCTAAAGAAACTCGATTCAAAACAACTATAAGCGACATAAAACCCTAATTAAAAACATGATAAAACACCACAATTACATGCAAAACACTACTATAATACCATAAATACCACAACCAACTTAGAATTAGAATTCCTTCTGTATGCTATGTTCCCATAAATAATAGAGCTCTTGCTAAATTACCTGAATAGCCCGGGGCTTATAATATTTTGTCCATGAGTGTCAATTTGCCAGGACCCCACAAAACAACCCATATTAGCCCACCAAGGCCCAAAACCATGAGGCCCAACATTAAGAGCTCGCTACCCCATATAAAGAGCTCGTTACCCCATATAAGCTGCCACTAGGTGTCGAGATGGTATAATAATACCCATATCATAAGAGCTCGCTACACCATATAAGAGCTCGCCACTCCTATATGTCAGGTCGCTACTCCTCAAAACAGCTCGCCCAACTCCTAGAAGGATTGCCCCTCCTAAGAAATAAGATTGCTTACCCAAATTACCATAAATACTTACACGCAGCCGGCATGAATATTTGATATTGTATCAGCTAGTCCCCCATATTTTGGGTGATTGAGGTACGAAATCAGGTAGAATATATAAGAAGTAAAAGAATACATCAGCCCCAAAACCACAAACCTTTTACTCGACCTAAAACAGATCAGTAAAAAAGAATCGTCCCAAACTATAAAATAATACTTAATCATCGCCTTATTACCATAAAACATTTCGTTAATTTGCCACAAGATCGCACAAATCATGAACCCAACTCTCCATATTAAGCTATTATAATACCATTTACCTAATAAGAACTCTCCACCTCATCAAAGAGCTCGCCACTCTTGTATGAGAGGTCGCTGGCTCCACAAACATCTCACTCTCCTCATAGAAGGATTGCACCTTCTAAAAGAAGAGGTTTCTCATAATTCCCCTTAAAGATGCATGCTTAGCGAGCTGAATATCTATCAGCTCATAGCCATAAGAAGTATAAAAACCCAATGCCGAGCTAATGTTATACCTTCTGCACAAAAAACCAAGTAAAATACAATAAAGCATTTTAATGAAGTAAAAAACACGCCACCTTCAACTATCACATCCTCATTAAGATCATTAAATACATTTTTGCATTGTGTCAGACACGTGTCATAACCCCGTTTCCTCATAATATATTTAATCTGGTGGGCCCAAAAATAAAAGGCCCAAATTAAACCCTACCAACTTTCTCGCCTTTCGAAAACTCATTCTGTTCCTTCAGCTTTTATGCCGCCCAACACAAAATACCTCTTCACCTTCATTTGTCTTCACTTTAACAAGAACACAAGTAAAAACACCATTTTTCTTTCTGTAAAGAATTTTTCTCTCGTGAATTTCTGGAAAATCTGCAACTCACCAACAACCATCCTCAGAGTTATCGTTCAGAACAATGAGTAAGTCCCCCTGATCCTTCATCTTGATGATAATCATTTAAATTTTTTTATGAAAATTATTATGTATGCTGAGTATGATTTTATGTCTTCCCCTCCCCATTAATCGATTTATGATGAACACAGTGCCTTCAAATTCCGATTCCCAGAACCCTACCCCTTCAAACCCACACACTTCTTCTGACACCGAGTCAATCAAAACCCCTTTAGCATGTAAGAGGAGCAGGAAAAACCCTCTCGCACCCCAACGTGGTTTAAATGACGAAACAGAGGGTGATGTTAGTTGGGCCAAACTCGAGTCTCAAACTAGGGCCTACGCTGAGTCTAGAGCCTTAATTGAGAATATAATATAAGACCCCCCTTCATCCCATTCTGAAATTAAAAACATCCTAGAGGGAATTCCCATAGTTGAACCTGATATGCCTTCAACCTCTCAATATGAACACTTCCTCGAGAATCCAGTAACTGTGATACCTTCATCTGCCCTTGCCGACCTGCTTCCTTTACCTCAAGCCACTAGGGTAGTCGCAGAAAACCACTGGTTGCTTCCTGATCGGGAAAAACTTGAAGAATTTAAGAAAGCACTCAACCTTCCCTAAACTGCTAAAATGGTCACTCCGAATATCCTTCAGACCGACCTAAACCATCCCCCTTCTAATCACATTGTATTATTCGACGAGCTCCTCAGAGCCAAATTTTGATTTCTTCCACATTGGTATTTTATTTATACGGAAAACAAGTATAAAGTGCTCCTCCTCCAAATGACACCGAATTCCATTAGGTTCCTAGCTAGATATGTGATCTTGTGTACATATTACGATGTTCAAACTGACCCAGGTTTTTTTCATTTTTGTTTTCTAATAAAATATCAAAAGAATTCTTTTTACCTCTCTGCCCACCTCAAAACACCACGCTTCTTGGTGAACCCATCATCAAAAGTGGCCTATTGGCGAATTTTTTTTTTCATTCACAACACCGAAACCTACCCATTCAATACCGAACTGGAATAACACACACCAAAACAAGACAATCCCCCCACTTTAAAAACACATCCAATGCTCTACTAAAAATAGTTTGATCATCTTCCTGAATGGAGTAAGCGCCCCTTCGATGTGGTGCAACTCATCAGGTGGGAGAGGATCTTTTCATATGTATGTCTTGACTCGCGACCTAATGACCAGCCTCTAACCAGATCTTAATTCGGTAGGTCCTTGGTTATAGATTCTTTTTACCTCACTTCCATGCTAAAATAAAATAACTTATCCCGTTTTCCCTGCAGATAATCTCATCGAAAACTGCCTCTCATCAAGCTCCGAGGGTGCAAATGTTGTTCAACCCGACTTCAGCCCAGTAGTGACATCATGGCGAAACCTCCAGCCTTTGATACAAACAAGGAATTTGATCGTGCCATGGTCTCAAAAGATGGGCAAGAGATACACAGCGACCCCGAAGACCAAATACTTCTACAAAATGTTATGACCAAAGGAAAGGGAAAAGAACAGCTTTAGAGCAAACTTCTCCACGACAAACGCCCACAGCTCCCAAATGTAGACGTCTCCAAAAGACACACGATGTGTCCCCTTCAACTCCCCCAAACTTGGAGAAAAGTCGGGCACAGTGCGACAGACCACCCCATAACACCATATAAACCAACCATATATTCAACCATATACAACCATGCATTAGGTGTAAAAACCATAAAGAGTATATGTTCTTGTAAACCCCGAGCATCACACGAACAAAAAATATGTTAATCCAACACATCTTTTTAAAACACTTCAAAATATCTAAGTCAAACATACTTAAATGTATTTGTGAACATATAAATCAAATATGTCCCCACGCACAAAATCATATAAATCCAGATAAGACCAACAAACATAATTAGAACTCATAAAATTGAAACAAAACACCTAAGACTAGAACACAAATAATGCACATAACTTCGTAAAAATCACAATCATCGAGAAAAACATTTGAGTTAAACATATTTCCCTCGAATATGTAAATCAAACATATTCAATGACATATAAATCGAAATGCATCTCACCCAAAAAATCACCCATTATCCCATCCAGCGACCCCATCACCGAGAACAACCATAAGACCATAAGAATTTCTCAAAGCACCATAAAATCCACATTATTTATTATAAATAGATACCAATCCATAAAAGTATGACAAGACATAAATCCATCCCTGACCTATAGAAGCGTCGTCCCCTAATACAAATAAATAAAGATAGTGGTGATAAGGTATAAGCCTACTATCCGGAGAACTAGACGTAATACTTCTTCAGGTGACAGATGTTTTAGCTTCTAGGTAAGGCCTTCCCTTGTGCATCTTCAAGCACATATTCTCCCCCTCGCAGTACCTCAATAACTTTGAATGGACCTATCCAATTTGGGTCCAACTTCCTGGTAGTATATATTGCATCAGCCCGCTTCCATGCTAGATCTCCAACATGGAAATATCCCTGCTTAACCCGTTTCTTGAAGGCTACCTGAATTTGTTGTTTATACCATTCTACATGTGCTGCAGCCTTGTCCTGTATCTCGTCAATCATTTTGATAGCCCCTCTTGCTAGCCGCTTATTTCCCTCCACATTAATCGCTGCGAGCCCCCCCCCCCCCCCCCCCCCCCCCCCCCCACATATCTTGGCTGGGATGACAGCCTCCATACCATAGACCAAGCTAAAAGGTGATTCGCCTATAGAAGTCTGGGGGTTGTTCGATAAGCCCATAGGACTGATGCGAGCTCTTCACGCCAGAGTCCCCCCACTTTTTCTAGCCGTAACTTGATTTGTAACCTCGACCTATCCATTAGCTTGGGGATGTGCTACAGAAGGGAATCGCTGCTTCATTCCCATCTCCTTGCACCAATTCTGAATCATATATCCATTGAATTGGGTTCCATTGTCCGAAACCAGCACCCACGGAGCTCCATACCTGCAAACAATATTATTAAAAATAAAATCCATTATGTCTTACTCGCCTATGCCCGTCACGGCCTCTGCTTCCACCCAATTTGTGAAATAATCCACTGGAACCACCAAGTGCTGTTTGTTGCTAGGTGTTTTAGGACAGAGCCACATGATATCAATCCCCCATTGTGCAAATGGACAAGGCAAGCTCATCGCCATCATATCCTCCACAGGAACATGGATAATTGGTTCATGCATCTGACACTTCTTGCAAAGTCTGACCAAGTCACTTGCCATATTTTTCATTCCTGGCCAAAAGAACCCATCTCGCAGAGCAATTACCACCAGTGCCTTGCTCTTTGCATGATCACCACAATAACCTTCATTTATTTCGTGCAATACCTCTATTCCCTACTTTATCGTCAAGCACTTTAAGTAAGGCCCAAAACACGACCTCTTATATAAATCCCCATTCAATAAGCAAAACCGTTCAATTGTCCTGATTTCCTTAGTTGATAACTGTGACATCCCTACGACCACCTTATCGAGGGTCTCCCAAATTGGTGTTCGCCAATCTTCCTTTCCATCAATTTCCATAACCTCTCTCCCTTTCTCTATGCTGCTATGAGTTAGTTTCATCAGCGTGATCTTTCTTGTATCACAAGTACCCAAAGTTCATACCATCTTATCGAGATGATCAGTTTGGACATTTTTAGCCCACGGTAAGTGTTCCAGTTCAAAATTATCATACTGCATTACCCCCTCCTTTATCTCTTTAAATAATCCTGCATGCATTTTTCCTGGGCCTCAAAAGTTCTATCGTGCTGACGAGCTACCAGTTCTGAGTCTGTATAAGCCTTAACTCTCCTTGATCTTAGGTTGGTTGCCATCTTCATGCCTTGTAATAGTGTCTCGTACTCAGCTTCGTTGTTGGAGGCCTTAAACCCCAGCCTTATCGCAAAATCCAAGTTCTCCCCCTCCGAGCTAGTCAAAAAATCTCCCAGCCCAACTCCCGATATCATAGTTGACCCATACGTATGCAATATCCATGTCTTTTGTTCATCTTCTGGTTTGGTAGGTCGCACCATTTGTTGTAAGAAATCTGCCAGCACCTGTGCTTTTATCGTCGTTCTGGGCTCATATACCACATCATATTCACTTAACTTTAAATCCCATTTCACAAGCCTTCCTGACACATTTGGATTACTCAGAACCTACTTGAGAGCTAGGTTAGTGCGTACCTTCACCTTATGGGCCAAAAAAATAAGGCCACAATTTCCTTGCCGTATAAATCAGCGCAAACCCCCCCTTCTCTAGTGAATCGAACTTTTGTGTCATTTCAAAATTAAAATCCAGTTAAACAGTACGCGTCTAATTTTGAAAAGATTTTAGTTCGTCCGCAAGAGAACGGGGTCACTTGTATACTGACAAGTTAACTCGAGTATAATTCTTTAACATCCATACATCCAATACATTATTTAATTATTTAATTTTCATCATGCATTAAAAATATAATTCTAGTCCCAAGCTCGTCTCCATAATACGACTTCCTATTTTAGTTTTAAATAATATAAGAATTCTATTTAAACGAAATTATAGTTCGTTTTCAAATAAAATTATAATATCAACTTCTAACAAATTATTATAATTATTTAGTAATTTATTTATTTATTTAAATTACTATTGAGTCGTCTATGAAATAATTTCGATTTCTAAAATTATTATAATTTAATTATATTATAATTATTTTAATAATTGGGTTGTCAACGGAGTTATTTGTTTTAAAACATAAGTCGTTTATTGGATCGATTATTTATTTTGGATTTGGAAACGAGCCCAATAGCTAGCCCGAGTCCACTAAACCTTAGCCCTAGCTTTCCAAAAATAAACTCATGTTTGGTTTATAAACCAAAACAAACCATCTGCAGTTTTTTTCACATTCTTGACAATTCTGCAAAACCAGCCGCAAGCGAGGTAAACGTCTTGTGTGTCCAGTTCTTATATTTTTTTCCCTTCCTTCTCTTCCCAGCCCTTCTCTAACCATCTCTGCCACAAATCCAAACCATCGCCATTCTACCTCGTAAAAATGTCGTGGAAATCGAGTGGTATGCACGTAGTTGAAATCCTAAGTCCCCTTATTGCTCGTCACCTAATCGATTTGAAAATATATTTAGTTAGTATTTTCATATTTAAAATAGTACTACTACTAATAATAATAATAGTAATAATAATAACAATATTAATGATAATAATAATAATACTAATAATAATAATAATAATATAAATAATAATAATAAAAATAAAATGGACTGGAATGTATTTTTATAAAATGTTTCGGGGGCTGGATCGAGGTTTTTAATAAATTGGAGGGCTGAATTTGAAGGCTTAGCTAATCTGCGGGTTCAATTGAAAAGGTGGCAAAAAGGCTGGGGGTCAATTTATAATATTTGGAGAATTTTGTATCAAAAAGGGTTTTCAGCCCTATAACCCCCTTGCAAATCCGTCTGCCCCATTTCCTTCTTTCTTTCCCCCAATTCAGGAACGGCGCTGCAACGGCGGCGGAAAAAATCGGCGCGGGCGGACGGAGACCGGCGGCCGTGTACAGCAACCGGCGAGGCGACCTTCGCCTTGATCAATCCGTGGCGGCGGCTCGGGCGATTCTCCTTCACCGTCTTTCTGAAGTTTAGAAATCGGCCAGCAATGGCGAGCGGCGAGCGGCGCCTCTCCCTTCCTCAATCCTTGTCGGCGGTTAAAGGGATGAATGCCGGCAACCATTTTCTGGCGGCATCGCCACGCGGTGGGGCCAGGTCCAAAACGGAGAGTGCGACGCCTTCTCTGTCCAAAACATGAAATTCGACGGCGCAGGCTGGGCGGAGAAACAGCGGCAGCGACTCGGCCGTGGGTCAGTGGCAGTTTGGATGGTTCGAACGTGGGGGCTGCTGGGTTTTTGGTTTGTTTTGGTTGGTTGGGTTTGGCGATATGGTGATGGGTTTGGTTGGAATGGCCTGGAGTTTGGGTTTGGCAGTCCGATAAGGGGCTGTGACGGCAACGGTTTGCTTTGGAGTGGTTCACGGTGGTGTTGGCAGGGGTTCCAGCGATTTTGGTTGGCGACAGCACGGCGGCGAGGCGACGAGCGGCGTACAGGTTTACGGGCACGGGTTTGGTGATCGGCGTGGGGCTTTTGGGTACGGTCGGTTCTCCTTTCTCAAACAAGAAATCGGCAGTCGGGGTTTGGATTTATGTTTGCCGGCGTGTTCCTCGGTGGCCAAGAACTCGGTTGGACAGGGGTTCGTCTGGGTGAGAGTCGTCTTGGTGGCAAGCCCGTCTGCGACTTGACTTGGCCAAAGGCCTGACTTGATGTTACTGTGGCTGCCGTTTCGGAGGTTTGGTTATTTTGTGATGTTGGCGGGGGTTCCATCTGGTATTTCTTTTGGAGTTGGCGATATGGTGAAGTTGGC
>BMAC01000937.1:152164-165591 GCA_014905375.1 Phtheirospermum japonicum
GGGCTTGCCACCAAGACGACTCTCACCCAGATGAACCCCTGTCCAACCGAGTTCTTGGCCACCGAGGAACACGCCGGAAAACCATAAATCCAAACCCCCGACTGCCGATTTCTTGTTTGAGAAAGGAGAACCGACCGTACCCAATATCCCCACGCCGATCACCAAACCCGTGCCCGTAAACCTGTACGCCGCTCGTCGCCTCGCCGCCGTGCTGTCGCCAACCAAAATCGCTGGAACCCTTGCCAACACCACCGTGAACCACTCCAAAGTAAATTGTTGCCGTCACAGCCCCTTATCGGAATGCCAAACCCAAACTCCAGGCCATTCCAACCAAACCCATCACCATATCGCCAAACCCAAACCAACCAAAACAAATTAAAAACCCAGCAGCCCCCACGTCGAACCATCCAAACTGCCACTGACCCATGGCCGAGTCGCTGCCTCTGTTTCTCCGCCCAGCCTGCGCCGTCGAATTTCATGTTTTGGACAGAGAAGGCGTCGCACTCTCCATTTTGGACCTGGCCCCACCGCGTGGCGATGCCGCCAGAAAGTGGTTGCCGATAGTCAGCCCTTTAACCGCCGATAAGGATTGAGGAAGGGAGAGGCGCCGCTCGCCGCTCGCCATTGCTGGCCGATTTCTAAACTTCAGAAAGACGGAGAAGGAGAATCCCCCGAGCCGCCGCCACGGATTGATCCAAGGCGAAGGTCAACTCGCCGGTTGCTGTACACGGCCGCCGGTCTCCGTCCGCCCGCGCCGATTTTTCCGGCGCCGTTGCAGCGCCGTTCCTGAATTGGGGGAAAGAAAGAAGGAAATGGGGCAGACGGGTTTGAAGGGGGTTATAGGGCTGAAAACCCTTTTTAATCCAAAATTCTCCAAATATTATAAATTGACCCCCAGCCTTTTTGCCACCTTTTCAATTGAACCCTCAGATTAGCTAAGCCTTCAAATTCAGCCCTCCAATTTATTAAAAACCTCGATCCAGCCCCCGAGACATTTTATAAAAATACATTCCAGTCCATTTTATTTTTATTATTATTATTTATATTATTATTATTATTATTAKTAKTATTATTATTATYATYAWTAWTRTTRTTATTATTAYTAYTATTATTATTAKTAKTWKTACTATTTTAAATATGAAAATACTAACTAAATATATTTTCAAATCGATTAGGTGACGAGCAATAAGGGGACTTAGGATTTCAACTACGTGCATACCACTCGATTTCCACGACATTTTTACGAGGTAGGGACCACTGACCTATTTTATGCTAAATTTTGCTTYTMAATATTGTGCAATGTGTATCATGTAATCTAGAGTACAACTTAATTCAAAAATCGAATTTTATAGCCAAGGGTCTTTCCCAATGTGCTATCCACGAATTAAAACCGGTAACCATAAAAGTTGTTATCGCGTTTTAGCTGCAGTCAAAGTATTTTCTAAAACCAATCATGAATTAGAACCGGTGGCCGTACAAGTTGTCATCGCGTTTCTAGCTGCGTAGTCAAAGTCGACGTTCTTCTAAAACTATGAATTAGAACCGGTAACCGTACAAGTTGTTATCGCGTTTCTAGCTGCAGTCAAGGTAATTTCTAAAACCAAACATGAATTAGAACCGGTGGCCGTACAAGTTGCCATCGCGTTTCTAGCTGCGCAGTCAAAGTCGACGTTCTTCTAAAACCATGAATTAGAACCGGTAGCCGTACAAGTTGTTATCGCGTTTCTAGCTGCAGTCAATGTCTATGTATTTCCAACATGCTATTCTATGAATTATATGGTTCAATGTGCTATTTTTGAGTTCTATGATTTAGTTGAAATATGTCAGTGTAACTATTGAGTACGTTGAGCTCATCCCAAATCAACGACGTGTTTTTCAGGTACAAATGTAGATATCGAATGAAAGGGAAACGAGGAGGGGAATGAAAAGTCTTGATGTTGGTTTTATGTTTYAAATCTCGTTTCATTGTTTTAAATAAGGGTTGAACTAGACATAAAGAAGTGTTTTTGATTATAAATTACTTTTGATGGTGATTTGGGTTATTTATATTATGATTATTTCCGCTGCGTAATTCTTGAACGTTTTTAAAAATGTAAATCTTTTAAATTAAAATCATGAAAATTAGACATTTATTGTGACGCCAAGATTTCTCCATTTAATTATTTAAAAATATAAAACCTTTTTCGACTAAAGTGAAATCGGGGCGTTACAAATCTCTTGAGGAATGGAAATCGGAGTCAATGAAGTTTATCGTACTAATAACACAATTCCTAAATCTAAAACACACGATCGGGGGAGATTTTGAAATCGACTTATCTTGAAAAAACTCAAACGCTTCTTGCCGCGAGGGTGTCAGCCTCTCGACAAGTAGTAAGAAAACTAATTAAGCAAACTCAATTACGATTTATCTAAAATCATACGGAAAATCATGAAACACGCGTAACTCTTATCATGCATAACCAACAACTAACTAACATCCAAAACACCTTAATACTATCGAACACTAAACGATTCATTCACTATACTACAACGAAATCATTTTTCAATAATATTCATTCTTTTCTTAACAAATTAATTAAGATTCTAACTTTCAACCAAGATTTAACCCAATTGAAATAACTAAACACGCACCAACTTACTCAATGAAATCAATCGTAAACATTATCAAACAATTAAATAACAATCCATTAACCAAACATTAATAACTAGAATATGATGGTAGCAAGTTTGAATAATCAACAATCCAACAAATCATTAACACAATATCAACAAGATGTTCACCAAAAGATTCAGAACAATTATCCAATCAAACTAATTACGATCAATACAAAAAGACAAGTTAAGAGGTTACTAATCTTCAAAACTATTTCCAACAAATGTCAATGATGAACTTGCCCACTCCAAGGATTACTTCAGAGCTTCAAAGCTTTTCACGAACCTTGGGTTCTAGCGATGAACGATAGTTGCAAAATACTCGAAGCGTACTATGATTGCCGTGAGGGCTTTATGCTATAGGTATGAGAGATGGGTCAAATATCTCTACCTATTGAGGTGTCCCCTCTAGTCAAAAGTTCCAAATTCTAACCTTACTCTTAAGTTTAAAAACTTCAAGTCATTTCCTAACTTAAGATTTCCAAAAATTATGCATTCGTAACGTACTTGTTCGATCGCACGTTGGTATTGTCTAATCGGATGAAGGATTCTGTCCGCGGCTTCGATCGGTGTGCAAATTTGTCCAGTCGGTGTGTGCTTCATTAGTCAATCCAATCGGAGATACATTTCGTCCGATCAGATGAGTGTCCTTTGGGCTACTTTTGAGCATTGATTCTTTTATCTTTGTCCTTCGGATCCACCGGATGCTCTAGCTGTATGAGAAAATTAGGAATTACTCACAATTGGACCGATTATTGATTACGAACTATCTAATATCATACGGAAAATCATGAAACACGCTTAACTCTTATCATGCATAACCAACAACTAACATCCAAATCACCTTAATACTATCGAACACTAAATGATTCATTCACTATACTACAACGAAATCATTTTCCAATACTCTTCATGCTTTTCTTAATAAATTAATTAATCTTCTAACATTCAACCAAGATTCAACCATATTGAAATAACTAAAAACGCAGCAACCCACTCAATGAAATCAATCGTAAACATTATCAAACGATTAAATAACAATACATTAACCAAACATCAATAACTAGAATACGATGGTAACAAGTTCAAATAATCAACAATCCAACAAATCATTAACACAATATCAACAAGATGTTCACCAAAAGATTCAAAATAATTATCCAATCAAACTAATTACGATCATTACAAAAAGACGAGTTAAGAGGTTACTAATCATCGAAACTATTTACAATGAATGTCGATGATGAACTTGCATGCTCCAAGGATTACGTCGGAACCTCAAAGCTTGTCACAAACCTTAGATTCCAGCGACGAACGATAGTTGCGAAATAGTCGAAGCGTACTATGATTGCCGTGAGGGCTTTATGCTAGAGGTATGAGAGATGTTTCAAATCTCTCTACTTATTGAGGTGTTTGGTGGATTCTCTAGCCTCTCATTTGTGCCCTCTAGTCAAAAGTTTCGAATTCTAACCTTACTCCTCAGTTTTAAAGACTCCAAGCCATTTTATAACTGGAGATTTCCAAAAATTCTACATTCGTAACGTACTTGATTGATCGGACGTTTGTATTGTCCGATCGGATGAAGGCTTCTGTCCGCGGCTTCGATCGATGTACCAGTTTGTCCGGTCGGTGTGTGCTTCATTAGTCAATCCGATCAGAGATACACTTTGTCCAATTAGATGAGTGTCCTTTGGGCTACTTTTGAGCGTTGCTTCTTCTATCTTTGTCCTTCAGAATCACTGGACTCTCTAGCTCTATGAGAATATTAGTATTTGCTATCACTTAGACCGATTATTGATCAACAAGTCGGAAAGTTAAGAAAGAAGGCAAATAATGCAAAACTATGCAATTTAGCCTAATCTTAACCCGAAAAAGAAAACAAAAAGACTCAAACATGACTCGATTATGTACAGATTCGTAAAAAATACATACGAATAAACCACCCCATGCTTAATTGGTTTGTTCATCCTCGAACAAACGAAAGAATCAAAATCAAGAGAAGTGAAAATAGTTAGAGCTAAGAGTCAAGTTGTGCATATAATTTAGTTTTGCAAATATAAACACTTTTGCCGAAAACTATAAGGCTAAACTCGTATTAATTTCTCACCTTGAAATCAAAAGAATACGTCCTCACAAAAGGAAAACATATTATGGTGCACTCATTCGCTCGTGTTTTTCAAAATCTAAGTGTATACACTCGAATCAACATAAACATGCATTCAACGACTCGTGAAAATCAAATACTCGTATATCGCTTTCTAGGGTTGTAATATAGGCTCTTTGGTAAGGTATGTCATATATAAAGATGTGTGGATAACTTTCGAACAAACGCAATCGATAACTCACTCAATCCAAATTTTTAAGCGTGGAGCAAAATTTTGCCCCTCATTCCCCCAAAGTAACCATATAACACTATTCTTAGCCTTTTATAGTTAAGGCTTTTTATAAACCCAAAACTGAATAATCACGCCTGATCCTAAGGAATATGTGTGTTAGTTCCTTCTTTGCTCGTTTGCCTTTATAAATAGGCTTTTATTCCCATCAACTAGATGCTCTTATGAACTTAAGCATCTGTTTGTTTTTTTTAGTATCTCACTAATTCCCACCCTAAAAACGTCAATATTCATTGAACTAATAAACTAAACTCTAATATCACACACTTAAACAAAATAAGAGCTACAATTATGCTCGTGGCTAACAAAGAGACGTAATAAAGGCTCAAAGGGGCTCCTTAGGAATTTATAGTGGTTTTTTTTTTTGAATATGGTTGGAATCAGGTTTTATATGTGCCTATCGTCATATCCAAAACCAAATGTACACATGGGACTTTAGATACTTCTCAAAACACTTATCGAATCACAACATGAAGTGTTGATAAATACATAAGGCTCCTTACTAGTGTTTTATTCAATCTTTGAAAGCAAGGTGATAAAGTTTCTTAAAGCTTCGTGAAATTTGCAATCGACTAAGTGTTGTTTTAAATAAATAAATATGTAAGTAGGTTTTGATACTCTTGCACTAAACAAGCTCAAAAGACTCCAAAAAATAGTCACATAACACATGGTTTTGACAGGCATGCAAGTACAAACACAATTCATCATGGGCATATGTTCAACGGAAGTTGACGTAATTAACTTGTTGATTAACATTTTGTTACAAATATGTGACTAAGTTACCAAAATGGTTTGAACAATGCATGCAAGGCACTTCTAAAGCTCAGACTGTGTACAGTGAGCTTCATCCGATCAGTTGCCTTCAAGTCCTCCAATTGGATGACAGTCACTGTTTCGTCCGATCGGGTACATCAATTCATCCGATCGAAACACAGTCTAGTCAACCAGGCAAGATTCTGGTTTGTTTCGGCCAAGTTGGTACCCAACATAGTTAATATGTTTCGGAAATACCTCGCCTCCTCTCGTGCTTCCCAGGCATCGTGTCGAGCATTTATCGCGTGTTCTTCTTGATTAAGGCCCAATTGCCTCATTTGATCCATCATGCGCGCCTGGAAATCCTACTGCGGCCTCCACTGCTCGCCCGAGTAGTACAAACCCTCCCCATAGTCGCCGTGTTCATAATTCCGGGAACTGGTTTTCCCATCCCCTCCATCCTCATCATTCACATTCTCCTCCTGGTTATCCCCATTGCCATCATCGTCGTCATTGTCATTGTGATCATTGTTCATCCTTGTCGTCGGTGTCCTCGACTTCCTCAGTTCTTTTCCTCTCCGATGGCATCATGAACGTTAGAATAGCTACGTTTTGGCCATTGATCATCCGACTCTCAACTAGCATTGCCACACTCAGATACATGATCTCAACTACCGTGGTGCCGGGCAAGCTCATTGATAAAAGCTCCCAAGGTGAGTTTTGCCATTTTCTTCTCCCACACTTGCTGAACGTTTTCGATTGCTTCAATCAAAAGTAGATAGATGTTCGCATTGCCTCGGTGGTACGCGATCCACGGTGATTTCGACTCGGAGGAAGATATCCTTGTTGCGTCCTCTTTACCCAAGAATACTTGCATGAAGAATTTGTAAGTTAGGTAGACGGCGTTTGACTTCAAGGATGCCGAATTGAAATGACACCCGGTGTAACTCCCAAGTTTTTATTTTCTTAATACGTTGAGCCCAATATTTTTTTTATTTTATATTCTATTATTTCAAGTCCAATAAGCCTATTACCCAAATTCAGTTACATTATTTTCATTTGATTTTATTTTTTTACCAAAGCCCAATTTCTATTATATTTTTATTTTAACAAAGCACAATGCAAACCCAACAGTTTAGCCCAAGCCCACCAAATCCCAATCCTAATCCTTCTAAAAATAAGAATTCCTAATCTTTCTAGGAATAGGATTTGCCCTTAGAGTATATATAAAAATAGAAAACCCTCATCTCCAACTTTCACTATTCTTTTGTGGCTGCAAGCAAAAACGTAAGTTCCAATCTTAGTTTTCTAATTTTTTCTCAAAGAAATTATTTTCTAATCACAACAAATCGCCACTACCAAAACCATCAACCCCAAATGTTTTCCAGACAAATCCATCATCATCCGACCCCGACAACTCACGACTGATTTTTCTCCACAACCCAAAACCCCCAATCAGTCGTGGCCCGATCGAGACCCGAAACCCATATCAAACCCTGAACAGGCCCGAACCCAACATTAATCCCAAACCAACATCACAGCCCAAAATCGGACCCATGTTTAAACCCAAACAGCCACGAATTTTCCGACCAACCACCACCGACGCCATCTCCGCCATTCCCGACTGCGGATATCGAAGAACCATCAAACCCAAACCTCCAGTCAAACCCTAGTCAACCAAATTCATAGTTGCCGATGAAAAAACCGGCAAACCCAAAACCCAGCCGCTGCCGCCGTGGTTTCATGCCGCCTACACGTTCTACCGCCGCCATTTTTGCCGTCGCCATCACCGCCAATCCGCCTGTGCTGAGTTGTGCCATTTCTGATTTCGGATGAGGCAGGGAGGACCTTGCACCATATGGTCATACCTGGACCTGATGCGTGGTGTTGTCACTGGAAGACGTCGCTGGCTTTTTAGTCCGTTCAGCTGCCAGCGATGATCGATGATGGGAGAGGAGCCTACGTGGCCGATTTTCTGAATTGGAGAAGAAAGGGGAAGAAGAAATGGGTTCTGAGGACTTATGATGTGTTCTGCCTTTTATACCTTGCCCGTTTTTCTAGAAATACCCAATTGACCCCATTAAACTTCAATTCATTCGATTGAGTCCCCAATTTACCCAAAACCCCAAGTTCAGTCCCAAACTTATATGAAACTCCATTCCAGCCCACAAAACTTTCGAATTATTATATTTCCACCCCTCAAACTTCATGACATTTACAAAACCAACCCTATCGACCTTCTTATTTATATTTTCGTTCAATATTTGGCTATGATTTTGTTATCCTTTCAATTAGTCCAAATCCATTTCTCAAAGCCAAGTATTAAGTTAAGTTATTATTTCCAATGTAGGAAACGAGGGTTCTCAAAACTAGGATTTTCAAGCACGAGCATCCACATTCGCATTTTCACAAAACAACATTCAAAGGTGGGTGATTCTAAACTTTTTCAAAACTATATTTTTGTCTATATTAAATGCAATTATATGAATTATCTATGTCTTAATGCAATATTCCATAGTAGCTTTCGAGCTAAAACAACAGAAATTTTCTTGTAGCCATTCATTTATGGTTTATATGATTTCTTTTTAACATTGACAAACGTGTCCTATGTTTGTCTATGTTAACTGCGATCAATTCAACATTCCATAGTAGCTTTCGAGCTAAAACAACAGTAGCTTTCGAGCTAAAACAATAGTTGGCCAACATCTATGAACGAATGACAATGTGTTGTAGCTATTCATTTATGGTTTGTAAGATTAGTTTTTAATATTGACAAACAAATCCCCACGGAGCGAGTTGAAATCTCACACCCATTTTTTATCAAACTTTTCAGGTTGAGGAGTTGGATGTGGTACGAGGCGGTGGATGCGAAGATGTTAGTTTCAATGCTGTTTTATTGTCCTTTCTATGGATTGATATCTTTATTTTATGTCAATTTTAAAATAAAATTTGAGACTTATGTTTCCGTTTATGAACAGTCAAGTTGCTGCTATTTTGAATTATCAAGTGAATCTATTATTTTAAATATTTTAAGTTTTTAATTACGCTTCCGCTCAAATTTATTGTGATTGTGATTTAATGAAAACTCATGCCCTTGTTTTTGGAAGTTATATTTATGAAGAAATAAAAATCTATATTTTTTCAAAATTAGGGCGTCACACCCGGGATATGGTGGTGATCTAGAAAGTTTGGTCCACCAAGTTTTCTTGTCATAGTCATCGAGTTGAAATGTTTCGTTTGCTTCTCTCTCGCTATCGATTCCAAAGATGACATCGAGGTCACCCCTGGAGGTGTGGAGCGTTCGGTTGTGGAGATGACACTCGAAGGACCCATCGGCGAGTACCTTGAATGTCATGAAGAATTCGAGCATGAGAGTGCGATAACCGGGATGCCTCACATCGGCCCACTTCATTAAGTCGAGGGCCTTGATGCCCTCCATGAATTTCTCCCCCGTCTTATCTCCCTTGCTAATTTGCACCTCCAAGAAGTGGGTGTCAATGAATCGGGGGTGATAAACGTCCCGCTTGATTAGGGACTTGTAGAGTGTAACCTCACGTTCGTCTGCGAGGTCGAAGGGAGATAACCCCCCGGGTATTTCTCGACCCTCTACCGGAATTGTTCCCACGCCTGGATCGAGAGCCGGACGCCATATTAAAAAACTCAAAAATCGAGAATAGGCAACATAAATTCTTTCGGGAATTTTGTCGAGGCCCTTCTGTGCGTCTTGAAATTAACATTCAAATTCACTAAAGCCACTTCCAACCAACACCCAATGCTTATAATACCCGCAATCCAACTCCCAAGCAATTAATCAAGTCCAGGTTTAAGCCATTTAACCTTGAAATTTGTAGAAATTGGAAAGTTGAAGTGGTTTGGGCACTTTTGTTATCAATTCTGAATTCTCAGACAGATGTGATTTCCCTCCAATCGGACGTGCTGGTGATTGTAATTTGTAGTTTGTGGAAGGTTAAAGGGGTGAATTTTTGGATTTTCACCTGCAAGAGAAGAATTTGGGTTTTTAGGGTAAAAATTTCCGAATGAGGGGGCCTGACTTTTATAAGTCTACGTAATCGTCCGATCAGACAGTTGTTCAGTAGATATGGTTTGATCGGTATTTCCCGATGTCTGATTAGACTGTTCTGTTCATGATTTATTATTATATATATATATATATATATATATATATATATATATATATATATATATATATATATATATATATATATATATATAATGGTCCTATAACAATTCACAAACAAAAGTCAAGAACGAATTAATTATACCACACTAAATAATTATTTATTTCAAATTGAGCAACAACACCCATTATTTAATTACTAACGCAATTCATAATTAGACTTAATAACATCCCACTTATTGAACTTTAGGGCAACAAAATCATTCATTCTAAATTGGATGCCTTGTGAACTATTTGGGTGGTATGTATTTAAAGGACAGCTTGTAAAGGTCCTCCACCTGAGCTTCGAGCCCGACGATCTAATCCTTCGGCCGAATAATTTCAGCATCCGCCTCTTTTAGGTGTTGTGAAGGTGCTCGATATTATTGTTCAGAGCGATCTCTTCGGAGAGACTATCGTTAAGATCGGCTTGTAGTTTGTTGATCTTTTCACGAAGCTCGTCTAATTCATCCTCCAACTTGTCTATACTATCCTCATACCTCTTTCGGGTCACCCATCCATAACCGATGTTGTTATGATGGTTCATTAATCTCTTTGACTACTCGTAAGTAAGAAGGTTATGAAGTAGTAGAGGAGAAGGTGCTGCGGGAGAATAAGTCTTTAGGTTGGGTTTATACAGGAGGGTGAGAGTTTAGGGAAGTGATTTTCATGAATCAATTAAAATCAAAATTAGGGAATATATATATATATATATATATAAACTTTCCCAAGCACAATATCAATTCCCAAATTAAAGATTACCTTACCTCAGCAAATATTTTCGGAAATTCTTATCAAATCAACCATTCTTCAATGGAAATATTCTTTCCGAAATAACTTTCTCGCACCAATCATCCGATCGATCACTTATTTACTACGATCGGATAGTTGTCCAGATGAGTCCGACCGGTTACATCTGGGCCTCTGATCGGATGGTTCTGGCAAACTCGTCTCTTGTTGCAGAACTCGAAACTACACCTGCTCAACGTGCTAAACAGAACAATATATATACAAAAATCGAAGGATTAAGAAAATAAAAGGGAAGAACTTGGGTTACCTCCCAAGAAGTGCAACGTTCAACGTCTTATGTTGGACGGTACCTCATTCAAGATTCAGGCTTCTCAAGGGTTTACGCCCACAATGCGTCAATCAGCTTCGTCGCCCAGTCCTTACGATTTGGATTCACTATTTTCTTTAGGATGGACTTAATTTGCCGATTTCTCGTCTCCACTTACCCCGAGGTTTGTGGGTGGTAAGGAGTTTCCACTTTATGACGCACCCCATACTAACTCATTAGTCAATTAAAAGCTCGATTGCAGAAATGGCTACCCCCATCGTTGATGATTGCTCTTGGTATTCCGAATCGACTGAATATGTTCTCTTGAATAAACTTGAGAACAATTTTGGAGTTAGCCTTCCGAGTTGGGATCGCCTCTACACATTTTGACACGTAATCTACTCAAACGAGTATATAATCATACTCTCCACTCTTCGGGAATTGTCCCATGAAATCGATGCCCCATACATAGTGTTATGAATGAATATGATTATAAAGCAATAAACAGAGAACGTAAAGAAGACACAGATTTACGTGGTTCACCAAATTGGCTACGTCCACGGGCAGAGAGAAGAACGGATTTTATTACTGATTAGGGTTATAGATTTCTGATCTCAAAGACCATATTTATAGTATTGAGAGAATACTCCACCTTGCAGCGAGACCCCCGTACAACTCGCCGAAGCGAGATATTCAAGACATATCAACAAATCTCCAACTTGGCTCGAATCTTCCTTGCAGATGCATCATTACAATGCCAAATGAACAGACTCCTTCTCTCTGCCTCAGATTTGCCCTCCTTGGGAAACTAACAGCTTTTGACGTTTAGCAAGTCCAGACAATGTCGAAACTTGCTATGTGGGACCGTCTTGGTGAACATGTCAGCAGGATTATTAGCATTACCTACTTTCATCACCTTGATTCTCTGCTCATTCCTCAGAAAATGATGCCTCACATCAATATGTTTGGTCCTCTCATGATGGACCTGATCCTTGGTCAAACAGATTACACTCAGACTGTCACAAAACACAATAACTAGATCATGATGTAGACCAAGATCACCTACAAGCCCTTTCAACCAAATTCCCTCTTTAGCAGCTTCTGTCAGTGCCATATATTCTGCTTCAGTTGTAGAAAGAGTAACTGTAGCCTGTAGAGTTGCCTTCCAACTAACAACAGAACCACCAAGAGTGAAGACATAACAAGTCATAGATCTTCTACTATCAACATATCCAGCATAATCAGAGTCAGAGTAACTAGTCACAGAACCATGAGCATCACCTCCATACAAGAGACCAACATCAGATGTACCTTTAAGATAACGAAAAATCCTCTTCACAGCTTGCCAATGCTCCTTTCCAGATTGTCCCATGAACCTACTGACAACACTCACAGCACGTGCAAGATTTGGTCTAGTGCAGACCATAGCATACATCAAACTCCCTACTGCATTAGAGTATGGGACTTGAGACATTTATTCCTGCTCAGCTACAGACTTTGGTGTATAATCAGCGGATAAATGAATATTTGTAGCACTTGGGGTATCAATAGGCTTGGTGGTAGACATGCCAAATCTAGACAATATCTTCTCAATGTAACTCTTCTATGACACGAAGAGCTTCTTCTTTTCTCTTTCCTTATATATCTCCATGCCCAGAATTTTCTTGGCAGCACCCAAATCCTTCATATCGAACTCAGCACTGATCAGATCCTTCAGCTTCTGAATATCAGACTTGGACTTCGCAGCTATGAGCATATCATCCACATACAGAATAAGATAGATCATGGAACCATCATCTGCTTTGTTATAATACACACAACAATCATGTGGACTCCTGTTGTATCCCAACTGGATCATGTAACTGTCAAACCTCATATACCACTGTCTTGGAGACTACTTTAGCCCATATAAGGACCTCTTCAACTTGCAAACATAATCTTCCTTCACTAGAGCCTGGAACCCCTCTGTTTGAGTCATGTAGATATCGTCTTCGAGCATTCCATGTAGAAAAGTTGTCTTCACATCCAGTTCCTCAAGTTCTAAATCCTGTTGTGCAACCATTGCTAGTAACACTCTGATGCAAGTGTGTCTGACCACTGGTGAGAATATCTCATTATAGTCAACCCCCTCCTTTTGTGTGAACCCTCTTGCAACTAGTAGAGCCTTGTATCTCACACCCTCACCAGATGTGGTTTCTTCCTTCTTCTTGAATATCCATTTGCAAGTGACAATTTTCCTCCCCTTTGGCCGTTTGACCAGCTCCCAAGTCAGATTCTTGTCAATTGATTCCATCTCTTCTCTCATTGCTGTGAGCCATTGAGCTGACTCACTACCTGAAATAGCCTCTCTGTATGTGAATGGTTCACCTACAGATGGTTCTTCCTCTTCTACCTC
>BMAC01000937.1:165691-190262 GCA_014905375.1 Phtheirospermum japonicum
GAGGCTTCACGCCTGTTCTCCTAGCTCTATCAATAGCTATGCTTGTCTGGCGAGCTTCTGGATGAACATCTGAACTTGTACTTTCAGCAGTATTATGTTGATCCTCTACACCTTGGAGTTGTGATTCACTCTCATCGTGAGTGACTTGCAGCTCCACCTGTTTATCAACACTACTACAATTTTCTGCACCAATGGACTTCACAGCGGGGTTAAGCATATAATTCTCATCAAAAATCACGTTCCTGCTGAATATAACTCTACTTTCTGAAGGTGACCAGATTCTATATCCCTTGACTCCATACCCAAAACCAACAAATATACCCTTCTTAGCTCTTGGTTCTAATTTACCCTCACTAACATGATAGTAAACAGTACACCCAAGAACCTTGAACAATGAATAATCTACAGGTTTATTAGACCATACCTCGTAAGGTGTCTTGCAATCAATGCCAGTATGAGGACCACGGTTGATCAGATAGCACGCCGTGTTTACTTCTTCTGCCCCGAACTTTCTAGCCAAAACAGCATTTGAGAGCATGCATCTTGCTCTCTCCAGTAATGTCTGATTCATGCGCTCTGCCACACCATTTTCCTGCGGCGTGTGTCATATGGTGTGGTGTCGAGCAATCCCTGCATCCTTGCAGAACTCGTTGAAATCAGACTAACAGAACTCCAGGCCATTATCAGTTCACAGTCGCTTGATCTTCTTCCCAGTCTGATTTTCTACCAACGCCTTCCACTGCTTAAATCTCTTGAACGCTTCACTTTTCTTCTTCATCATAATTACCCAAGTCCTCCTTGAGTAGTCATCAATCATAGACACAAAATATTTGTGGCTTCCAATAGACTCAACACGTGACGGACCCCAACAATCCATATGAATGTAGTCAAGAGTCCCCTTGGTCTGATGAACGGCCTTCTTCGGGAACATGCTGTGATGAAACTTCCCAAACACACAATGCTTGCAGAATTCAAGACTCTGCACTTTATGCCAAGAAAGAAGATCCCGCTTGGACAAAGTCTGCATCCCTCTTTCTCCCATATGACCGAGCCTCATATGCCATATCCTGGTCATATACTTGGTCTGAACCTCGGATGATGCCACATCAGCATAACCTGTCACAGTGGAACCTTATAGATAATATAAGGTACCACGTTTCAGGCCTGTTAGGACCACCTTTGAACCTTGACAGACATACATAAGTCCACCTTCACCTTTAAAACTGAAACCCTTGCTGTCAAGAAGACTCAATGATATCAGATTCTTCATCATCTGTGGAACATGCCTGACTTCTTTCAAGGTGCAAAATACCCCATCATTTGCCCGTATCCTGACTGAGACATTCCAACCACTTTGCAAACTGCACTGTGTGCCATGGAAATATTTCCTTCATCTATGTGCTCATAGGTCGAGAAGAACTCCCTGTTAGGACAAATATGGTACGATGCCCCAGAATCAAGAACCTACACATCATTACGATGAGACTGTCCAGCTGCAACCAAAGCAAGATCTTCTTCAGAATTCGTATCAGTTTCTGCCACAGCTGCAGAACCACCGACACCCCCATTCTTCTCCTGATTCCACTTCTTCTTAGGATAATCATTCTTCTAGTGCCCTGGTTCTTTACAATAATTGCATATGTCTTTGGGTTTAGGACCTTTTGAACCTTTCGGATTCGACTTCCCAGTTTTCTTCCCAAATCTCCCTTTTTCTTTGCCTGCGATAAACAACCCTGATGCCTGGTTTTATGTGACAAAGCCAGTTGCCCGTTGACGGTCTTCTCTGTTGTGGAGGTCAGATCGAACATCTTCTAGAGACAGAGTGTCTTTCCCAGTAATAAATGATTCAACAAAATTCTCATACGATTAAGGCAAAGATACTAACAAAATTAAAGCAGCGTCCTCATCTTCTACTTTAACATCAATATTACGCAAATCTAGTAAAATTTTGTTTAATTTGTTTAGATGATAAAGAAGGGGATTACCTTCCTGCATGCGTAAACGGAACAGACGTTACTTGAAGAGCAACTTGTTGGTTAGAGACTTTGTCATGTAGAGACTCTCTAACTTCAACCAGAGAGCAGCGGCAGTTCCTGATCAGCAACCTCGATGATAACATCGTCGGACAGACATAGCATAATAGTCGAGTGGGCCTTTTCTTCTCGAGTATTCCACTCTTCTTCATCTACATCCTTAGATTTAGGTTTTTCTGATAGCGGCGCCCACAGACCCTGCTGCTTCAACAGAGATCGCATCTTGATCTGCCATAATCCAAAACTATTTCTCCTGGTGAATTTGTCAACCTTTACGTTGAAAGTAGACGTTATAAGTCGGCAAAAGAAACCCTGACGGTGCGGAAATACCCTGATCAAATCGACAAGGCTCTTGATGCCAGTTTCTTATGAATGAATATGATTATAAAGAATTAAACAGAGAACGTAAAGAAGACACAGATTTACGTAGTTCACCAAATTGGCTACGTCCACGGGCAGAGAGAAGAACGGATTTTATTACTTATTAAGGTTACAGGTTTCTGATCTCAAAGACCATAGTTATAGTATTGAGAGAATACACCAAATTGGGCTTAAGGCCCAAAACTGCAGAAGACCCCCGTACAACTCGCCGAAGCGAGAGATTCAAGACATATAAACACATAGAATATCTCGATTACTTGGTTGGGCACCAAAGGCATCTTGTCTTTCTTTCCTATCGTTCCCAATCGTTGACATCTATCGCATGTCTTACAGTATTTCTGTGCATCGCCGAATAGTGAGGGCCAATAAAATCCGACTTGGAGGACCTTGAATGCTGTTTTCTGACTTTTCTGACTTCCTAAGTGGCCTCCCTAATCGTGGCAAAACTTCCACACACCAATCTTCTCCTCGTCTGGTATACATCTTCGAAAGAGTCCATTCTTCCATTGCTTGTATAGGTAAGGATCGTCCCAAAAAGAAACTCCTGCATTTAAACAAAAATCTCTTTCTTTCTTAGGAAGAAAGGTGGTTAAGGATAATCTTGTAAGGAAGGTAATTAATAAAATCGGCATACCAAGGCTCATTGACTTTTTCAATAGTATTAGCATCTTCGTATGGAAAAACATCGTCCACAAAATCAAATTTGTTAGACACTCCCTCTATTAACATACGAGATAAATGATCAACAACCACATTTTCTTATCCTTTTCTATCCTCTATTTCAACATCAAATTCTTGCAAAAGAAGAATCCAATGAATCAATCTTGGTTTACTTTGAATTTTGGCAAATAAATGTCGAAGGGATGCATGATCAGTGTGCATAATCACTTTTGAACCAACGATATAGGAACAAAACTTATCTAATAAAAATTAAACCAAAGATAGTTCACGTTCCGTAGTGGTATAATTACATTGGGCACTATTTAACATATAACTCACATAATAGATGACCCTCAGCATTTTATCCACTCGTTGTCCTAAGACTGCCCCTACTGCATCATTTGATGCGTCACACATGATTTCAAAACGGAGAGACCAATTAGTTGCAATGACAACTGGTGCTTGTGTCAATTCTTCTTTCAAAACATTAAAAGCATTAAGACACTCATAATCAAACTCAAAGGGTACGTCTTTTCCAAGAAATTTACACAACGGGCGACAAAATTTTGAATTTTTTTTTTATGAAACGTCGATAAAAGCCCGCATGTCCAAAAATATTCTAATTCCTTTGACTTTTTAGGGGGTGGAAGGGTTTCAATAATTTCGATTTTAGCCTTATCGACCTCCAACCCCTTACTCGACACTACATGTCTCAACAGAATCCCATTCTCACCATAAAATTAGACTTCTCCCAAATCAAAGTCAAATAAGACTCAACACATCGCTCAAGTACCTTGGTTAAATTATTCAGACAATGAAAAAAGGAAGAGCCAAATACCGAAAAGTCATCCATGAAGACTTCGAGAAAGTTGTCGATGAACTCGGTGAAAATGGATATCATACAGCTCTGGAAGGTTGTTGGGGCATTGCACAAGCCAAAGGGCATTCTGCGGTAAGCAAATGTGACAAAGAGGCAAGTGAATGTGGTTTTCTTTTGATACTCAAAGCTATCAAAATTTGGTAATAACCGGAAAGGCCATCCAAAAAAAAATAATACTCATGCCCTGATGATTTGTCGAGCAACTGGTCCATGAATGGGAGTGGAAAGCGGTCTTTCCTCATCGCGGCATTGAGCTTTCGGTAGTCAATGAACATACAACATTCGGTGGTTAAACGCATTGGAATAATTTCTCCCTTTTCATTTTCCAAGATCGTGATGCCTCCCTTCTTCGGAACGACGTATACTAGGCTAACACACTCACTATCAGAAATGGGATATATGATTCCCTCATCGATTAGCTTGAAAATCTCTTTCTTGACTACCTCCTTGAGCGTAGGGTTCAAACGTCTTTGCCCTTCTCATACCGGTTTGACTCCTTCTTCTAGATCAATTTGGTGCATACACGTGAGCGGACTTATCCCTTTGATATCACCGATACTCCATCCACTTGTTAGACTCGAGAAACATGTATTTGAGATGGCTCGGAAGTGGTTTCAACTCAATTTTAGGCTCCAATGTGGGTCCAATAGGTGGCTCGACCATGAGCTCCTGTTTGATTTCGAAAAGGGTGACCACTCCCTCCGTAGTTGAATCAAAATCGTCGTCCTTGACGTTGCAGCTCTCTATTGGTACAACACCAAATAATTCGCTCATGCATTGATCCACAGAATCCAGATACAAATAGTCCGGACCAAACATAGGTGATGGAATTTTCTGAATATCCCTCAGTAAGAACGTAACCGATTCACCAAATACGGAAAGTGTCATTCTTCCTCGTCCCACATTGATCAACGTGTGTGATGTTGCCATGAAAGGTATGCCCAAAAGTATGGTATGCTCCTTGCTTTACCAATCCACTTCTCCAACATCCAGTATAACAAAATCCACAAGAGCTACCAGTGATCAAACTTCCACTAAAACGTCCTCGATAACTCCCAAAGGATAGCTCAATGAACGATCAGCTAATTGAAGCTGTAAACTCGTTGGCTTCATTCTCCCAAGGTTGAGTTACTTGTATAAGGCGTAGAGCATCAAATTGATCCATGTCCCTAAGTCAAGCATTCCATGTGCTTTTTGCCCATTCCCAAGAGTAATCGTAATGCAGAAACTCCCTGGGTCCTTTGCCTTTGGTGGCAATGTTTGATGGCATATTATGCTCACTTCCTTTGATAATATCACTCGTTCGTTTTTTTCAATCTTCCTTTCCTTTGACGCGAGTTTCTTGAAAACATGACGTATGCTGCATTGCTTTAATAACGTCAAAAAGTGGGAGGTTCACATTCACGTCTTTCAGCATGTTATAGAGTTCCATGAACTTCTTTCTTTCCTTTGCTGTTTTAAGACGATTGGGAAAAGGCACTGCGTCCCGTATGGCTCGTTGTGGTTTTGAATTATCTATAACAAGCTCATTATCCGGTCGGTCATCCTTAATCATCCGATTGGATGAAACCTTCTCACTTCCCTTCCGATCAGACTCTAGGTTAATCCTATTGGAACTAACTCCCTGTCCCTCACTTCGATCAGATTTTGGGTCTTTTCGATCGGATGAAGTCTCTTGTCCTCCAGTCTGATCAGTTTTATGCTTGTTCCGATTGGATGGATCCTTGAGTGAGTCCTTCTTGCTTGTTTCAGTAAGTTTAGGCTGAAGAATTCTAATCAATGAGCCTGGAACATATGGGTTACATTACTTTTGGATGCCTCCCGCTACTCCTTTCTCACCACTCGAACTAGACTCTCCCTTAGCCATTTCTTTTTCGTCCAAAGTTGGCTCATTTTTGCAATTTTCCCCCTCGATTTCTCGTATCCCGTTATCGAACTTCTTTCCACCACGTAACACATGTACTTCCATTGACTGCTTGGGTTGGCTAGGTAGTTTCCCCAGATCATTTCCATTTTTTTGCTATTGAAGCTGAGAGTTGACATATCATCATCTCTAGCTTTTCTAATTGTTTTCTCGTCCACTTCCCTTCCTTGATCGTACGAAGTGTTTCTTCCCAGTTTCGTAAGGTTTTGTACTCTTGCTGCTGATGCCAAAATCTTAATTCTTCATCAGGGTTGATTGTAAGTGGCATTTGTTGTTGCTGTGGTGCTTGCTGATGTTGTTGTCCCGTCATGTTTGCTTTTTGCGGAGGGTGTTATGAGTAGTTGCCTTGCCCTTTGTTTTGATAAGAGTTGTAGCAGCTCATTTCTCCTTGGCTTCTATTTGGGGGTGATCGTGGGTCCGATTGCTTGGGAACTGGTACGTAATTCGGGCTGTCGGGACCATAACTTAAGTTCGAATTATAGTGACCGACGAAATTCTTCCCAAACTTGTTATTGGGATGATATTTTTGGGTGGCATTAACTCCTTATCATCATCTTCATCGAATACCACCTTACATGTGTCGGCTCCATGCCCAATTGCCCCGCATGTGTCGCATGATTTGGGTGCAGGCTTTGACGGTTTCTCATCCTTTTTCATTATACTTGCTAACAAGGAAACTTGTTTCGTTAGCTCCTCAATCATGCTCTCTTCATTTTGAGAAATAGAGACTTCACGGACTTTGATCTTCCTTGGTGGGGAGCTTGTTTGCTGTGATTTTTCGCTCATGAGTTCGAATAGTTCCCAAGCTTCCACAGCGGTTAACTCTCCAAAATCTCCGGCCTTTACTTCCACCAGCTGTTTGTAAACTAGAAATAACCCCTCATGGAAGTAATTATTCACCATCTACGCGCTATTTTTGTGGTGCGGACACGACTACAAAAGTCCTTTGTATCACTCCCACGCTTCATGAAATGATTCTCCCTCAATTTGCTCAAAGTTAGTGATTACTCTCCTCAGTTTGGCCGTCGTTTCAACCGAATAGAATCTACTCACGAACTTCTTGTACACCATTCCCCTGTTAGTCAAGGAATTAGGTTGTAAATATAGAAGCCAATGCTTAGCTTTGTCTTTCAAAGTAGTCGGGAAACATTGCATTCTCAGTTGGTCTTCATGGAGTCCAAGGGCTGGAATTCTACCCACCACGAGGTAGAATTCTCGAATGAAATTCAAGGGATTTTTGTTGGGCAGACCGTGGAAGGTAGGTAGTTGGTTAACACTGCCTACTTTCAAATTGTAGTCTCTTGTCGTGGGTCCTAAGACTATTGCACTGCTATATGGGCCAATCATTGGGTAGAGGAGGTCTCCTTGCTAGCATTCATTAGGGTCCCAGTGTCCTCGTCTTGCTCCAAAGTTAAATCGCGCACCAAAATTCCTTCGCTCTACGTAATCTTCATAGTACCCATAATTACGTTACTCCTCGAAATTCCCATAATCATCATAACCATCACTGCGGAAACTCTCTCCCTGCCAAGCATTGTCTCGTCCCTCCCTCCTATTATGATTGTTGTTTGGTTCTTGCTCAAAGTTTCTAAATCCATGGTGATTCCGTCGGTTGTTTTGGGGCTGGGTCACGCAATTACCACCGTTATTGTGCTCAAAATCTTGATTCACTCGAGCGTTGTAGGCTCTAGCTTCTTCTCAATTCCGGAAGCGTCGAAGAGGTTGTTGGTAGGTAGGATTCTCCTGCATCATGATTTGGTGATCATCGCTAGGTAGATGCTCCCCGTTGTTTGCATTGCCCGAATCTTTTGGTACTTCATCGTGGATCAGAGGTGGACTTTTTGGGTCTTCGTCCTCGTTATTATTCAGTTTCTCTTGCACATGCATGTCATCAATTGGTGGCACGTCGTGTGGATAATCAAGAGGAGGAGTTTGGTTGTTTCGTCCTCTTCCTTGTCCACCATTCGTTCCTCCTCTTCCTCCATTCCCACGACCTCCAAGAGGTAGATTGTCTGTCATGCTGGTTGAATTTGTTTCCAATGTATTCCTTTCGGTGGAAGGAAATAGTTGTCTCGGTCTTATCACTCGCTCGATGCTATTCATGAATGAGGTCAATTCTCCTCTAAGACTTTGTCGACCTTGCATCAACAATAAACAAATCACCGCATCGAGAGGCAAACCAAAAACATTATACAATTATCGACATGAAAGCATTAACACATCATGCTGGTTGAATTTGTTTCCAATGGATTCCTTTCGGTGGAAGGAAATAGTTTCCAATTGACAAATGGGGTCAATTCTCCTCTAAGACTTCGTCGACCTTGCATCAACAATAAACAAATCACCGCATTGAGAGGCAAACCAAAAACATTATATAATTATCAACATGAAATCATTAAAATAAATAAACATCATTAACACCTTTTCCATTCCCTAGCAACGGTGCCAGATTTTGAACCGAACTTTTGTGTCCTTTCAAAATTAAAATCCAGTTAAATAGTACTCGTCTACTTTTGAAAATATTTTAGTTCTCCCACAAGATAACGGGGTCACTTATAGACTGGCAAGTTAACTCAATCGAATCTCTCGAGGAATGGAAATCGGAGTCAATGAAGTTTATCATACTAATAACACAATTCCTAATTCTAAAACACATGATCAGGGGAGATTTTGAAATCGAATTATCTTGAACAAACTCAAACGCTTCTTGCCTCGAGGGTGTCAACCTCTCAACAAGTATTAAGAAAACTAATTAAGCAAACTCAATTATGAACTATCTAATATCATACGGAAAATCATGAAATACACTTAACTCTTATCATGCATAACCAACAACTAATTAACATCCAAATCACCTTAATACTATCGAACACTAAACGATTCATTCACTATACTAAAATGAAATTATTTTTCAATATTATTCATGCTTTTCTTAACAAATTAATTAAGCTTCTAACTTTCAACCAAGATTTAACCCAATTGAAATAACTAAAAAAACAGCAACTTACTCAACGAAATCAATCGTAAACATTATCAAACGATTAAATAACAATCCATTAACCAAAAATCAATAACTAGAATATGATGGTAACAAGTTCGAATAATCAACAATCTAACAAATAATTAACACAATATCAACAAGATGTTCACCAAAAGATTCAGAACAATTATACAATCAAACTAATTACGATCAATACAAAAAGACAAGTTAAGAGGTTACTAATATTCAAAACTATTTCCAACGAATGTCAATGATGAACTTGCCACTCCAAGTATTACTTCGGAGTTTCAAAGCTTGTCACGAACCTTGGGTTCTAGCGATGAACGATAGTTGAAAAATACTCGAAGCGTACTATGATTGCCGTGAGGGCTTTATGCTAGAGGTATGAGAGATGAGTAAAATATCTCTACCTATTGCAAAAACTACAAGTCATTTCGTAACTGAAGATTTCCAAAAATTATGCATTCGTAACGTACTTGTCCAATCGCACGTTGGTTTTGTCCGATCGGATGAAGGATTCTGTCCGCGGCTTCGATCGATGTGCCAATATGTCCGGTCTGTGTGTGCTTCATTAGTCAAGTCAATCGGAGATACATTTCGTCCGATCGGATGAGTGTCCTTTGGGCTACTTTTGAGCGTTAATTCTTTTATCTTTGTCCTTCGGATCCACCAGATGCTCTAGCTGTATGAGAAAATTAAGAATTACTCACAATTAGACCGATTAGGTCTTCACCCAGCATCAGTTTGGTTAATTAAGGTATCTCAGTCAGGTATTCCTTAAGTTTATAAAGCGCAGCCTCCTTTGTCCACTCAAACTTGGACCCTTTCCTAAGTGTTCTGAAGAAGGGTACACCTTTCTCTGTCAACCTGGAAATGAAACGGCTAAGACCTGCAATCTGACCTGTTAATACTTGTACCTCACGTATCCTCCTAGGATGTGGCATTTCTAAAACAGCTCGTACCTTTTCTTGATTCACCTCAATCCCCCTCTCAGTTACCATATATCCCAATAACTTCTCAGATCGCACGCCAAATGCACACTTCTTTGGATTAAG
This sequence comes from Phtheirospermum japonicum, assembly GCA_014905375.1. Classification (NCBI taxonomy): domain Eukaryota; kingdom Viridiplantae; phylum Streptophyta; class Magnoliopsida; order Lamiales; family Orobanchaceae; genus Phtheirospermum; species Phtheirospermum japonicum. The sequence continues at coordinate 175,626 of BMAC01000937.1, forward strand.
CTTCATTCCATATTGTAGAAGTATGACAAATGCCTTTCTCGGGTCACCTACATGAGAATCTGCTTTCGTGTTCTTTACCAGCATTTCGTCTACATAAACCTCTATGGTAGACCCCAACAGGTCTTTAAACATCTTTTCAACCAGTCTCTGATAGGTCGCCCCTGCATTCTTCAGTCTATACGGCATAGAAACAAAATAATATGTACCTATTGAAGTGACAAAGCTTACCTTGGGCTTACCTCGTGACTTGCTGCTCGGATACTACTTCCCTTACCTTGTCCCCCACTGGATGTTTTATGCTCATATGGTATGTAGAGGTGACTGCCTGAAAAGCATTAAGAGCACGCCACCTTAGTATCGCGTTATATGCCGACCTCCCATGAATGATCAGAAATTACAGGTCTTTCTTTGCTCGTAATTCACCTTTTCCCAAAACCACGGATAGTGTCAACTCGCCTTGCGTGATGACATGTGCACCGTTAAAGGCCTATATTGGTGTGTTTACAGGTTGCACCTTTGTCTTCCAATTCATTTGTTCTAAACAGTCTAATTATGTAATGTTAACTGAACTCACATTGTCCACAAATACTCTCCCCACCTCGTGGCCCATGATCTCAGCTTCAATCACTAGAGCATCGTTTGGGTTTTCCTGTAAGCAACATCGTTCCTCAGGACTAAAAGAACTAATAGGCCCTATCACTGGAAGTCGTCTATTTATGACAGTGACCTCCCGTGGTCCAGGGCGAGCTGCCTTAACGTGTCTTTTTCGTGCGTTGTTCATATCACCATTTATTGGCCCCCCTAGATCATGTTAATTCTTCCTTTATTTCCTCATGCTCTCCTTTGATCATTCTGTTTTTGACCTCCCTGTTGCGGTTGTCTCCCGACATGGTTTTGAGGTGGATTTCCCGGCGGTGGTGGGGGCAATGCTTGCGCTGGCTCGTGTGGTTCCCTTTCTCTGTATATAACCTCCTTTAGATGCCCAAATTTTATAAGCCTCTCGATCTCCTCCCGAAGATACATACACCTCTCTGTGGAATGACCATAGTTATTTTGAAATAAATAAAAGAAATTTGATCTTGGATTAGTGGGGATCTATGTGCAATTCTCTGGCCATTTTATATCGTTAGGTATTAAGCGCTCCATGATAGTAAACACCTTTGCTTGCGGATATGCCAAAGGTTTGAAATCTTCATCTCTCCAATCTCTCATATCTAGTTTAGGTGCTATTCTCTTTTAATCTTCGATCTTTTAGGCATACTCATTCCAATTCTACGACCTCTTTACCAAACCGTAAATGATGTTCCTCTTCAACTTCCTCCACTTGTATATACTTATCACATCGTTCTAGAACCTCATCATATGTTCGCGCAACTTTTTTAGCCAAAGACTTTCATAGATCCTTCCTCCTTAACCCTTGATGTAGTGCCCCAACTTTCATTTATTCTGTAGCTGTAGGTACCTCTAGCGTGGCGTTAGTGAATAGATTGAGATAATGTTTTGATATTTCCTCTGTTCATTGCACCATCATGAAAATAGAATATGTTATCTTTGTGTGGTGTTTAACGCTGGAAAATTATTTCAAAAGAGATGCCTTTAACACCCGAAAGCTGATGATCCTCCCTGGTGCTAACTGATGAAACCAATCATGTTCTATTCCCCTTAAAGTAGATATTAAAGCTCGGCATGACACAACATCCGCTTATTTATGTAGGATTGCCTCGTTCTCAAAAAGTTGCATGTGCCGAGTGGGGTCTGCCGATCAATGATACTTAAACTCCAATGTCTTGTACCCCTTAGGTAGTTTAGCTTGTAATATATCTTCTGAGAAAGGATGCCCCTTCTCTTCATCAGGTCTGGCACTAGCCATCTGTCTTTGTAAAGCTAACAGAGCCCCTTGCACGTCTCTGAATGCTTTAGTTCCCGGTCTCACTTCACCATATTCCCTTTCATTATGGCGCTGACCTTGACGTTTATAAGATCTTTTATGGGGTTCAGAATCCTTGAATGATTCCTCACTTTCATCATTGTCAGTTTGTGTGTCATACTTTCTTCATTGGCGTTTGTAAGATTTGTGCCCTGATCCCAACTCTTTCTTCTTCCTTGGCTTATAATTTGCCCATGTGACTCCCCATCCATGAGCAGGCGATCCTCGAAATAGTCATCCTCAGAGGATGACGAGGAGAACTCCGTATGTCTACGTTTGCTTGATCTTTTTAATATTTTGCAAGATGGCTCCCGCGATGAAGATACATTACTTTTTTTCCTGCTCCGTCTTAATTTGTCCATGTGTGTACTCATCACTCTTCCCATCAGCCTTCCCCTTCCTTTTATTGCTTGTATCCAGTCCGCCCGCCAGGAACTTATCCAGCTCTTCTTGTTTTTTTAGAGGTATGAATCCCATTAATTCTTCCTGGAATACTTTATTAACGTGACAAGATTTGTCCTTTGGAAACTCCATCCATTCCTTCATCTCTATATAAACAGCCTTTTGCCTCGTAATGTCCGAGGTCACTTTAAGAGGTTCTCCTCCTGGATTGTTCACCTTTTATTTTCCCGGCGAAGGTGGTGGTGTGATGACGGGATTCTGAACTGCCGGTTCTTCTAGGGGAGGTATTGTCCCATCTTTTGTTGGTCCATCTTTGTCTGCATTTTTGTTCGATCCCTTTGACTTGCTTGATCCAGGACAAAAAACTAGGACCCTAGGTGGCATAATCCTTCTTTTAATGTTGTGTTGATGAAGACTCTCATGCCTTTTGCTCAAGGACTCGATGTCCCTCTTTCCCACAGGCGGCACCACTTGATGCGACCAAAAAGATTGGTGCCTCAAGAATATGGGGTACTGACCTTAAATATGAAGTCGGTTGTTTAACATGTAATTGTGGTGTTTTTCCAATAATTTTAGTTTAGAGTTTCTTTTAGTAGTTTTGAGTCGTGTTTCGTTAGGTTTTTAGGTTATTTTCTTGTTTAACGTTTTAAGATTCATTTACCCGATGTTGGTAACGTTTTTGCGATTTTTGGGTTTTTACGTTCAAAATTCTTTTTTTAGGTGGCTAAATGAACTAGATTCGTGCCAAGACATTTCGACATATATTTAGGTTCCAGTTAAGGCATTAAGGCCCATAATCCATGCCGAAATGAGAAAACCGAGCCAAAAGCAGCCCGAATCGACATAGGAATGCCCAGATCAATTATCGGTCAATCGAATGACCAAGGATTGACCAAAAGCACCAAAATTGACTGTTCGGTAGTAGCCAAACCTCTTGGAAGCAGGACAGTCACAGTCGATCGACTGCGTCGCAGTAACCCTCGGGATTCTTGGTGTTTTTGACGTTTTTGCCACTACAAACAACTATATAAACCCACATCTTTCACTAACAAAGGGATAAGCTCTCACCCCCACCATTGCATGGGTTTGAGGTTCATTTCTCTCTCTATTTCTTAGATCTACTCTCTCTCTCTCTTAAGTTTTTAGATTTAATTTCCAAGCTTTAGATCTTAGATTTAATTTCAAGCACCTCCTTGGGTTTGTAAGCCTAAGAAGAATTCAAGTACTCACTTGGATTTTACTTTACTTTGTAATTTCATTCAAACTTTTGGATTCTCTTTTAATTCAAGTAAGTTTTCTTTTAATTTCATTCTTGTTCTTCAATTTCATGCTTGTTTTCAATTTATGCTTTTTGCCTTAGCTCTTAGATTTCTTGTTAGATCTTATGAATCATCCATGGAATCTAGGTGAGTGACACACCAAGATCATAGATCGAGTCCTGGATCATTTTTATTTTGAGTATTTTTTATATAAATTGCGCCGCTTTTATTAAAAAAGTAGAAAAGTGTCGGAGTACATAGCAAACAATGAAAAAGAAAAAAAAACAAGGAAACTAGCGCTTCATAAGAAATCCTCGCTTAAGAGAACTCATTAAAGATTTTCGTAAAAGTGTGAAACTCCATCCTCAAGCATATCTTCCCAAGATTGTCCCAAAGCGAAATCCATAAGGTGAAGGGCAGGAGAGGATTTTGGATCGTTGACAATGAAAGGAGTAGAAGACTCTTGTTGTAAGTTTTTAATTATATAAATTAATTCCCGATCAGTGGTAGGTTTACGAAAAATAGGGGTGCGATGTTGGTTGTCAATATTCGACTCGTCCACTATAATACATTGTTCATGTGCAAGACAGGCTATTGGAGTATGTTGCGCTGAAGGAGAGACTTTATCCGAAGAACCCATGTCCACTTGATCAACATAACTCTTGCAAGAAGAAGCAAGTTCCTTATAAAGCACAAGCTGTCGAGAGGTGTCACAAACTATCTCAGAAGGCTCAGAAGCAGTACGGTAATCCTGCCCTTCCGAACCAGAAGGGGTAACAAGAGTATCAGCGGCTCTATAAACCATGTTTACGGGGGCGGGAGATAACGGTTCAAGTGTTATAAGGAGGAAGATCCGTAAGGTGCTCTTGAGGAAAAGCCAAAAGGGCTTGGGTCAAATGAGGTAAGGAGACCGCCTGGGCGAAATAGTTGGGCTGGGCTTGAGATAAAGCCGAATGGGCTTGGTTTAAAGGGGTGAAAGCAGCCGCCTGGGCTTGGATCTGGGCAATAGTGGGAGCCGCTTGGGTCTTTTCTTGTCGGGCCGCAGTAGAATACAATTTGGCTTGAGGCAGAATATTGCCCGCTGTAGAAACCGCCTGGGGTAATTCCAAATGCATAGCAGGTTGGGAGAGCGGGTTGGGACCTATCTGCAACGGGTCAAAGCAAGTAAACTTGGAATGTTTTTCATGGGAAACACTAACGGCGGAAACCCTAGCAGACGATAAAAATGGATCATGCAGAGCCGAAGGAAGCGGAGCAACCGCTGTAAGGGTCGTGGGATGGAGGGCTAGGGAACCGGAAATTTGGTCAGCGCTCGGAGATGGCGCAGTCGCCGAAGCGGGGAAAAACCGGAAGCGTGAAAAATCGTGCTTCCTGTGGTGGTTTCATATGCTTTATTTTGGTTTTTATTTTCATGCATAGTTTTGAGTTAGATCATAGATCTACTCTTCGTTTCTTGTTATTTTCCGAAAAGATTTAAACTTTCATGTTAACTTTTCTTGCTCTTTCTATTGGTGCTTTCGATTTTCGATAATTTGCATTATTTCAAATCTTATGATCATGCATGTATGGTTGTAATTTAGGTTGTTTTAGTTGTACTTGGTGAAACATTGCTTTTCCTTGCATATTTTCATTCTTGCTTGCTATTTCAATCTCGGCATATGATTAACACGAATTTGTATTAATTTTATTTAGTATCCTAGTTCATTTTTATTATTATTTTCGGTGAAAGTTTGATAGATTGAGCATATCTTCGTATTTTCTTATCTCCAACTTTTTTTTATCATACTTTAATCATAATTAATTAATTTTATAATTATTTTAGGTATTTTAAAGTATTTTGGTTTAGACGTAGTCAAGAATGGGCGTACGAGTGGAGTTTCAGCAAAAATGAGCCGCGATTTGAAGAATTTAAAGCTTTCGGCTTTCTATAACGGTTTTCCATCTAGAATCGTTATATTAGAGCTGCCGACATTGCCAGCCCACAAAACTTTTTGTAGCGTTGACCAGTTTGCGTCGATCGACGCAAGAACCAATTCCAATCGACGCACTGGCTGTGGAAGTCTCTGTAGCGTCGACCAGATTGCGTCGGTCGATGCAAAAATCGACGTCAATCGACGCCAACATGCTGAAACGTGTTTTTTAGGTTTCTTGCTGCCCAAGACTTCCTATAACTATAAATACCCTATGTATTTCGGATTTTTACATACATAATCATATTCCTAGGGTTTCTAAGGCCTCTTAGGGGCTGACAACCCCAACGAGTGCCATTTAATTTCGTAGTTACTTCTCATAATTATTAGTTTTAGATTAGTTTAGATTAGTTCTTAGATAGTTTAGATAATTTAGATTCAAGATTCGCTTCCGGAACTTTGCAACTTTCTTCTCGTTTAATTATTAAGTCTTTAATTCTTTTCATTTAATTTAGTTTAATTAATTATTATGCTTTTAATTTCTTTCTTGAATTAGAATAATCAAAACCCCAAAAAAAAAACCCCACATGTATGATGATGAATTGTATAATATTATTGGTGATGATGATGTTGGGATTATTATGTTGAGATTGATGAAATTGCTTGGCTAGATTTAACGGGTCTAGAGCCTAGAATCGTCGCGAACCATCAATTGGGATTTTCCCAAGAGATCGTGGAAACGATTCGAAGCTCTAGAACCCTTGATTCATAAAACTTTAAAAAAACCTTGATTTTTAATATTCTTCGTTTAAATTAAATTCTTGATTTTATGTATTTAGATTAGGATTTTATTTTATTCTCTTATTCGTGAACAACAAACACAAAAGGAACTTCTGAGCCTAATTTTCCTTGATAGACGATTCGGTTCAACTTACCAACCTACACGCGATCTCGTTCTCTTATGGGCGATCTTTTAAATTTTTGACAAATCTTTATAGGTAGGTACACAAAAGTCCGAATCAAAATTTTGGCGCCGTTGTCGGGGAAAACTAAAGGTTGTGATATTTGTGTTTGTTCATCGTATTCTTATTTCATTTCATTTATCGTTAGTATTTATTTGTGATTTTTCATTTATTTCGTTTTTACTATTTTTCACCGGTGCGTTTAATCTTGGGTGTTGAGTGTTGTGTTTGCAAGGCACGTCTACAACCAAAACCCTAGATTTATCAAACCGTTTTTAAAAAATAAAAAAAATATATATCAAAAAAAATCGAAAATATTAATCTTTGTTTAAAAAATTAAAAAAAATGTATTATCCGTACGATGAACCACCGTTCGATTGGCGTCGTGAACTTCGACCGGCCATTCCATTGAGCGACTCAATGACGAATTACTTTCCTGACAAATACGACCAATTGAACCTCCCAATTTTTCATGGGCGTCAGAACAAAGATGCGCTAGAATTCATTCAAAAGTACGAGTTCATCACCGATAGTTCTCCTCTTCACGGGCTTAAAAGGGATCAAGTGAAGATGCGACTCTTCACTTTTGTGCTGAAGGAAGAAACAATGAAATAGTTTGAAAGGCTAGAACCTGATTCTTTGCATACATGGTATGAAGTAGGCGATAAATTCGTGAGGATGTTCTTCGTACCCACTGTGATATGTGATCATTGTGGATGTCGAGGACATATAACGCATGAATGTTTGGTGACATTTGATGATGAGCCACATGAGGTAGTTGTCACCGCCCGAGATTGTACGAGCCATGAAGAATATAAACCAGACGATCATTTTTTTGTGGGGCAACAAGGTCATGAATCTGAGAGCACAAGTTTTCAAGACGAAGAAAAAGATGACCCTTTTAAGATTATAAAGTTAAGTCTTGATGAACAGCGGCAAAGTATTCAGAATTCAAAGAAGATTTTGGGTCAAATGTTGGTTACTTTGGGAATATTGGTGAACGAGAAAAACGAACTTCTAATTTAAAAAGAGTTTACGATTCTTGATGTGGTGGATCCCACCTTAGAGGTTGAGGATTAGAGATCAAATACTTGTCTAGAGGATACATGTGAGGAGAAGGTTATTGAGGATTTGGTTGAGATCGTTTCCCCTGTGCTAATCGATGAGACTTTAGACAAGGATGTTGGGGCATTGCCTTTGGAACTTAATGTAGATCTTACGAATTCTAGTTTTCATAACTTTTATGTAGGAAATGATATGGAGCCAATTTTGGAGGATATGCATGCGAAGGAACTAGGGGATACGATGGAGATCGACCTTCTTATGCTTTTTGAAGATTTAATGGATGACGAGGAGGAGGGTTTGCCATTGGAGAACCTAATCGATGATGGAGATTCATGCCCAATCGAGCTCAATGAGAATAAAGGAGATGTGATGCCCAGTGTAGAAAAGGTGGTGGATGAATTTATCAAGAAGGATGCGATGATCGAGCCTCTTATCGAGCCATCCATGATTGAGGATGAGAATGAGATAGTGGTTGAGGTAATCGAGCAAAATTTCCCTCCCCTATGCCATTATATAGATTTTAATATTTCTCAGGGTGTTGAGGGAGATGCTAAATATTTGAAGGAGTTCGGAGTGTACGAGGGGTTTTCCGTTTGTTCGATGGATTTCCTAGTCTTTGAGAAGTTCGAAGATCACCCTATGCCGCACTTTACTATTGATATGTTCATGGTGATAGATTATTCGCTTTTTAGACCCCCGAAGCGAGTTAATATTTTTGTTCTACGAATTTCTTACCATGCGCGCCTTGGAGGAATACATTGCCTATGCTTGTTGTTGGAGAACACTAAGGCGTGGCACGGTCGTCACTTATTTTTGGATCCGGGATAGAATTGTTTGTAGAAGGCGTCGAGCTTTCGACCTTAACCAAGCGCTTCTTGGGTGGCAACCCAAGTATTGGTTTTCTTTTCTTTTTACTAGTTATTTTGTTTTTTGTTCATTTGTTTTGTCTTTATAGGTTTTATTCAAGACATTTTCGTTCACGCGATTGGAGATGAAAGATGATTGCACAAGTGCTTTTTGGAGTAGCTCGACTATTTTCAGGGACGTTTTCTAATTTCCTTTCTCCCTTGCTTTTATTTTCTTATACTCGTTTATGGCAATCATGAGATTGCCGTGTTTTGAGAGGGAGGGTGGTTGAGTGTGATTTATAGTTGAGATAGGTGCAAATTTTCAAAGTTTCTCGTGGATTTGTAGTGCTAATTTTTAAACGTGATTAATTGCTATTTCTGCGCGATATTGTGTTTGTATGGCTTGCTTGTCGAAGTTATATATGTTTTATTTGATGTTCTTGTCTTTGAGCGTGTATAAGTGCATAAAATTTCTCAAAATTATTATTTATATATTGTAAAATGGTACTTGGACGCAATCGCAAAACCCAAAATGCAGCATCAATTCAAAATTTTTAGTGCAAAAGCCAGTGAGTAGCCTGAGTGTTTATCATCATTGCATGTACTTGAATGAGTTTTGATTTGATATCTCTTTGAAACCGCGGTGTGTAGTGGACTTTGAAAATGAGGTTAAGGCACAGAAAAGTACCCTATTCTTTCCATATCATTATCTTTTAGCCACTATATATTCCGAATGAGCCAATCATAGCCAAATAATCCATGCCTTGAGCCCTGTGTGATTTTATTGAGTTGACCCCTACTAACCCATTAAAAGCGTGGGGTAGGAGTTCGTTATTTTTATTGGTTGTTAGTGTTTTGGAATTTTTATCAGAGATTTATGAAAAGTTGTAATAAAGGATCAACATCCTTAAAAAAAAAATAAAGACCCCACAAAAAAATTAATAAAGGGGAAAATATAAAAAATAATAAACAAGGATGGTGAATCTTGGTGTATCGTGTTATGTAATTGCCTACGCACTTCTAAAGTCTTGTGTTTTATTGTTTATATTCTTACGAAGCCTAATGTTTAAAAGGCAAAGAGTTGTGTTGAATAAGAAGCATATAATAAGCTTCAATTGTGATTAAGTGGTTCGAGCAAAAGTCGGTTTAGAGTTACGAGTTGAGAAATAGCCAAAGTATAAAGGCTACATTATGAGTGTTTAGTGAGGTTTTTCTTTTGAACGAGGTGAAGCACATTGCTTCGTGATTAGAATAGTTTGGTGAGTTATTGATCATGTTAGATCATGAGTTAGCCACACGACTTATATATTCCATACCTGTCCAAAGAGCCTTACATTACAACCCGAAAAGATCTTTTCCGATTCCTAGTTCGATAACACACTTAATTTGGGATTGAAAAGAGATTGATTTTCCATGCTTATTTATTGTGCATTCATTTGTATGATTTCAGTGTATACACGTCCTATGCAGCAATGCTTGAGTGCTTTGAGAGTACATCCATATATATTACCCTTTTGAGAGGATGCATGATTTGATTTTGAAGTGACAATTTAATAAGGGTGGAGTGTTTGACGTTGCGTGACTTGTATCTATATTTTCAAAATTATGTATGTAGCATAGCACGACTCATTGCTTGAGCATATTTTCATTCTTGTTATACTTTAAAACTATCGTTTGTTCGAGGACGAACAGAATAATTAAGCGTGGGGTAGTTGATTAACACGAATTTGTCTAGATTTTATTTAGTATTTTAGTTCGTTTTCATTATTGTTTTCGGTGAAAGTTAAATAGATTGAGCATATTTTCGTATTTTCTTATCTCAACCTTGTTTTATCATATTTTAATCATATTTAATTAATTTTATATTTATTTTAGGTATTTTAAAGTATTTTGGTTTGGACGTAATCAAGAATGGGCGTACGAGTGGAGTTTCAGCAAAAACGGGCCGCGATTTGAAGAATTTAAAGCTTCCGGCTTTCTATAACAGTTTTCCATCTGGAACCGTTATAGTAGAGATGCCGACATTGCCAGCCCACAAAACTTTCTGTAGCGACGACTAGTTTGCGTCGGTTGACGCAAGAACGAATGCCAATCGACGCACTGGCTGCGGAAGTCTCTGTAGCGTCGACTTGTTTGCGTCGGTCGATGCAAGAACCGACGTCAATCGACGCCAATATGCTGAAACGCATTTTTTAGGTTTTCTTGCTCCCCAAGACTTCCCACAACTATAAATACTCTATGTATTTCAGATCTTTACATACATAATTATATTCCTAGGGTTTCTAAGGCCTCTTAGGGGCTGACAACCCCAACGAGTGTCGTTTAATTTCGTAGTTACTTCTCATAATTTCTTAGTTTTAAATTTTTAGTTTTAGATTAGTTTAGATTAATTCTTAGATAGTTTAGATAATTTAGATTCAAGATTCGCTTCCAGAACGCTGCAACTTTCTTCTCGTTTAATTAGTAAGTCTTTAATTTGTTTCGTTTAATGTAGTTTAATTAATTATTATACTTTTAATTTCTTGCTTGAATTAGAATAATCAAAATCCAACAAACAAACCCCCCCTTGTATGATGATGAATTGTATAATATTATTGGTGATGATGATGCTGGGATTATTATGTCTAGATTGATGAAATTGCTTGGCTAAATCTCCGTCAGCGGAAATAATCGAAATGGCACGCGTTACGCACCCGTTCGCCACATCGTCATGAACCATCAATTGGGATTTTCCCAAGAGATCGTGGAAACGATTCGAAACTCTAGAACCCTTGATTCATAAAACTTTTCAAAAAACCTTGATTTTTATTATTCTTCGTGTGAATTAAATTCTTGATTTTATGTATTTAGATTAGGATTTTATTTTATTCTCCTATTCGTGAACAACAAACACAAAAGGAACTTCCGAGCCTAGTTCTCCTTGATAGACGATTCGGTTCAACTTACCAACCTACACGCAATCCCGTTCTCTTGCGGGCGAACTTTTAAATTTTTGACAAATCTTCATAAGTAGGTACACAAAAGTTCAAATCAGCATACGCATGAGGAATTCGACCAACTTGAATTTTATATTACATAGTTAGTTTAGTTTCATAGTTTTCATTTTAGTTTCGTTTCCCTTTTAATTTCAAGCTAAAAACACATTCATTCACACAAACAATCGAATTCCAATAACATCGAGCCAATGAACCTTTTATACCACTAAAAACTACAAACATTAGCTACCTAAATACTCCAAATGACCTTGCGGCAACCTAATTCATCTTTAAGAGACTCTTGGCATCCTGATCGATCCTGCAAAACAACATCTAATGCGAAGGCGGTGTGCGGCCCCAGCGTAGGTCTTCCGATACTTAAGTTAGTGAGTGCGAGAGAGATTTGAGAGCTCAAAATATGTAGGATATAAAATTAACTTAGAGAGAAAACTGAGGCATGAGTCCTCTTTTTATACATAAGAGAAGTATTTCCCAAGATAGGGTTCCCCTCTCCTACTATAATACCATAAATACCACAATCGACTTAGAATTAGAATTCTTCTAGTATGTTAAGTTCTCATAAATAATAGAGCTCTCGCTAAATTAACAGAATAGCCGTGGGTTTATAATTATGTCCATGAGTGTTAATTCACTGGGACCCCACAAAACAACCCATATTAGCCCACCAAGGCCCAAAACCATGAGTCCCAACACTCAACGCCAAGCTGCCACTCAACGTCGAGCTGGTATAATAATGCCCATATCATAAGAGCTCGCTACCCCATATAAGAGCTCGCCACTCCTATACGTCAGGTCGCTACTCCTCAAAACAGCTCGCCCAACTCCCAGAAGGATTGTCCCTCCTAAGAAATGAGATCGCTTACCTAGATTACCATAAATACTTACATGCAACCAACATGAATATTTGATGTTGTATCAATTATCGTCATCCACACGACATATAAACTCAGTTTTAAAATAAAACAAAATATCAAGAGGTTTATCAAGTCTTGTAGATTTAAAGACTTCTTCAACTTCTTCACTCCATTTAAAGGTACGAATTCGTATAACTTATTTTTTAGATATACTAAGGTTAGGTTCTGAAATGCCTAGGGCTGTTTGGACTAGGTTTCGTTGGAATTCTGAATTCAGGTATTCAGAATTTTGAGTATTGAGAATTCTGTGAATAGTAAGAATATTTAGAATTCAGAATCCTTTACTTTTTACTGTAGATGTCAAATCAAGTCTGGAAAATGGATGATAATGTATTTTTATATTGTATTTGATGTCAAATCATGTCTGAAAAGTGGATGATAATGTATTATTATATTGTATTTAGTAATATTTAATTTTTTAAATATAATGATGATGTGATAAAATAATTGAATGTGGGGTAGATGTAAGAAATTGTTGGTTGTGGGTTGAAAATTTAAGTCGTAGAACAAACGATGATTGAGATTTAGAATCCCAATCCTGGTATTGGGAGTCCTAAACCAAACAAGCCCTATATTATGTATTCGACCCATACACTTAGTTAATTTCGCATTCCTACAACATTATCTTTTTTGAGTTTCATTAATGACGAGGCAATATTTTGAAATTCCAGTTAATAATTTTTTTAATGTTGACTCCTCTTATTGAAGACTTGAGTGTCGATGTTTGATTCATAGAGGGTTTTGTGGAACACTTGAGGCTGTGCAGTTATCGACTACGTTCAAATTGAACATAGTATGATACGGGACTTAAGGAATCCTGCAATCACATTATTTAGTTTGGCCAATTGAACATAATATTGATTAGCTTATGGGCAACTCATTGATAGAATGCATTCCGAGTCTTGTCTAATAAAACTCCCTCTAACACCTTTGAAAAATGTCGCACGAGTACAAGGTAGTCGTAAAGTGTTGAGGTGACTCGTGTCGATTCTCAATTAATATTTATCAAAGTTCAGATTTTTTGGCACAATTAAAAGAAATAAAACTACATTAAACACTTGATCACAGTTTTCAGGGGTTTTGGTTTTGAGAATAACTAAAGAAAAGCTAATGTTAAATTAAGGATTTTAAAGTTAAAAAAAAAAAGGAAAGCAAGTAATTAAGAGAACAATAAATGAGAAATGATATAAATTAAGTTCAAATTGGTAATAAGAGGGTCTAGGATACTACACTCATTTCCACGATTGATTGGCCATTCTATCGAGCACATAATGTGCATAAATTTGGGTTGTAAAAAATCAGAATTAAACCCAAGCTCAATTTGACTTCAATTCGACAACGATATTAATCTCGGCCTCAATTAATGGCTATGACAAATAAAAATTGGGGCAATTGCCAAATACTACTTAGGAAAAAATATTTTTGTCAAATACTAGGACTAATTATACAAAATGTCAAATAATCCAACCACAAATATACAATTACAAGTTTAACCATAATAATAATAATAATATAATAATAATATCAATAAACAATACACCACCACCACCGCTACTGTTGTCCGACCGCCGCCTGTCGCCCCGCCGCCGCCGCTGCCGGGCGCCGAAAAAATTATCCGGCGAGATTTTTTTTTTTTTTGCCCAGCAAATATAAAGTTAGAAATCTCACTATAAAGTAAGAAATTTTTAATAAGAAATTTTCTTACTTTTTCATACATAAAGTATGAGATTTTCACTATAAAGTAAGATTTTTTCTTTTTTTTTTGAACATAAATTAAAAATATCTTTATTTTAGAAAATAAAGTAAGAAATTTCACTATAAAATAAGAACTTTTCCTACTTTTTCGAATATAAAATAACAAACTTTCTTACTTTAAAGGATATAAAGTAAGAAACTTTATTAATTTTTTGAACATAAAGTATGAAATTTCCACTATAAAATAATAATATATAATTTGTATTAAATAAGAAAATACATAATAATAATTTGCTATTAAGAAAGAATTTTTTTTCTCTATTTATTTGGCAAAATAAAAGTGTGTAATAAGTAAAAAAAAGTAATAAGTAAAAAATACATAACAACATTTGCACATCAAAGTAAGAAACTTTTGCAATCAAATAAAATACTTTTTGTCATCAAGTATGAAGTTTTGGACATTAAATAAAAAATCTGTTACATATAGTGAGAAATTCGGACATATAGTAAGAATTATTCTTTGGACATTAAGTAAAAAATATTTGCACATATAGTGAGAAATACATACATATAGTAAGAAAAATATTTGGGTTGAAAAAAAACTGACTGCACTGACTCCATGGACATGTAGTAAGAAATTCGGAAGACATACAGTAAGA
>BMAC01000937.1:190397-206367 GCA_014905375.1 Phtheirospermum japonicum
TGGTGGACCCATTTTATTTTTTTTATTATTATTATTATTATTAGTTATTTTAATAGTAAGGGTATTGTGGTATATTCATATCACAATTTTGGACTATTTGGCAAAAAGTAGGTACTATTTGACTTAAAATTGGATGGAGGACTAATTGACAAATGGACCTCCACTTGAGGTACTATTTGACAATTTCCCCATAAAACTTTAAGTAAATAATTAATCTACAATTAAAAATAATCTAAATTGAGAAACAAATCATTATGCCCAATTAATATCTTAAACTCATTTAGACCCTAGTCTAATGATTTAGTCTAGCATAATTGGGGAAAACACAAGATCAAGGCAATAAAAGGAGCAACGAGTTAAATCCATGGTGATAGTAGCATTTAAGTTCAATTAAAAGAAATCAAAGAGCAATTGAAGGGAATCTATCATAAAAATTAAACCAAGTATCTACAATCCATGCTTCAAATCAACAAGAAAGTTTTAGTTTCTAGTAAAATTGAAAAAAAATAATCCTTGATCTAGGAAATGAAACTGGGTGATAATCTAAATAGAGAAAACATTCTAATACTTGGATAGAAAATGAAGAGTAACAAAACGTGATAAGTAATTTGGAGAAAAAACGCCCTGTTTATAAAATTCTATGGAGAAAAGTGGGTAAAATTGTAAAAATGATTTGAAATGGAAAGCTTGGCTGAGAAAGCGTGAGTAGGGTGTCGGATAGGCGCACACATTATCTTATCGGTGAGTGACTCTCTTCTGCGCATGGGAGAGAGATTCTTGATGCGCTTGGTACATGGAAAATGGTTGGTAATGGAAATGGTGTGCAGTTCTGCAAGCATGCGTGGGTGCCAAGGGACTGACGAGTGGTTAGCAAAGGGACTTGTGGTTTATCTTGAAACACCATCGAGATATACCCATAAGAGAATGGGATAGTCGTAAGGTGATGAGTTGACTCATAATCGAAGTAGAAGTTTGTGCTCACACATTTTATAGAAATTAAAGTTATACCTAAACACACGAAAAATTTGTTAGTGGATTTGATTTTTAGATCTACTAATTGAAAAGACTTGAATTAAATAAAAATTTTAATAACCAATTTAAAAACAAGAAATGATAAAAGAGCAATTAAGTAAAAATGGAAATCAAGATGATTTATAAAGTATTTAAGGCAAGCAAGAAAATATGTTTCATCATACAAAAATTGAAAGAGAAATTTAAGAAAACAAGATAAAGGAGAAACCCTAGATCTAGAAAAAGCACTTAAAAGCAATTGAGGAATGATTAAGTAAAACTGACTAAAACTAAACCAACTATTTCATTCCATATCCCAAAGTCATTAAGAAACCTCCAATCTTTAGATTTAAGATATAATTAAAAAAAAAAAGCAAAAAGAAATTTGAAAGCAATAAAGGCAATTAAAAAGAAAGATTACTAAAATTAAGCACAAGATCTTCAATCCTTTATCCACACACAGTAAGAAAGTCATAATCTTGCTCACAAATTCATTAAATCCAAGAGAAGATCTAAGTAAGAATATTGAAGCAAATACTACTAAATTCTCAAAATTTAGCTAAGGTAAAACATAAAACGAGGGTGATAAAGCTTGGGGTATGAACACCCATTATTGAAAATTTATATCCTCTTTTTTTTACAAGGAACCAAAGTTATAAAACAAACTTTATATTGTGTGAAACTGCTGCAGAGGCCTGGAATACAGCCCCAAATGGCTTGTGCAAAGGCGCCGTTAAAGTGTTGAAGAGTTGTCGAAGGGGTGTCAAGCATTTCATAGGATGTCGCTAAACGTGCTGTAACATTAGCCTCGATGTTGTGCGACTATCTACTCATTGATGGGTTTGGTGGGCAGTGGCGTCAAGAGGTTGCCAAAGATATATACCAAGGTAGCCTCGGTGAAGTATATGTGGGCGCTAGGATTTTCATGTGCTGCTACATCTGCTAGAAGGTGCTGAAAGCGTACACATGGTTTATGCCAAAGGGGTGCACAAAGGTGCGAGATATTACCAAAATGTTATGGCAACTATCTCTTGAAGCAACAGTAGAAAGACGTTATACATGAAGAACAAATAAGAACCCTAATTTAACATTAAGAGTGTATGTATTATTTCTGATTTTTCTTGATGATTACAAGCAATGAGGTTAACATATATATAGAGCTGCATCCTAGGATCATTGTAGAATTCCTATACACGTGTCTAACATCCAATGGTGGGCATATGATCCCAAATAGATCGATTGAGACACCTGCAATCATTTCTGGGCACACAGCTCGGTTTTGTCCTTTGTGACCATTGCAGCTCCTTTATATCCTAGATAAGAGTTTACATGTTTGTCTTCTAGCTGGCAGTTGTCATTCCTTTCATCTGCATCATGCCATGCATGATCATGCACATCATGACATGCATCCTTTCCAATATGCCCCATCAATTCTATGTTGGCTTCAGTAAACACTCCTAATTTGTTTCTAAGCCTGTCAAAGAATTATCCTGCCAAATGTTTGGTCATGATTTCTGCAACTTGATCTATAGCTGGAACATGCCTGACAGTTATTACTTTCTTCATCACTTTTTCCCTTATGAAGTGCAAATCAAGTTCAAAATGCTTTATCCTATCATTTCTCACAGGATTAGCAGAAATGGAGATAGCTCCAAGATTATCCATCCACACAACACTAGGTTTGATCTGTCCAATCCTTAGTTCTTGTAATGAGGACCTTATCCATAGTATTTCACAATTTGTGATAGCCAAGCTCCTATATTCAGCTTCTGTGGAGGACCTTGAGACAGTAGGTTGTTTCTTTGCTTTCCATGAGATAAGATTTCCTCCAAAGAACACACATGATCCAGATGTTGATCTCTTGTCATCTATATCAGATGCCCCATCTGCATCTGCATAAGCCACCACATCAAGGTTATTGCATTTGCTCAATTTCAGCCCATACTCCATAGTTCCACTCAGATATCTGATTATCCTCTTCACAGCCTTCCAGTGCTTATGTAGAGGATTCTGCATGAACAGACTTACTTTATTAATAGCAAAGATGATGTCAAGCCTTGGTAGTGTAGCATATTGTAATGCACCAACAATTTGTCTGCAATGGCTTGGATCCTCTATAGGTTGGCCAAAAAATTTGGAAAGAGGAGGAGTGACCATCATTGGATAGCTAACACCATTTGCCCCCTTCATTCCTGCTGTTTCAATAACTTCTTGAATGTACTTCTTTTGCCTGAGGAGCAGGCCATCTGGTGTAGGAACAACCTCAATTCCTAAGAAGTAGTGCAGTGAGCCTAAGTCCTTCATGGAAAAATGTTTTCTCAAATCACAAATCACAGCATCAATCTCAGTATCCTTACTACCTGTGATGATTATATCATCAACATAAGCCATTATGATGGTTCAAGAATCTGATCTATGTCTGATGTATAGGGATGTATTTAACTGAGAGGTGAAATATTCAAGGGAGATGAGGGCATTACCAAATCTTCTTGACAAAGCCCTAGATGCTTGTTTCAGACCGTATAAGGCTCTCTTCAGCTTTCAGACCAAATGAGGATGTCTGAATCAATATCTCCATTGAGGAATGCCTTGTCTACATCTAGTTGCCTTATTTTCCATCCTTGAGTCAAGGCCAAGGACAAGATGATCCTGATGCTGGCTGGCTTTACCACTGAGTTGTAGGTCTTATTATAATCAAGGCAAGCAGACTGAGTGTATCCCTTAGCTACTAGTCTAACTTTGTATCTAGCCACTGGTCCATACAAGTTTCTTTTTACCTTGAATATCCACTTTGAACCAACCAAATTTCTATCAAGAGGTGCAGGTATAAGATCCCAAGTGTGATTTTTCAAAAGAGCTTGGTGTTCAGAAGACATTGCCTCTCTCCATTCTGCAATGCACAGAGCTTCTTCAACTGATTTTGGCTCAGCTGCATCTTGCTGTAGAACTGTGTTATATGTCTTGGGCTTGCAGATTGCTGATTCAGATCTTGTCTGCATCTGATGTGTACCTGCAAAAGACTCAGTTCTAGGAAGATTGTTAGTGACAGCAGGTATATTTTCTTGCTCAATAGGTTAGTCTATAGTGATCTGACCAATGGGAATAGTGGTGGAGTATGAGGAGGTATGGGAGGAATTAGAGGGAGATGAAGGAATGTGTGAGATATTTGGAGATGGAGTGTCTATGATAGGTGGTGATGATGGTGCAGTTGGGAAACAGGCTGTAGTATTAGTGATATGTATCAATGGTGCAGAGGTAGAAGTTGTTTCTATGTCTGGAGAGGGAGGTTCAGACTGTGTAGTTTTGAAGGGGAATTTATTTTCCTCGAACTGAACATGTCTTGTGATTATGATTTTATTGGAGGGAAGGAGAACTTTGTATCCCTTGTGATAAGGGCTGTAGCCAATGAAAACACTAGGCTAGATTTTGGGCTCAAGTTTGTTTTTGGTGTAGGGCTTTAGTAATGGGAAACACAGACATCCAAAGTTTCTGAGATGCAAATAGTCTTGTTTCTGTTGAGTGATGGCTTCATGAGGTGATTTGAAGTTTCGTAACTTGTTTGGGGTTAGGTTTATAAGGTATGTGGCACAGATAAAAGCTTCATTCCAATATCTGAGAGGTAAATTGGACTGAGAGATCAAGGAAAGGGCAACTTCAATTATATGTCTTTGTTTTCTTTCAACCATCCCATTTTGTTCTGGGGTGTAAGGACAGGAGAATATGTGTTTATTCCAACTTCATCTAAAATTCTCTTAAGACCAATGAACTCTCCACCACCATCAGAATGAAATTTCTTGATGGAGGTGCCAAACTGGTTTTCTACAAGGTTTTTGAAGTGTATAAATGCATCTTTAGTTTCAGACTTAGCCTTAAGCAAATAAATCCATGTGTACCTAGATGCATCATCAATAAAGCTGATGTAATACCTAAATCCTTTATAGGAAATGACAGGATATGGTCCCCATACATCATTGTGA
This sequence comes from Phtheirospermum japonicum, assembly GCA_014905375.1. Taxonomy (NCBI): domain Eukaryota; kingdom Viridiplantae; phylum Streptophyta; class Magnoliopsida; order Lamiales; family Orobanchaceae; genus Phtheirospermum; species Phtheirospermum japonicum. The sequence goes on from BMAC01000937.1 coordinate 195,386, forward strand.
ATGATATCAAGAATGTTGTTGCTGTGATGCATAGATTTGGAGAAAGGAAGTTTGTGCATTTTTTATTTAAGATAGTCAACACATAGAGAATCATCATTTTTATTCAAAACAGGAAGATTACAATGTGTGATAACTTTCTTTATAATATCCACTGAAAGGTGACCTAATCTAGTGTGCCACACATCTAGGCTTTGTTTATTTTTGAGCTCTGTGAAGTTCACACTTGATTGAAAATGGGGAATGTGATGATTCTGATTTTAGGGTAATTTGAAATGATGCAATCTATCCTTAAGGGTCCCTCTGAGTAGAACAGCTTTTGACACTTGATCCTTCACAAGATAGAAAAGAGGGTGAAATTCAAAGAACACATTATTGTCTTTAGCAAATTGTGACACACTAAGCAAGTTTCTTGTAATTTTGGGAACATGTAAGAGATTTTTTAGTTTGAAGGAATTCGAGTCTGGTCCATTCACTATAGAGTTACTATAATGAGCAATAGGTATACCTGCTCCACTAGCTGTTTGGATACTCTCTGAGCCCTTGTAATCAGTGACCATGTTCAGGTTATAAAGCTCATATGTGAGATGATTTGTTGCTCCAAATTCTGGATACCACTAGTCATGCCCTATCTCAGTTTCTCCAAAACTTGTCAAGTTAGCCATAAGATTTCCACCTGAGTGTTGTCCTTGCTGATTCTTGCTTGCTGTGTTGACCTGATAGTTGGAGTTCATCTGAAAGTTGGAGTCAAATCTGTAGTAACATTTTCCTGCAGTGTTGTTATTGTAACCACATATTTGACATCTAGGCCTGTTGGAGCCAAACCTTCCTCCTCTGCCTCTATTACCTCTACCAGTGCTGCCTCTTCCTCTATTTCCTTGAAACTGATAGTTGTTTTTGCCTCTTCCCCTTCCTCTATTTCCATAATAAGGCATCTGTGTGGTGAGGTTAGCACTGAAATGTTCATTTTCCGTCTCACCAAAACGTTCAACAGTTTCAATCCTATTCTCAAAACTCAGCAGCATAGAGTATGCTTCCATCATTGTAACCTTTTCATGTCTAGTAGTGATAGAGACAATGAGAGGGTTATATTCAGCTCTTAAACCATTCAACAAGTACATAATCTGATCACTGTCTTTAATCTTTTTACCAATGGAACCCAACATATCACAAAGGGACTTGATTTTGTTAAAGTAGTCATTGATCTGCAAATTTCCTTTCTTAAGGGACTGAAGTTGAAGCTTAAGCTGCATAATCTTGGCTCTGTTGTAACTGGTAAAAATTTTTCTCAACCAACTCCATATTTCACTAGCAGTATTGAGACCAACAGTTGTAACTAGGACACTTTCACTTAGAGAAGATAACAAGAGACAATCAGTTGATCCTATTTCATCCACTTCACATACTCAGGGTTAATAACTATACCTGTTGAAGAACATTCATGGATCACCATATATGGGATGCTCTGCCCCTCCTTGATGAATTCTTCGAGACCATATCCTCGTATGGCTGCTAACACTTGTTTTTCCCACAGAATAAAATTGCTATCATTCAGTTTGATGCTCACAAGTTGACTCTGCAGCTGCACAGGCTCCATAACTCGAGCTGCAGTCAAATCTTGATTTGATTGTCCCGGAGTAGACATAAAAGAGAAGACTTCAATAGATCTAGAGTGGAGGATAAAATGGATCAGAGACAGGATCAACCTGCTCTGATACCATCTTGAAGCAACAGCAGAAAGAGGTTATACATGAAGAACAAATAAGAACCCTACTTTAGCATTAAGAGTGTATGTATTATTTATGATTTTTCTTGATGATTACAAGCAATGAGATTCAAAATATATATATAGCTCCATCTTAGGATCATTCTATAATTCCTATACATGTTTCTAACATCCAATGGTGGGCACATTATCCCAAATAGATCGGTTGAGCCACCTGCAATCATTTCTGGCCACACAGCTCGGTTTTGTCCTTTGTGACCATTGCAGCTCCTTCAAATCCTAGCCAAGAGTTTACAGGTTTGTCTTCTAGCTGGCAGCTGTCATTCCTTTCATCTGCATCATGCTATGCATGATCATGCACATCATGACATGCATCCTTTCCAATACTATCGACCATGGCGCACGAGCATGTGCAAAGGTGTGCGAAGGGTAGTTGAGATATGTGGGCGTGGTGTGAAGGGCTTTGATATTATTCCAAAGGAATGCGGCAATCATCGGTGGCTCGGTGGTTAATTTGTAAAGATATTGTTGGTTCTTCCGAGAGGTTGCGGCGATGATGCAGCAGTGCAGGCGATGGATTCGCGCGGGGTACGAGAGATGCTAAAAGCTTGTGGTCGGGGTTTGTTAATAGTGTGCGAGACGGTGCTGTAGCTATAAAGCGCACGGATGTTAGGGGCTTCTAACAAATCCTGACCATGGTGCTAGTCATTGTCGGGTATTGTGTCAAAACATGCCGTTGTGATAATTTGTTAATTTCTTGCACGGGCCCATTTTGACCAAACCTTGACCTTAATAATAAATAAAATAAAAATCCTAAAAATATGAGAAAAATAATTAAAATATGGAACAAAGAAAAATTAAAATAAGCAAAAATGACTCCAAATAGCACCGAAACACAAATAGAATACACATAACAATACTTAAAAACACATAAAAAAACAAATATAAATATGTACAAATCAACTCCCCCACACTTAGCGTTTTGCTTGTTCTTACGAAAAAATAAGCCCAAACTTAGGCAATCAAGATCTAACTTCCAATGAACAATGATTAGAGAATTTGTGCACTACTCTATAAATAGAACATGATCGAATGTAGTGCATCTAGTTCTTCTTGAGTCATGGTTTTTAGAGTAGAAGTCTTACGTTCACACGATTGATGAAAATGAAAATTACACCAAACATAAGGACAAGTTGATTGATGTTTTGTGGGACTACTAATTTCAAAAGACAAAAAGTTTAAAAAATTAAGTTTAAAATAAGTGCCAAAAGCTAAACAACCCTAAATTGTGATTATCCAAAGTTGAGGTATAACAACTAATAAGGAGTATTTATAATCCTTGAAATGCCCAATGCACCAATTATGGGGTTAAGCCTCGGTGCTTTGCATTGATGGCTATCAAGGTTGCATCAGAAACCCAAAAATATTGTATTCGAGGGTATAGAGTTAACTACAAAGGTCCACCAAGCAAAAACACTAACTAACCTAGATAATGACTAATGGATTGATTATCATGTGCCAAGGGTGATCTCGGTGCTAGTCTCGGTGGATAAGGGCAACAAAGGATGGTCCTGGGCCGAGTGCAGGGTTAGTGCACCTGAAGATGCACATGTGAGTGCGCACATTGATGAAAGCTACTAAATAGCTTGGAAACTCAAAGGTTTTGTGCGCTTTTTCTTCCGATGATGCTTACCTTTAAAGTTTTATTAGTTCTAAGCTGTCGAGACTATCGAAGACTCTCTGCAGCATTAAAGGTTTACTGCTTCATGTTTGTTGAGATTGCCAAGAGATGCACGTACGGATGCTGAAAGGTTCCAAGAGATACGTGCTGTTGTTAATAAGATGTGGCCATGGTGCATAGTTTTGGGTAGTAGCTACCAATAAGATGTGGCTTTAGTGCACAACTGCTGAGAGGGTTATTTGCATTGAATGATGGAGATAGGTGGTAGCTTCCAAAGCATGGAGGAAGTTGTGACCATGGTGCGGTAGCTACCGAAGAATGTGAGAGGATGCAGTAACTACCGAGATATAGTGCACACGGGTGTGAAAGAGTTACTGATGATGACGAGAGGTGCTGTCGGTGGCTACCAAGGGTGATGCGTAAGACCAGGAAGTTCAGAGGTTCATTTGGGCCTTATGTACAAGACTTGTAGGCATGCATCCAACGTCTTGCGTCCATGAATAGACGCATTCTCAATTTTTTTTCTTTTTTTTTTCCACTCAATCTTCGCATTGTTGATTCCTCATGGAAATCCTCAAGATTGGTCCATCTTTTGAACTCATCTTGAGCTCACTCTAACAAATTTTGACACACTAAAAAACACATATAAATATGTACAAATCAATTTCCCACACATAGTTAGTGCTTGTCCTAAAGAAAGATTAAACCTAAACTTAGATAATTAAGATCTAACCCCTGATTGAACTAAGGACTACTATGCACTATTGAATTGAGAATCGGTGCATTTTATCACTCAAAACCATGATAAAGAATTCCCCCTGATTTCGAGGTAAACGTTTAGACTCGCTTTTGGTCAATTAATAAAACAAGTTGCCCTCCATGCAAGTCTCACATCCATACACGGGCCAAGGTCTATCCATACGTAAAATATGCTAGGTTGTTATCCGACCAACCCAATGCTCCCTATGCTCCTATTTCACCTGGGTAATACTATTACATGAAAAGTTAAATTTTGTACCAGAGTTTCTCCACTATGCACGACTTATTACATTAGAATAAATAGCAACTTGTGCAGGGGTTTCTCGAACTTGTAGTTTTCTTTTATTTTTCATTTTCTTTTTCTCTCTTCCTTTTTTTATATGAGGTACTACATGAACAACTATTTAGAACATTAATTACATCTCACACATATGAGTGCTTACAACTCTAATACTTGTTGTAACATGCAACTTAGATAATCTTCAACAAATCTCAATGGAGGCCTCAAATGGAACAAGACATAACATGTCACAACTTATTATAAATACCTAATAATAGAGATCAACAAATCACAGGGCTAGTAAATATTATTCAACTCTCTCTCTCAAGATATACACGAGTAGAATGAGGCTCAAATGTACTTTCACAAAAAAACTAGACTTCAATCCCATATTTATACTAAATCTTGAATGGAATTCTACGAAAACTTACCCAATGTCTCATGTTGCATCACTTCACCAAGGTTCCAAGTAATGTAAGTAATGTCAGCTACACTAAGACACATTCATTATCACAAGCAATTACACATAAGATATATCAAGAAAAGGACAAACTCTCCCACATTAAAACATGAAATGCCTCTATTTCGCCCTGAAAAATACACCAAGGACAGCCACTCATTTCCCGACCTGATCAACAAAGACACGTGGACCACCGGGGGTTTTCCAGTGGAAACCTCTCTGATACTTAAGCCAATTAAGCATCTTAGATCAGAATAAGCCAAAGTAAGGAGAAAAGTGCTTAGAATGTCATACCCTCCCCAGCCTTGGAGCTGAGATATTTATAGTTTTTGCCAAGTGGGGCCCTCCCGAGATCCCGAAACAGAATCCGCAAATATTGGGCCGTTGCTTGGTCCGACCTAACCAAGTAGCTTCCTTCACAGAGGGCAAGCTAGACCTGTTACTAAGTTTTCCAAATTCCTGACCTGACCTCACGAAACCCTATTCAAGGCTTCGGATCAGGTCAAGGTAATTTTCACCAGTTATGGGCTCATCCTCCACCTCACCTTTTTTCTCATAAGGTGTCAATCCAGATCGTCCAAACTAGGTCCATTCGGGATGTATGGCAACTAGTCATCAGACCAGGTCGTACCAATCAGTCCCCCCCAGATAGTTGGGGATGAGTTGTAATGCTTCGTATTTTAATCCTAGCGGTTGAGATCTACACGTCTTTCAAAGTACCTTGCTCTGACACGCATTAATTGCACAAATCCCGCAAAATCACTCAAAATAAGTCACGACTTTTGGGGAAGGGCCATGACGCCTCGTATGCCACTTCAGCAGTTAAAGAATCGTTTCCTAAAAATCTCGCAAAAATAAGTGATTTTTTGAGTAATGTACCCTAACATGTCTTAAATGCACAAATCTCGCAAAATCCTCTTTTTTCCTAAAAAATCGTTTTCAAAGCATATCACTTCCCACTCTTCGATATTTACTCTATTATATCCCTCTACACTCGCCTATTTACTCCAGAACTTCTCGCTCCCTTCCTTTCTAATCAAGGCTTTCTTCCCTTAGAACCAGGTACTTTCTCGTTCTCCTGTAAACTTTAATTATGTTGGCCTCTATCTCTTTTTCCCTCTCATCTTCTTGGAATTCATCATCTTCCTTTAACTTATCTTCCTCAGCGCCACCAGCGGCCACCTAGTGCGGGCAACATCATGTTCTTCCCGACAATGACTAGGACAACATAGTTTCCATCGTCAGTAATCAAACCATTCGGGAGATACGATCAAAATTTCCCCGAGGCCCCCACTCAACATACCCAACCAAATCTTTTTCAATGGCTCTTCCATCTTGAACTGCACAGGGGATGTGGCTGTTCAGTTTGTCATGGGACAATTCCCCTCCGCTGACTGTCGGACCTTGGACAAACGGGCTGATCACGAGCTGATCGAGTCCTTCTGCCAGGACAAAGCTCGGGTAAGGGTTTTACCATTCTAACTCCTGCCCTTATTTTATTATTTGGTTTCACTTTTTTTTATCATTTCCTTCCCTTCATTCCTCTCTTTTAGGTTGCTGTTAAGAGAGCCGCCCTTGTGGCACAAGCCCGGGGCCCCATGATGAATGCCGATTTGTCCAAGAAGCATGCAGCCCTGCAGGAGCGGGAGAGGAGGTTGGTCGCCTGACTGAAAGAGAGGAATGGCGAACTAAAGGCCTCTCAATAAGAGCTGAAGGCTATCCAGGCCGAGCTGAATGCCGCCTAGTTTGAATTTCAAGAGGCTCGGGAGTCAGAAGGAAAAAGCCGAGCTCTGGCCATGATCCGGGCGGGGGAAGCTAAGGAGAAGCTCAAGCTAGTACGAGCCAAGGGGGAGGCGGAAGGCGAGGCTAAAGGCCGAGCAGCAGGACGCTCCGAGGGGAGAGCTGAATTCCTTAATTCGGAGGAGGAGCAGAGGCTTATTCAGCTAACCAGGGAGATGGCCCGGTGGGCTTTCTTTAGTTCCATCGAGTTATACGACATCTTGGTGCTTGAGGACGAAGTATACTACACCTCGTCTTGGATGCCCAAGCTAAGTGGTCCACTGAGAACCACACCATTCCTTTCAACCGTTCCCTTCCTGTGCAAGATCCTCCAGAACCTTCCATCTTCTCATACGCTAAGGAGGAGGATTGACTCCACCAACTCGGGTCCCTGGAGTTTGCCGAGCATATTTGACAGGCCTTCTGCACTTCTTCCTCGGTCTCCTCTCCCCTCCCTGAGCAGTCACTGAACTTATCCTTACCAACAACTGTGACTTCCCCTACATTCGCAAATTTGGGTGAACTCCAAGGCAACATCCGATTTGAGAAGGATTATAGAGAAGTTTCCAGGGCGGCAGAGCAAGTTGGTTGCGAGCTGAACACCGCGGACTATGGAGTTTAGGTCGTCCTCTTATTTTAGGATTTTGATCTGTTCTTCTTTAATCATGGGCCTCTAATTATTTGAACAATATTTTATTTATATCTCTATTTTGTCTATTTATACTTAGGATTCCCGAGAATTCAGGAAATCTTTGTATCCTCTGTACTTTCTATTCATCTATAAAATCCATTTCTCTATTGCATATTTTTTCCATTATTTCTTCATACTCTCTCTCTCTCTCTGAAGAGATTGATAATCTGAAAAATAAAAATCTTGCATTCTTTAATGAAAACTTTCATATTTCCAAAGAGAATGCCCAACTGCGTGAAATTTTTTCCCAACTTCTCAAATATTTGGAGAGGAAGCGGCAGAAGAAGCGCCATTACAAGCGTGAGTGTGCGTAGCTCTGCCAGCTCAACCGCCCACTTGAAGAGGAAAAAGCTAATCTGCTTGAGTCCATATGCCGATTGATCACTGCCGCCGGCGAGGGTCACTCCGCCACTGAACGAGAAAATAGAAATCGCCAACGAATACATGAGACTGAGCGCGAGCTGTGGCGTATTCGATGGGTTTTAGCTTGTGACAGGAGTGCTTCCTCGTCGCGTGACCTATTTTATTTTGATGTATTTATGTGTTTTTGTCACTTTTCTGGATAATTTGAGCATTTCTTTTATTTTACGCACTGTAATCAAGCCCACAAATTTTTGTTATGCTTCGGAACGAATTCCTGCCTTAGACATTTTCCTCGCCTTTTTCTTGCAATCAAGTCAGGTCTAGATACTCTTTCACCTAATTAGTTTTTCAGAGCATCTTCCTCTAGCCAATCATGGCTGGAAATTTTACTGACAATTAGGTAAGGTTTTTAGGGCATTTTCCCTTAGCCAATCAGGGCTAAAAATTTTACTGACAATTAGGTTAGGTTTTTGGGGGATTTTCCCTTAGCCAATCAGGGCTAAAAATTTTACCGACAATCAAGTCAGGTTAAAATAAGACATGGATAAATTCAAATCACTATTTTTATATAAATAAGTTTTATGCATAGTACTTTCATAAGTTCATTCCTTTTACCTGGAGTAGACAACAACTCAAAGAGAAGTTGGATAGGATTTTTTACTCTTCTGAATGGGCTTCTTTATTTCCTTCTACCTCTGTCCATCATTTATCTAGGGTGTGGTCTGATCATGCTCCTCTCCTTGTTAAATTTGGGCCCAGGGCTAGGTGTCAACCCCCTTTCAAGTTTAAGATCATGTGGTCTCACCATCATGCTTTTCTGGAACTTGTAAGTAAGAGTTGGCAACTTAAATCTGGAGAAATTGGGATGGTTAAACTTCAAATAAAACTCTCAAGACTCTCAAAAACTCTTCAATGGTGGAATCATAATGTTTTTGGTAATGTCTTTAGTTTAGTTAGAAATGCTGAAAGAGTAGATACACAAGCTCAGAGTGACTGGGATGTTGATGGCTCAGATAGGAATTTAATTTATCTAAAAAAAATGTGTGGCTAACCTAAATTATGCTGAAAATGTGAAGAAACCTTCTGGAAACAAAAGGCTGTTGTGAGATGGTTAACTGAGGGAGAAATAAACACTAAATTTTTTCATTCCTTTGTTAAAAAAAATAAGTAGAGCTCAAATTCACTCTATCACTGACAATGGAAACCTTCTGTCTGAGATTGAGGATATTAAGAATTCAGGAGAAACATTTTTTGAAAAACTATACTCCAATGATTACACTTGTGGGAATTTTGATGTGATTGAAGGTATGGAATCTCTCCCTTCAGATTTTGATTTCCATAAACTTTGTGCTCATCCTTCTAAAGAAGATATTAACAAGGTTATGTTTAATATGAGGGGGGGATAGTGTAGCTAGCCCTAATGGTTTCCCTGCTTCATTTTTTCACATTTGTTGGGATATTGTTCAGGAAGACATTTTTGAAGCTGTGTTTGATTTTTTTGATGGAACTAAAATGCCTTCTAAATTCACTGATACTACTGTTATCTGATTAGAGCACATTTGTCCTTGTTTTTATTAGTATTTTAGTACGTTTTTCTATTTGTTTTTGGTATAAGTTGGACGATTTAAGCATAATTCTGTATTTTTATAGTTCTGACTTATTTTACCATATTTTAATCGTTATTGATGCAAATAGGTGATATTTTGTTGTTTTCACTTTACAGCTAAGTAACCGGAAAAGTTCAGCGCAAAATAGACAAAGTTCGATGTTCAAGAATAGGAGAACGAGCTTTCCGGCGAAACGAGTAGCAAAAGATAGAGGGAGACGGAGGCAGACGCGCAGTCGCGTCGACTAACGCGACCGTCGATGCGAGCCATGATCCGCATCAGTCAACACAGCATTGATGCACTATCGATGCAACTTGCTAAAGCATAGATGTCGACGCATCGATGTCGACGCAACGTCGACGCAACTTGCTGAAGCATCGATGTCGACACACCGATATCGATGCAACGTCGACGCAACTTGCTGAACCGTCGATGTCGATGCACCCGCCCAGCCGACGTGCACGCCCAGGCAGCACCGATGCCGAGTACCAGCACGCGTCAGTCGATGCACCGTCAACGCGACGGCCCAGAATTTGGATTTTAGGGTTTCTTGTGCGCCAAGTTATAAAATAACTATATAAACCCTTCATATTTCGGATTAAACACACACCCACAACCCAAAACACCTATCTAGGGTTAAGAAACCTATTTTCAACACCCTCCAATATATTTTCAAGATCTACGTCGAAGATTCAAGATCCAAAGCACCGAGACGAAGACGTTCGTTCAAGCTCCGATTTTATCGACCAAGATCAACCGTTCGTAGTCCGTATCTACAGCAATCCTTCAGCACTTTTTAGTCAATAATAAGTTTTCTAAACTCTAGTTATTTTTCTTAGATTAATTATTAGTTAATCCATGTTTCTAAGTATTTATTCTTTTCGTTTGATAATTAGAATCGTTGAACGTTGAATCGCTGAGCTTGGACCTTGACATTTTAGTTTTATTATTTATATAGTTGCTGCGTTTTCTTATTGTTCATGCTTGGTGATGAGATTTGTTCATGTTAGTTTAATTATTGCTTAGTTTGGATAAATAGTTGATAATCGGTTTACGTTATGCGATTGCTTGAGGATTTTAGAATTAATTTCGTTCTTGAGACTTCATGTGCTTGATATTCGTAATAATAGTTCAATTCATGCTAGTTGGTCAATTAGTTTAGTTTAATTAATTTAGATAATTAGTTAAAGTTAATTAGTACTGCTTTTCGATTCATAGTTAATAATTTCAAAAACCACTTTATACAAGTTCTCGTGTTTAAACATTGTGATTAAACAAACATTAAAAATTCCGAACATCAGTCCTTGAGAGACGACTCGAGTTAAGCTTTTCAAACCTACACGCGATCTCGTTATCTTGCAGGCGAGCTTTTAAATTTTTTGACAAATCTTTATAAAGTAGGCACACGCAAAAGCTCGAATCAAAAATTGGGGCCGTTGTCGGGGACTGAAATAGGTTTTGATAATGTTTGTTCGTGTTATTTTATGCTTTTCCATTTATTTTATATAAAGGTTCTTTGTTTGCCACTCGATGCGTTGATGTTGTTTGTTGTTGATGTTAGGACGTCGACGTCTTAGAAACGAACTTGCTATATATATAGGACAACATCGAACGAGTTGGGAGACCGAGAAGACTCTTT
>BMAC01000937.1:221328-249773 GCA_014905375.1 Phtheirospermum japonicum
GCTCTATGTTCCATTTCGACCGGTAAGTGGCACGGACTTCCCGTACCACAAGGCGATAGGGGCTCATTCCGAGAACCGTCTTATGGGCCGTGCGGATAGCCCACAAGGCATCCACGAGCTTTGAAGACCAATCTTTTCTGTTCGGTTGTACGGTCTTTTCGAGAATGTTCTTGATTTGACGGTTGCTCGTTTCAACCTGACCGGCCGTTTGTGGGTGGTACGGCGTGGATACCTTATGAACGACTCCATAATTCTTCAGCACCTTCTCGAGTAGCTTGTTATTGAAGTGCTTGCCGCCGTCACTGATAATCACCCTCGGAACTCCGAATCGACTAAAGATGTTGCTGCGCACAAACTTCACCACGGTGTCGCCGTCATTCCTCCTCGTCGGAATTGCCTCAATCCACTTCGAAACATAATCAACCCCAACACACAACAATTCTGGGCAGAAACCCACAAACCAATTTCAGGCACAGCGTGATTCTCCTTTTTTCAAGTGGGGTCCTGAGAACCCACATTATGCGCCGATGAAGCCACAGACCGACCCACGGTACCTTCCTTCACCACCACCGCCTACGAAGGGGCAAACGTCAAATTCGGTTAAACCAAATGATCAATTGTTGGTTTGGCAACAAAATCAAGTGACTGAGACGCTCATTAATAGAGAGGGCACTAGTGCAGAAACAGCTTTTAAGAACGCCTGTTTCTGCTGATTAAGAACGCCCTGCTGAGGCGTTCTGTATGCAGCTGTTCTTAAAAGTCTGACAATCAAGAATGCCTCAACAGGGCGTTCTTGATTGTCAGACTTTCAAGAATGGTTTTCAGAGACGTTCTTAAAAAAAATTCAGCCGTTCTAGAAAGTCGGTTTTACAGGTTCCCCCGTTCTCGAAAATAACTTTCCAGAACGTCCTTTTTTATGACGTTCTGGAAAATATACTTTCGAGAACCCCTGGAAAAGGGGCGTTCTGGAAAGTAAACTTTCCAGAACGGTTGAAAGAAAAGGCGTTCTGAAAAATGTATTTTTGAGAACGTCTCCAAAACAGACGTTCTGGAAAATACACTTTCCAGAATGCCTTTTTTAGAGACGTTCTGGAAAGTATATTTTACAGAACATCTCGAAAAAAGGCGTTTTGGAAAGTATACTTTCTAGAACGGGTTTTTAAATAACCGTTCTAGAAAGTAGTAAAAAATAAAAAAAAAAAATGAAAGCTGTCAAATTCATTAAATTCATTAAAAACAAGACAATCACAAATAAAGCATTATTGCAGTAACATGCACAAATCTAAAATATCACTAACAATGATCCATTGATCTGCAATTTTACATGAATTTAAACAAGGTTGGTGTCACATCATCACGGCAAATCATTAAAACAAACAGCAGTGATAAACAAACTAATTACAACAAAGCATCTCAGCAATAAGTAAATTACAGAAATAAATCTAAAAATAAATCAGCTCATACCGAGCACCCTTTGCAAGTGCATCCGATGCGGGTTGTGACCTTCCACATTCAACGTACAACTCAAATGCGCGTTTATAGAAATCGGACACTTCGTTCCAGTTACCCATTTCCTTTGCAATAGCTCCTGCAGACTCCATATGTTTTGTAGCATCCCAAGGCCTGATTCACTCAATAAAGAAAACTCATAAATAAGAATAAAAAATGTACCATAAGTAGAATAAAAAATCAAATGCACCCCTCCAAATTAGAAGTGGAAGGTGGGTATTAAAAAACGCTGACAATCACTTTAAGTGTTTGCAAGAAATCGATTCAAGCCTTCAGGGACATATTTTAAAATCAACTAAAAAGGTATACTTTCTGATCAAAAGGCTTATATCCTTCTAAAAATCAACTAAAAAAATAATAAACGATATCAAAAATAAAAAAATAAACAAATAAATAATGACAAATGGTATTCATACCTTGACTTGCTCTTGAATGAAGACTTTTTCTTCCCACCACCTCCAAGAGTCCTTTTCAGCCTTTTCTCACTCATGTCACCTTGGAAAAGTTCCTGCATCTCTTCTGTTCTCGACTGACCACTACTACATGAAGGACGCTTGTTGGGTTTCTTCATGGATTTTTTCACAATCTTGCCAGCCTCGACAACCTTGTTTGCAGCCTTCACTGCTTTTTCTCTATGATACGCCACGTCAACCAGAGGAATACCTATTTTTTCCTTCTTGTTTTTCTGCTCTCCCTGCTTACATTTCAAAATAGTAATAGTTAAAAACAAGTTAGTAATATGCATTCATCAGATCTAGCCATACTTAATTTCTCAATAATAATTTTAATATACATATATACATCATATTAATATTATATATATACACACAACAAAAAAACAAAATATTAAAAAATAAGAAAAGGGGAAGATACGTGCCTTGACTTCATCATCTTCATCCTCTAGCATTTCTCTAGACGCCTCCAATTTCCTTCGCGCTTTCCTAGGCAAATTTTTCTAACCAAAAAATAAAKTTAGCTTATATAAAACCAATTTTGTCAAAATAAAAGTATGCTGACGCGTGCAATTGGATTACCTCACGCTCACGCTTTCTCTTTTCCTTCATCTTCAGTTGTTCCGCTTGTTCAGCACTGATCGCCTCTTTGCCAGAACCTTTTTTCTTTCCCAAAGCATCCTAGTAAAACGAATCATTTGCCAGATGCCACTTAAGTAGTTGAAATTTAACTGTAAAGCCAATGCAACATACAATTCCAGACAATGGGAAAATTACCTTTGCTTCTTGCGCTGCAAGTTTTTTTTTCCTTCTCTGTAACAAACCAAGTTCTTTTAGGTCTTGAGAAAATTTCATCTCTGTGTGCAATCATGTTTTCTGCCTACAATAATATTTTGAAATTAGGACATTCAAGTACTTTTTGTTACAAAGAATCTACTGACACTTGAAAACTATATATATATATATATATATATATATATATATATGCAGAAAATAAAAACCTTTGTTGCCTCCATTTCAACTTTTCTTAGCGCCATTTCTTCCCTGCAACAATAAAAGGCAATAAATCAAATATACTTCATAAGGAATCAGATGAGAAAATGAATCATTTACCATTCTTCTTGAAGAATCGAGGTCACTTCATCTTCCATTTGCTCAATCATTTGAGACCATTTCCTTATTGATTGCTCGGCTACAATCCGGCTCCTAAGCCTTGCACCAGCTCATTTAACCTGTTATTATGGTTCAATAGGTCTGGGCATTAAGATTATACTTGAGCAAAAAGCTTCACTCTCCTAGTTCCCTTTTTCTATTATCAAGATAGAGGTCAAATATTTATTTTCCTCAACAAAATCATCCAGTAAGAACCTAAATGGATATATTAATGGAAACTTACAGGTGATGAGGTATTAGAAGGTAAATATACCATGTAGAAGTCGCGTAAATCTGATGATTTTACCTACTGAGGTTCTCAGGAACAACTGAACCTCCTAAAGCATGTAAAACTAGACAAATATACAAGATGAATAGGAGAGATTAGATCTTACAATAGATTTTAGTAGAGACCGGTCATCATCAGTAACAAATGTAACAACATAACCTTCTCTACCGGCTCTGGTAGTTCGACCCACTCGATGAACATAACTACATCAATATTTACTTTCTTTATTCATTTGTACATTATCGGGAATATGAAGTTTGACTTGAAGAGAAATTATGAAAGTTAAAAAAGATAATATTTTATTTGGAGAAACCTAGATTTACCTGGTAAGATCTCGAGGACATGCAAAGTTGATAACTGTCTGAACCCCTATAATATCGAGACCCTGACAACGAAAAATACAACAATGAGATGGAAACAACAATGCAACAATCGAACTAACATCGAACCCAAATTTCGAATTTCTATTCCTAATGTAGCTATATGAATACAAAAATCTTATTATTCTTACACGAGCAGCAACATCTGTTGTTATTAGAAAATCCACTTGCTGCTTCCTGAACACCTCCAGGGCCTAACCAATAAAGTATGAATAAATGTTTCAAGATGCAGATGGGAACCATTGAACCCGGCAAAAAATAATGATTTTCTTGGGGAAGCTTACATCGAGGCGCTGGGCCTGGGTGAGGTCTCCATGAAGCTCGGCTGCTTTAAAACCAGCTAACCCAAATAAAATTTTCAACCTATGTGCTGMCTTCTTGGTTCCACTAACAATATAAACAAAATAAGAGTAAAGAATTTGAGACATAAGAAAACTCTATAAGATATTTCAAAAATAAAAAAAAATTCAGCAATAAAAATGATATGATGAACACTATCTCGAAAATATTGCCCAATTTTCATCTATTAGTGGACTAGCCTATTCTCAAGGAGAGCCCAGTAGGAGAAAATGTGAACTCATCATGATTCTGGCAAAGGGCAAATGCAACTAATTCCATTTGAAACAGGCAAATACCTGAAAATAATCACTTTAGATGTAAAGGTTTTGGAGCATAGTGCAAGAAGAACTGCTTCTTCGTTCCCTTCAAGATTTCGGCGTAAGCGAACCACCCTGCATACAAGGTCRAGGTACCATTTGAAAAGTTTATGTAGAAAAAATAAACCACCATCAACTAACACTCTCTCCTGCCTTATTGGAGATCTTAAGCATTGGACTAAGGACAATTGAAATATTAAATTAGGAAAGTGAACTACTATGACTTACTCTTCGGTCAATGCTGCTGGCCGCTTTGCCGATGGATCAACTGATAGGCGAAGTGGTTTATCCAAAGAGAGCTTGACGAGCTCATCAATTTTCTCAGTCATGGTAGCTGAAAATAACATGGTCTGCCTCTTTTTGGGGTACAACTTCACCTGGAGAAATACCATAAAAATATTTTTTTTTTTTGAAAGAAATCATCTCAGAGGTGTATGAAAGAAATCAAACAGTCAGCATGAACCATATTTGAAAAATAAATAAGACAACACATACCAGTGTCAACAACTCGATAAAGATTCTACCGATAATTCTAAAAGTTTATTGAGCATCAAAATTACTGATCGACCAAAAAAAAAGCAAGAGATTCTCGGCAAATTATATTTAAAAAAAAATATTGAATAAACTATTTTACAATGAGAGAGATATTAAATAGTATAATTTCTTAATATTGGAAAAATACGATATTAACGTACAAACTCACAAAAATATATAATATATTAAGAATTCTAATTTATTTATTTATTGTCACACTCACTGCAATTCCTGTGAGATTGAGCAGCTTTGGTTTAGATTGAATAATGAGATTGGTGCCCCAAACTAGACAAACAATGGTTTGGCTCATTATCCAAAGCTTTGTGATGAAAACTTAGAGCATAAAAAGCTAGATCACTTCATCTTCTTTCTTTCATTAATGGAAAGAAGTCGTATATTTGCAAATAACCATATTAAAAAGACTCTTTTACCTTTGAGACCTCGCGTTCTCGGAACTCAAAGCATCTCTTAGGGCAACATAACCATTAGCCAGTCGAAACGCAGCAACTCCAGCCTTGTTATGCCTGATTAGAGATGAGATTGCACCGAGCGCCTTGGTATGAACTACAACATGGGGATCCGAAGCAAAATTCGACAAAAGCGGCTCAAGACCGTTAGCCTCCATAACCAACTGTTGGCTTTTGGGGTTGCATTGGACGATCGTGATTGCAACTTCTGCCGCTTTTGCCCTTATGTTAGCATGAAAATTTCTCAAGTAGTCTAGGAGAGGTACCAATCGGCCTATCGAGTGAAGGTCTGTCAAAAAACAAACACATAAAAACAACAACTTAAATAAGCATTCACTTTAAATAAAAATAATAAATAATTTATACAACCAAGAAGCTAACTAACCATTCGCCATGTCGATAGATTCAACATGTTCTTGTAGCTTATCCAAACTGCAAACACCAAAAAAATAGTCAATAGTCATATCTTAAGCCAAAAACAACCAATCGAGTTAACTACTGCACGACATAGAGAGTCATTGTATATAAAAAAAATACCTTCAATATCTTGATTTACCCCCTGAGACTCCAAAACTTCCTCTAGGGTCTTCATGACAAGGGTTATCTCTTTCATTCGTTGAACAACGTCAACTGAGGCGTCTTTAAAAAAGACGTTCTCGTATGTGACACTTTTATTACAAAAATGCCACCGTCTGACATTTAAGAACGCCGCCTCCTGAGGCGTTCTTAAATCCCTGTTCTTGAATCCTGTTTTTGTACTAGTGGGGACTTGTAAAAGTGAGTGCAAAGATAGACGACCTCTCAAAAAAGGTGAATAGTATTGACAGTCTCTCTAGGATAGTGCATGATCTTGCTAAGAGTGTGGAGAGGATTGATAGGACGATAGGACAGTTGGCGACTGACATTGCGAGATCAAATAAGGAAAAGGACAAGTTACCGAGTCAAAGGGAGCAAGCCTCAGCAATTAATGTCCTACGCAGTGGAAAAGTGATCGATAATGGAGTCGAGATAAATGACGGAGGGGATGAAGAGATGACGGAGAGATGAATCCAAGCCAAAGGGAGATGAATCCAAGCCGATAGAACAATTGCATAAGACACCAAACCCTTACATTCTGGGATCTTTAACGGGGAAGCTCACAAACAAGACTCTCACTTCGCCGATAGTCGAAAAAGTTCCATTTCCAAGCCGTCTTCGACCATCAAGAGAAAATAAGAAGTTCATGGAGCTTTACAACTTGCTGAAGAACGTCAACATCAACCCTCTTTTGGAGGTGATCAAAACGATGTCGGCATATGTGAAGTTCTTCAAGGAGCTTGCTACAAGACATAGGCATTCGGAGACAAATCAGTACGTTCCTCTAACGAAGGAGGTGAGTGCGTTATGCAAGCAACCACTGCCTATGAAACAGAAGGACCTTGGAAGCTTTTGTGTCCATATTACATTGGAGAATGGGCAACAAGCGCGCGGAATGCTTGATCTTGGCGCATGAATTAACTTAATGCCGCATTCCCTTTATAAGAAATTTGATTTAGGACCATTGAAGCCGACAAGGATGCGTCTCCAATTAGCGGATCGTTCAATTCGCCAACCATTGGGAATTGTAGAAGACGTTTTGGTGAAAGTAGGTGAATTAATAATACCAGTTGATTTTGTAGTTTTAGATGTTCGAGAGATGTCGAGTGAGGACAAGGGGCATACTATTCTTTTAGGCCGTCCATTTTTGTCTACCTCCCATGCGGTGATTGATGTGAACAAAGGGAGGATGAGCATGTCTGTTTTGGGAGAGACGGTTACTTTTTCTTTGCGAGATGTGAATAATTGCCCTGCGCCATTGATGGAAGAAGAAGAATGTTCGTTCGTTGACCCGGTAGATGCATGCGTCCGAGAGCTTAAGAGCATAACGATTTTGGACGAGATGAACGTCGAGGACGACAAAGATTTTCTTAGCAGGGAGGAGGTAGTTGAGCTATTTGGTATTGATTTTCGTGACATTGGAGCGGACCTTGCGATTAGGGACCCCAACGAAACATTTGAGAAGGAGTTTCAAGCGAGTGACATGGTGGAGTTAGGTGATCCACCACAAGTCGAGTATTAATCGTTGAAACGCGTCGAGCATGCGACGTAAAATGTTGCGCTTCTTGGGAGGCAACCCAAGCGTTAGTTTTTCTTTAATATTTATTTCGATTTTTTTAGTTTATTTTTGTTTTTATTGTGTCAATTTTCGTGGTGCGTTTATGTGTGTGTTAATGTGCAGAAAATCCGATTTTACGATTTCATCTCCGCCGATCGAGGTCGCAATCCGACCCAATTTAGCCGCAGTCCGGCAACCTTTTGATGAGCCGCAATCCGGAAGATTCAATTCCACACGATGTGCCACCGGGCACTTGCGCGCAACACAATTGACTACAATCGCTTTTAATTAAAGACAATTCTAATCACGAGTTCATGACGAAGGATTATTGCACAAACATTTCGGAAAGACTCAACTATCGATTTTTCAGGGACGTTTTCTTATCTCCCTTGCTTTTATTTTCTTTATATTTATGGCAATCAGGAGTTTGCCACATTTTTAAGGGGAGGATGGTTGAGCGTGAATTATAGTTGAAATTTGTGCAAATTTAAAAAATTTTCGTGGGTTTGTAGTGCTAGATTTTACGTGATTGATCACTATTTCTGGGCTGTATTGTGTTTGTATGGCTTGCCTGTCAAAGTTAGCTAAGTATGATTTGAGGTTTTTTGTCTTTGAGCGTGCATAAGTGCATTAATTTTTAAAATTTATTATTTATATATTGTAAAAAGGTACTTGGACGCAATTGATTTCACAAAACCTTAAAAACAGCGTCATTTCAAAAAAAAAAATTCATGCAAAAAGCCAGTGAGTAACCTGAGTGATTATCATCTTTGCATGTGCTTGAGTAAGTTTCAGTCTTGACATCCCTTTGATACCGCTGTGTGTAGTTGACTTTGAAAATGAGGTTAAGGCACATATAAAATCCTATTCCGGCCATATTCATAAATTTTAGCCACTATAAATTCCGAATGAGCCAATCATAGCCAAATATCCATGCCTATAGTCATGAGTGTTTTTGAGACGACCCTACAAACCCATTAAAAGCGTGGGGTAGGAGTTCGTATTTTTATTGGTTATTTGAGTCTTGGAAATTTTTATTAGGAATTTATTGTTTTTGTAATTAAGGACCACCATCCGAAAAAAAAAAAGAAGAATAATACCCCATAAAAATTAAAAAAAAATAATAAATAATAAAAGGAGAAATAATAATAAAAAATAATAATAATAGGATGGTGGATAGTGTTGATTAATTGCCTACGCGCTTAATTTAAGGCTTGAGTTTATTGTTTATTTTCGCGTGAAGCCTAATGTTTAAGAGGCAAAAGAGTTGTGTTGAATAAGGAGCACATTATAAGCTTCAATTGTACTTAAGTGGTTTGAGCGTTCAGTCGGTTTATGAGTTTTGAGTTGAGGAATAGCCTTTTTAAAGGCTGCGCTATGAGTGTTTGGTGAGGTTTTTATTTTTTATACGAGGTGAAGCTATTGCTTCTTGATTAGATTAGGTTGAGTGAGCGATTAGCCACACGACTTATATATTCCACACCCGTCCAAAGAGCCTTACACTACCACCCGTAAAGACCTTTTCTAATTATTAGTTTTGACAGCACACTTAATTTGCGATTGAAAAGAGATTGATTTTCGGTGCTTGTTTATTGTGCATGTAATTGTATGATTTGAGTGTATACACGTCCCATGTAGAAAATACTTGAGTGCTTTTGAGCGTACTTATATATATTATCCTTCGTGAGGAAGCATGATTTTATTTTGAAGTGACATTGTAATAATGGTCAAGTGTTTGTCGTTGCGTGACTTGTACCTAAATTTTCAAAATTATCTATGTAGAAACACACGACTCTCTACTTGAACTTATTTTCATTCTAGTTATATTTTGAATTTATCGTTTGTTCGAGGACGAACAAACCAATAAAGCGTGGGGTAGTTGATTAGAGCAAATTTGTCCTTGTTTCTATTAGTATTTTAGTACGTTTTTCTATTTGTTTTTGGTGTAAGTTGGACGATTTAAGCATAATTCCGTATTTTTATAGTTCTGACTTATTTTACCATATTTTAATCGTAATTGATGCAAATAGGTGATATTTCGTCGTTTTCACTTTACAGCTAAGTAACCGGAAAAGTTCAGCGCGTAATAGACGAAGTTCGATGTTCAAGAATAGGAGAACGAGCTTTCCAGCGAAACGAGTAGTAAAAGATAGAGGGAGAAGTAGGCAGACGCGCAGTCGCGTCGACTGACGTGACCGTCGACGCTCTGTCGACGCGAGCTATGATCCGCGTCAGTCGACGCAGCGTCGACGCACTATTGATGCAACTTGCTGAAGCGTCGCTGTCGACGCACCGATGTCGACGCACCAATGTCGACGCAATGTCGACGCACCGATGTCGACGCAACATCGACGCAACTTGCTGAAGCGTCGATGTCGACACACCTAGTCGATGCACCCGCCCAGCCAACGCGCACGCCCAGGCAACATCGACGCCGAGCACCAGCACGCGTCAGTCAACGCACCGTCGATGCGACGGCCCAGAATTCGGATTTTAGGGTTTCTTGTGCGCCAAGTCATACAATAACTATATAAACCCTTCATATCTCAGATTAAACACACACCCACGACCCAAAAAACCTATCTAGGGTTAAGAAACCTATTTTCAACACCCTCCAATATATTTTAAAGATCTACGTCGAAGATTCAAGATCCGAAGCACCGAGACGAAGACGTTCGTTCAAGCTCCAATTTTATCGACCAAGATCAACCGTTCGTAGTCCGTATCTACAGCAATCCTTCAGCACTTTTTAGTCAATAATAAGTTTTCTAAACTCTAGTTATTTTTCTTAGATTAATTGTTAGTTAATCCATGTTTTTAAGTATTTATTGCTTTTYGTTTGATAATTAGAATCGTTGAACRTTGAATCGCTGAGCTTGGACCTTGAGATTTTAGTTTTATTATTTATATAGTTGCTGCGTTTTCTTATTGTTCATGCTTGGTGATGAGATTTGTTCATGTTAGTTTAATTATTGCTTAGTTTGGATAAATAGTTGATAATCGGTTTACGTTATGCGATTGCTTGAGGATTTTAGAATTAATTTCGTTCTTGAGACTTCATGTGCTTGATATTCGTAATAATAGTTCAATTCATGTTAGTTGGTCAATTAGTTTAGTTTAATTAATTTAGATAATTAGTTAAAGTTAATTAGTACTGCTTTTCGATTCATAGTTAATAATTTCAAAAACCACTTTATACAAGTTATCGTGTTTAAACATTGTGATTAAACAAACATTAAAAATTCCGAACATCAGTCCTTGAGAGACGAGTCGAGTTAAGCTTGTCAAACCTACACGCGATCCCGTTATTTTACGGGTGAGCTTTTAAATTTTTTGACAAATCTTTATAAAGTAGGCACACGCAAAAGCTCGAATCATTATCCTATTACCCAAAGTCCCTAATCCTACTACCTGGAGTGAGTTTAGACCTATCAACCTCTGCAATGTTACAAACAAACTCATATCCAAAATCCTTAATAACAGAATGGCACCTCTTCTCATTGCTCTAAATCAGAGTGGTTTTGTTAAAGATAGATAGATTGGGGAAAACATTTTGATGGCTCAAGAGATGATTAATTCCATTGATATACCCAGAACTAATACCAACATTTCCCTTAAACTTGACATGGCCAAAGCTTATGATAGGGTTCAGTGGTCCTTCCTTTATCATATTATGTCCATCATGGGTTTTCCAAATAGATGGATTGATTACATTGCAAACTGCGTAGAAAATTGCAGATTTTCTGTACTCATTAATGGAGAGCCTTCCCATTTTTTCAAAGCCTATAGAGGACTGAGGCAGGGTGACCCTTTATCTCCAACACTCTTTGTTCTTGCTGCTGATTTTCTCTCAAGAGGTTTAAATAATCTTTTCTTTAAACATCCTAGCATGTATTATCACTGTGGGAAAGGTGGTCCTGTCACTCATCTTTCCTATTCTGATGATATAATCATCTTTACCAATGGGAGGGAAAAAGGTTTGAAATGGTTAATAGAATTCCTCAACTCTTATGCATCCATCTCTGGTCAAGCCATCAACCACCAAAAAAGCACTTTCAATATCAGTCACAAATGTAAACCTTAAGTTATCTCCAGAATTTAAGCCATCAGAGGATTTAAGCCTGCACATTTACCTATTACCTATCTGGGTGCACCTTTATTCTAAGGCAGGCTTAAGAGAGATCTTTTCACCCCCCTTATTCAGAAATTTCAGGGCAAAATACTTGGATGGGCTAATAGATTGTTATCCAATGGGGGTAGGCTCCTTCTTATCAAAAGTGTTTTAGCTTCCCAAACTGTTCACATCTTTCATGTTTTAAAACATCCTGAAACTATTATTCACCAACTGGAACAAATCATGGCGTCTTTCTTCTGGGGCTCCTATGGCTCCAGGAAAACTAGTCACTGGATTGCCTGGGACAAATGTTGTAGAACCACTGATGAAGGGGGGCTAGGTCTTAGAAAAATCTTAGATAGAATTAATGCTTATTCCTACAAACTCTGGTGGAGATTCAGAACTCAAGAATCACTTTGAGCCAACTTTCTGAGGGAAAGATACTGTGGAAATTCCTATCCTGGATATAAAAAATTATCTGTTCACAATAGCCCTTGTTGGAAAAGAATATGCAAAATCAGAGAAAAAGCTCAAAATCAAATTTTTTGGACCATTGGCTCTGGTAATATCAGCTTTTGGCATGAACATTGGGTGGGTGAAACTCCTTTAGCCAACACTATTCCTGATATACATGATAGAAAGGGTGAAATAAAAGTCAACAACTTTTGGTCTGAAGGCACCTGGAATTTTCAAAAATTATCCAAAGCACTTCCTGTTAATATTGCCCATTCAATTTGTGTTGTGCCTATCAACTATGGTCCAATGGACAAGATGATCTGGAAAGCTTCCCCTGATGGAATGTTTACTACTGCTTATGCCTGGAATTGCTTGGTTGAACCACATGTTAAACAAAAAAGATTTGGATACTTTTGGAATAAATACATCACACCAACAATCTCTGTATTCCTTTTAATACTGGTAATAGGGAGGATCTCTGTGGACTCAAAACTGCAACAAAGGGGGATACACTTGGCTTCAAGGTGTCATTGTTGTGGAAACTTTGCAGGTACTCTTAATTCTCCAGCTTATTCTKAATTTAAATCTRAAAATTTAGAACATCTATTTTTTGAAAATGATGTTAGTTCAAGAATTTGGGATCATTKTGCAAATCTTTTGAAATTGGAGAAACCTCAAACAAAAAATGTGAGATTGCTTATACAATTCTGGATAAACTCATTCTCACATACACACACATCACATTTCAGTGTGTTAATACCATGTCTGGTTTTATGGTTTATTTGGACTGCCAGAAATGACTCAAAGTACAGGGACTTAAATTTTAGCTTTGAAAGAATCAAGGGGAAAATTTATAATTACATTTTCAACATTGCTAACCGATTGGAACCTGGTGTTTGGAAGGGAATTAAGTCGATGGCCCAGGTTTTTAATGTACATGTCTCTAATCAATAGACACAGCCAAAATTGATCATAGTGCGGTGGATCAAGCCAAGGATCGGTTGGTTTAAAATCAACACAGATGGCTCAGTTCAAGGAAATCAGGCCGGAGGTGGTGGACTCATTCGGGGACCGGAAGGAGAAGTCATTTGGGCCTTCTCCATTTTTTTCCAAGCAGAAAACAGCATGGAAGCTGAAGCACAATCCTTAGCTTTTGGCCTGGAAATGTTCAAAGACCTACCATTAAACCCAGTTTGGATTGAGGTTGATGCAATGGGCCTCCAACAGATATTAACCAACTCGGCCCAATCTGGACACTTGGCTCTGCAGCATTCAATCCTAAAGATCCAACAATTTCGCGCGGCCCGTAACACAAATCTGACACACATTTTTCGCGAAGGAAACAAACCGGCCGACTTTCTCGCTAATATCGGATGCCAGGATCAACGGAATACTATTTACAATTCTGAAAATTTACCAAGAATGTGTAAAAGTTTATGTCGGATGGATCAACTTAATTATCCATCATTTAGGTTAAAATAAGGAATAGTTCAATTGATAGGGATTTGTTAATTTCCAAGGATTGTCTCCCAAAAAATAGAATGTCGATATTTGTATCTTTTAATTCTCCCTTGTAATCCTTGACGTTTAATACGTCCATTTAATAAAATCCCACCCCAAGGGTGTTTTAAAAAAAATGCTCGTGGTATGTTTTGCATGTAATTGTGGTGTTTTCCTTATGCTTGTAGTTAGAGATTAACGTTGTTTTTAGTAGTCTCGAGTCGTGTTTTATTAGGATTTTAGGTTACTTTCATTTTTTCTTGTTAGATATTTCCATATATGTTGTTTTGGGAAATTCATGGGTTTTTAAGTCAAAATTCTTATATTGTAGGTGGTTCGAGGAAACGAGGCCCAAAATCCATGCCGAGACGAAATAACCGAGACAAAAAAGCAACCTGGATCGACTGAATTGTAGTCGATCGACTGCATGTAAATCGACTGGCACCGGATCGACCGAGGGTTCTGAAATTAACTGCGGAATAGTAGCTCACCTCATTTTTGGCAAAGAAGTCGATCGACTGACCCCTAGTCGATCGACTGCGCACTGAGGATTGACCATTGGCCCTGAAATTGACTGCTCGGCAGTAGCTCGCCTCGTTTTGGCAAGGCAGCCGATCGACTGACCCTAATAGATCGACCGGTAGTCGATCGACTGACCCACAGTCTATCGACTGCAAGTCCGGCAATTTTGAAGATTTGACGAGTTTACCCCAACTAATAACTATATAAACCCAACATCTTGACTTTATGAAGGCATCCACTCAACACCCAACTCTTGCATGAGCATTGTGCTTAATTTCCCTTCAATTTATAGATCTACTTTCTCTCTCTTAAGTTTTAGATTTAATTTTCAAGTTTTGCCTTGGGTTTGTAAGCTCAAGATGAATCCAAGTACTCCCTTGGATTTTTACTTTGATGCAGTTTAATTCAAGTTTGTACTCTCCTCTTTTAATTAAAGTAAGCTTTTTTTTATTTTATGCTTTGTCTTCAACTTCATGCATGTTCTTTAATTTTATGCTTTTTACCATATCTTTTTGATTTCTTGCTTGATCTTTTGAATCATCCATAGAATTTAGGTGAGTGACACACAGAGATCATAGATCGAGTCCTTGATCGTTTTTATTTTGGGTTTTCCCTATGCTTTATTTTGAATCTTATTTTCATGCATAGTTCTAGGTTGAATCTTAGATCTACTCTTTGTTGCTTGTTATTTTTCATAAAGTTTTAAAATTTCAAGTCAACTTTTCTTGCTCTTTCTATCCATGCTTTCAATTTTAGGTAATTTGTATTATTTGAGTTTTTATGCATAGGTGTACCTTGTGCTTGCATGCTTGTACTTGGTGAAACATGGCTTGTTCTTGCATATTTTCATTATTGCTTTGAATTGTCATATTGAGGCACACGAGCGAGGCATCCTACCAGCTTGCAATTTTAATTTCTAGCTTAGTTTAGTTAGATTACTTACTTTATTTTCATTTTATTTTCGTTTCTCAAGCTACAAATACATTGAAACTTACAATCAAATTTATTTCCAGTAACACCAATCCCAATAAAATTATAATTTCAAAGAACCACGAAAAACTACACAACGTGGTACCATAACTCCATCCGTCCACTCTAATTCATAGGCCCCTTATGCAAGAACTCTTGTGACCCTATATGGTCTTTGCCAAGTAGCGTCTAGATTCCCCTTGGTCTTCCCCAAGTCAGCCCTGCGCAAGACCAGGTCTCCTATCTGAAAATGCCTCTTGAATATTGAATTATTGTAGGTCGCCCTGATTCGTCCCCTCATGTGCTCCATTCTTATTGCAGCTTGCTGCCTTTTTCCCTCTATCAAATCGAGCGTGTCCTATATCAGCAGGTCATTCTAGCCTTCATCAAAGTTCTATATCCGGTGAGTTTTCATGCTTATTTCCATGGGGATCACGACATCCATAACATATACCAAGCTAAATGGGGTTTCTCCAGTGTTTTCCTTGGTTGGTTCAATAAGCCCATAGAATCGGACTGAGCTCTTCCACCCATTTGCCTCTTGGTTTTTCCAAGTGTACCTTAATCCCCTGTACCAGAATACGATTAGTGACCTCGACTTAGCCATTCGCCTGAGGATGATAGACAGATGTGAAGTATTGTTTTATCTTCATCATAGTGCACCAGGCTTGAATTCGGGCCCCCATGAACTGCGTGCCATTATATGACACCAGGATTCTCGAGATGCCAAACCGGCACACTATATTTTTCCATAGAAAACCCATCACTACCTCCTCCGTTATCTTTGCTAAGGCTTCGGACTCCACCCACTTGTTGAAATAATCAATGGCCACGATTAGGAAATTCTTATGTGCTGGGGTTGTGTGGAAAGCTCCGACCAGGTCTATCCTTTATTTGCAAAAGGGCAGGGAGAGCTCATTATCATGAGCTCTTTTGCAGGTCGATGCACTAAGGGGGAGTTCTTCCGGCATTTGTCACATTTCCTGACAAAGTCCTCCGCCTCTTTTCTTAACTGTGGTAAAAATTAGCCAGCCCTCATGATCTTGCTTGATAAGGTCCTAGCACCCATGTGGTTGCGGCAGCACCCCTCGTGAATTTCTTTGAGAATATGGGCGCCCTCCTGAGGGCTCAAGCACCGCAAAAGAGGTTGTACAAACCCTCTTCTGAATAGTTCTCCATTTATCAAGCAGAAACGAGATGATATGATTCTTACTTTCACTGCTTCTTTCCTATCCTCGGGTAGCTCTCCTTTTTCCAGATATATCATAATCGGGGAGCCCCATTCCTTTTCTTCTTCTAGCGCGTGTATCTCCTCTTCTCCAAATTCCATATGCGCCATTAATAAAATGATTACCCTTTCTTGGAAATCCGTTGC
The DNA here is from genome assembly GCA_014905375.1 of Phtheirospermum japonicum. Lineage (NCBI taxonomy): Eukaryota > Viridiplantae > Streptophyta > Magnoliopsida > Lamiales > Orobanchaceae > Phtheirospermum > Phtheirospermum japonicum. The sequence goes on from BMAC01000937.1 coordinate 237,838, forward strand.
CGAGCTTGCTACCTTAGCCAGGCAATCTGCTCCGCCATTTTCTTCTCTGGGAATTTGGTTGACGGTCAAGGCATCCACGGTGTTGGCCAACTCACGGAATTTAGCTAGATACTTTTGCACGTGCTCTTCCCTTGTTTCAAATTCTCCCCTTACTTATTTGTACACGAGCTGTGAGTCCACCCGTGTGCATATTCGCTCTGCCCCCAACTCATTTTCCATCTGAATTCCTCTCAGAAGGGCCTCATACTCCGCCCCATTTTTAGATAAGGAATAATTCATCCGCACTGCATATTCTGTGGTCACGCCTTCTAGGTCTATTAATACTATTCCTGCACCACAACCCCAAGTTTCCTACCGAGCCATCTGTGTAGATCTTCCACTCTTTCTTCTCCTCAAGGGATCTAGTAATCTCTTTCATGAAGTCAACTAGTGCCTGGTCTTTGATTGTTGTTCGCGCTTCGAAAGTGATATCGAACTCGCTGAGCTCAATTATCCATTTCACCAATCGTCCCGAGACCTCTGGTTTACTCATGATTGCTTTCAAAGCCAGGTTGGTTCTGACCACTATTTTGTGCGAATGAAAGTAGGGGCGGAGCTTGCGAGCCGTCCCAACCAGAGCTAGAATGGCTAGTTCTATTTCCACATATCAGAGCTCAAAGTTATTAACACCTTGCTCCAGTAATACACCGGCTTTTTTCTTCTCTAATTAGGATTGTACTCACAGCATGCTTCTCTAAGGTTAAGTATAGAATCAGAGGCTCTCCCTGGACTGGTTTAGTAAGAATGATATGCCAACCAAATATTCCTTCAACTTTTGGAATGCCTCCTGGAATTCTTCACCCCATTGAAATCGAGCCCTCTTTCTCAAGGCTAAAAAAAATGTCAAGCACTTCTCCGCTGAGCGTGAAAAAAACCTGCTCAAAGATACTATTCTCCCTACTAGACACTGCATTTTTTGAAATTTCTTGGAGGTTGCATGTCCATAATGTCCTTTATTTCTCTCTTCGTGACCATGTACCCAAGGAACTTTCCATCTCTTACTCCAAATGCACACTTCGTGGGGTTGAGCTTCATTTTATATTTTCTCCAGATATTGAAAGTTTACTTTAGGTCATCCACATGCGAGGCTGCCTTTGTGCTTTTAACCAGCATGTCGTCTACATATACTTCCATATTACGTTCGAGATGAGACTTGAACATTTTATTTACCAATCGCTGATATGTGGCGCCTGCGTTCTTGAGCCCAAATGACATGACCACATAACAATAAGTTCCTCTTGGGGTTATGAAGCTGACCCATTTCCAATCTTCTTCCACTAGCCTGATCTGGTGATATCCCTGCGAGGAGTCCATCATACTTAACAGCTCGCATCTTGAGGTGGAATCCACTAGTTGGTCTATCCTTGACAACAGGTAGTGGTCCTTGGGATAGGCGCGATTGAGGTCTCTAAAACCTATACACATTTTCCAATCGTTATGAGTCTTTGGCACCTGCCCTGCATTAAATAGACATTCCTGGAATTGTATTTCCTGAATTTGTTTGGCCCGTAGCAATTTTTCCACTTTTGTCTCAATAATGGCTTCTTTCTCGGGACTGAAGTTACGCTTCCTCTGTTTCACCGAATTTACCGTGGGTCTGATGTTGAGGTGGTGCTCAGCTATTGCCTGTTCTATTCCAACTAAATCTTGGGGAGACCAGGCAAAGACATCTGCATTGGTTCTCAGAAACCTGACAAGCTCTACCAAAACTTCTGGATTCAGAGTCATTCCAACGCGTAGGACTCGACTGTCACCTCCTAGGACTACCTCTATTGACATCAGGCTTTCTTCCCGTTGAGTTAACTCAGGTCTAGCCTCCTCTATCCTTGCCTTTTTGTGTTGGCTTTCCTCATCATTGTGTCGAATACTCTCCACATATGTCTGTCATGATGCGTATTGTTCGCCACGGACTTCGCCCACCCCATCCTGAGCAGGGAACTTTAGCTTTATGTGGTAGATAAAAATTACTGCCTGGAACTGGCTTAAAGATGGTCGTCCCAGCATGGCATTGTATGAGGAGGGTGCTTCCACTATCAAAAGTGATCGATGATTTCTTAGCGCTCTAAGAATCATCTCCGCAATAGTACGGAGTCGATTGTAGATGCGGTAAGCTGTCCCGAGTCGTGTCTCTCGAGGATGGATGTGATCGGCTTTCGGTTTCTCAGTTGTTCTTATTCGTCGGTTTTGATTAAACTAATTTAACCTAGGAAAGCGATAGTCATTGTTCGGTTTTTATAACTAAGATTTAAATTGAAACTTGAGATTTAAAAACATTAAAACTTTTAAAGGAAATTAAAGCTTATATTAAAAACGAACAATTTAAACTAATTAACTATTAAAACCTAATAATTTGAAATTAGGAAAATGGAGGGAAAATCAAAGTCAACTTATTTGAATAAGTCAACAAAGTACTTAACATTAATTAAGGGTTTAAAAGGAAGATCTTAACAACWTTTACAAACTTAGAAATTGATTATAACTTTATAACTTAAAAGCATAAGTTCATAAGCTAGAAAGCTATAAAATAAAATGGAAAGTTTGATAAGAAAAAGAAACACTAAACTAATAATCCAAAATACAACACAATATTAAAAATGAATAACATGAAAATAAAACTAGATTATAGAATGATATTACCAAATGTATGAGATTACAAAAGCTTGAAGGAGGAAAGCTTGAAAACTGAATGATTCTTCACAAAAGATAGCTAAAACAAAGCTTGATCACTAACTAGCTAAGATCTAAACTTAACTAATCTATCTCTAATTATTAGGATTTATGGAAATTAAAAATAAGCAAAAATATGAAAAGTGCTTTTTTCTGGTTTTTGAGGAGCTCCTTTTTGGGGAAGAAGGCCTCTGGACAAGTTGCATTATTGAAATGACGTCTGATTACTTATTCAATCTCAAAATCTGCTTTTCAGTCCATCGATCATGTCGGCAGTCGATCGACTGCTATGTCAAAATGGCCTGAAGCCCTGTAATTCAGTCGATCTTGAGGGGTCCAGTCGACCGACCGCAGTCGATCGGCCAAGTAGGCAGTCGATCGACTGCATCTTCCAGAACGCCAAAATCCCCTGGGATCCAGTCGATTTTGCCGGTTCAGTCGATCGACTACAAAGTCAGTCGATCGACTGAACATTCAGTCGGTCGACTAGATTCCAGCGCCCAGCTCGATTTCTCGTTCTTTTCACGTCCGCCGGTTTGTCGAACCTCGTCCGCTGCTCTTCCTTGCTTTGTCCGTCCATTCCTGAGTCGAGTATCAACGATCCCAAACGAGCGTGGGCCCCGCTTGGATGTCCTACGGCCAAGAAAAACGGAAACGTGAAAAACTTCGAAAATTAATAACAAAACGTACAAAAACTAAGAAAATCTATAAATACGAAAAACGGCCAACCCGACTCCTAAAGCAACAAAAAGCAAGCAAAAAATACGCAACGTGAAACAAAAACGATAATGAAAATATGTACAAAAAGATGCAAATCAACCACTCCACACTTAGAACGGTTGCTTGTCCTCAAGCAAAACTAACGTATATTTACAAAAAAAAAAACTACCCCCGACCAACCCTAGGCTAATGCACAAAAATAGTTCGAGACGTCGAACACTACGTTGTTCGTTAGCTTTGGCTAAAAGGACGACAATGTGATTTGCTAAGGTAATTTAGATCGACTTCCGAAACCTAAAAGGACTTAAACGATTCAACAAGTCRGTCTCCCCGTCCTTGCCCCGGCTAAGGTCTATCCACGCTCGAACCGTTATTCGACTCCCGACTAGMCAAGATCATCAACACCTCTCTTTACAAAAGTATACTAAAAATCRAAACAAATGGAAAAAACGTGCTATACAATAACTTCAAGGATTTATAATGTATCCTTGTTTATTCATCTCTTTTCGTATTTTTCTTTTCTTTTTCTTTTTCTCTTTTTTTTTATGTACCGTAGACGTGAGGTACTTGCATAATAATATGAAAATACGAGGCTATCAAATGACTCCGATCATTCGTTGCTACTAGCAACTTTCGAATTTTTCAATCGAGCACGTGGAGCAATTGATGACTCCAATTTACAAACAAAAACCTATAGAGAGTGTTTAATAACGAGGGCTAGTCGAGGTACTAGTTCTAAACGAGCACAAGGATAGCACGAGGCTAAAACCGATCGGGGATCCCAACAAGTTAAACCACCTAAATCCACTAAATTCGATCGAAAATCTAAACATCTTAACAAATCATCAAAACCGCGTCACTTCGCYAAGGGTCCAAACAACAATATCACACACGTTTCTCAAACTAACACAAGCAAGCACACGACGAAATTAAAAACCTAGGACGATTCTAACCACCCCACACTTAAAACCTAGCAATGTCCTCATTGCGTAATTAAGCTAATAAAAGMGGTAAAAAGTTGTAGGGTAAAGAAAATGCCCCTATTTTCGGGCTCGTGTCGTCGTTGTCGTGCCAAGTTCGTTGTCGGGAATCGAGGTAAGCAACGAAATATCTACAAGGTTAGGCAAGGTGGAAAAACGTGCACAAAAAYGAACTATGTACAATAAACGAAAATATTTTGATTTTTTTTTTATTTGAATTTTTCAATTTGTTTGGATTTATTTAATATATATATATATATATTATTTATATATATATTTTTTATTTGTTTGATAATTAGGAAATATATTCAAAATAATAAAAAAGAAACTATATAAAAAAAAAGCAATTAAAAGGATTTTTTTTTTTTACAATAGACGAGATGAGAAATAAACGAACATAATCGAAATACAAAATAAAATAACACACAAAAACAATAATCAAAGGATAACTAGGAGGTTTAACGACGTCTCCTAGGTCGGGTACGGAGGTTCGCGGCCTCGTCTTCTCTTCCTCCTCCTCATTTTCGTTTTCACCGTCGCCGCCGTCATCGTCGTCGTCGTCTACGCATCCGAGTCTCGACCAAAAGAGCCAGCGTTGGAGGCCGTGGAGAGCTCGGTCGTTTCGTGCCTGCCCCTCGTCGAAGCCGGTCGAAACGGGGAAAAACACGACATGTTGGAAATCGTTCCAACCCATCTCGGACCCGAGCCGGTGCTCGGACCTCCGTACTGCGGGACTGCCGCTTGGCTCGTGCCTTCTCCGAAAGGCGCGCCCGAACCGGCGTTCGGGACGTCGCCGGCCTCGCCTCGTTCATTCTCCCGGTGGCGTTGGCGTCTCGGATTTTGGCTCGCCGGGTTCGTCGTGGCTCTCGGCGTTTTGAACGTTAATTCCAAGAGATCGACCCTCGTCATGTTGGCCGCTTCGGCCTCAAACCCGAAGTAGCGCGCGAGAACGGTGATCATCGGCCCCATGCCGACCCGGGCGACGCTTCCTCCTCTCGTCCTCCGAATCCCTTCAATTTGTCCTCGGATTAATGGAAAAAATGGGACCGGATGTCCATTGCATAGGACACCAAAGCACGTATATCTCGTGACGAGTGAGGTTGGTGCTTTCATGCTTGCTCATTAGGACGTGGGCGAAGAATTTGTAAGCCCCAAGCAATGCCAAGTCGACGATCGCCGACGCCGAGTATCGATCCCGAGTGGCTTGTCCGCCCGTGATCGTCCCCCAAAATGCAATCTCATTATATCCACTTGCTTGCGTATACGAGTACTGCTGGCAGTCAAGCCCGAGCACCGTTTGTATCACTCCCTGATCGATACGGCGCTTAACTCCCCCAAAACGCCCATCAAAAGCCCCCTCAGACGTATCTTGATACGTGTCGAAAAACTCGAGCACTAGCTCCTGATAAGCCGGTGCTCGGAAGGACGCGAACATCCGGCCATTCATCGCGTCGATGAAACTTAGTAGACGCGTGCCGAATCTGTCATAGTCCCCGTTCGCCACCCACTCGTCTAAACGCTCAATTTTAATGAAACGAGGGGTAGCGAAATGACGCTGGGAAAGATTTTGGAAAAGTTCCCCCTCTTAGGTAGAATAGATTGGAAAGGGGGCACCGTAATTTCCGGCGATATCGGGGTATTGTTGAAAGCCGAAAACATTTCCGTCGTCGGAGTGGCCATCCATGGTAAAAGATGAAAGATGGGGAAGAATGTGGACRAATTTGTAGTGGGGGATTCAAAGAACCGTAAGGATCGAACGAGAATGGAAAAACTTGAAAAATTCAAACYAAGCGTTCACTGGGACATTTTATCGAACACTTGGTAGACAGGATTTTTGAGAAGGAAAATCAAAAACAAAGGCTCCAACTCCTACCCACAAACACAACCAACAACAATTTCYAAGCTCCCCAAAGATTTAGAACAAGCGAAGTACCTCGAATTTATTCGGAAAAGGAACGAGGAATCGATTCAACCACGGAAGGATTTGGAACGGAGAAAAGGAAGGAAAAACTTGGGAATTCCCGCGTTTTTCCTTGTCGATCGACTAGAGTCGATTTCTCTCTTTTTCTTTCCTTGTTTTCGACTCACTCTTTTTTTTCTCTTTTTTTTTTTATTATTTTTGTGCTCTATTTCTCGTCGATTTTTCTGGTGAAGGGAGAGAGACCGATCGACTGCTGTATATATAGACCTGCGATTTGTGGGCAGTCAGGTCAGTCGATCGACTGAGTTCCTCGTTCGATCGACTGAAGTCGATCGACTGCCGACAGTCGATAGACTGCTCTTGTCAAAAAGTACGAAAGTCCCTGTAATCCAGTTGATTTCGCCGATGCAGTCGATCGACTGGCTGTCGATCAGCAATGGACCAGTCGATCGACTGCTCTTTCAAAAAGCTTAAAAAGTTCTGGAATCCAGTCGATTTGATCACGTCAGTCGATTGTGCAGTCGATCGACAGGCATTCCAGTCGATCGACTAGATATGCAGTCGATCGACTGAATTCCAGCAGTCTACTCCAAATTTGATCCTGTTTTCTCCCAAAACWTCCAAACTGGACCTACACAAACCCAAAAACGTCATAAASACTACTTACACAAAGAATATACACTAGATTGAAAGAAGAACAAGAAAAGAGTTAGAAAGGGTTAGAACGTCGTGGGKTGCCTCCCACGTAGCGCRTTTGGTTTACGTCGTTCGCTCGACGATTATACGAAAATGTTATCCAGGATCCAAAAACAGGTGACGATCATGCCACGCCTTGGTGTTCTCGAGTARACACACYGGSTGATCAGAATCACCAAGGCGGGCRCTTCGTGCAAGCCGGAAGATCGAGAAATCAAGAACGTGGGCTTGCTTCGGTGGYCGTAAGCGYGAGTAGTCGATCACCCAGACGTGATCATCCCAAAACGTGTCGACGTGCTTCTCCRTTTCCCCAAMCRTCGTCTCCTTTCTCTCGACTTTAGAAATAGTCGTAGTCGGGCACGAGAGAGTAGGACCCAGCACATCTTCCTCGTCCTYTTCCACCTTTTCTTGTTTAAGTAGTAACAAAGTTTCGGGTGRAGGCGAAAGAGGCTTGATCAGCTCCACATCCTCCAAGGCCGGCATAACTACATCTTCCTSGACTAAAGCCGGTAAGCTCRACAATTCAAGTGCCATCGGAGGCCACGAAGATAACACCTCCTCACTTTCCACWWCAACCTCTTCGCRATACCCGAGAGRGGTTGTGTTGCTTTCCGACCCATTCTCTTTRTCTTCAAAATCCACCTCATAGCGCTCACCTTCCGAAAAATCGTCAAATCTCGAATTACCATCAACGACCGTGGGCACCACCTCATCAAAGAAGGGTATCTCGTCGAGGTACGGTTTGTTTAGCTCACCCACTTCATTGGCGGTTTGCTTAGCGTGGGTCTCCATGCGATCGAGGCTTCCAAAGAGCTCGGCTAAGAGAGACTCCACGTCCGGGAGTGGGGACGTAGACGAATCTTGAAATAGTGAGGTATAAGGGTCATCGCTCGGAGCATACGAGCTCGAGGTGGGTAGATTGTAAGAATCGTAACTCGAGTATAGGTTGTAAGAATTGTAGCTCGAAGAATCGGAATCATAAATCGATGGAGCGTACGATTCAAAATGGGGGTAAGAACAAGGAAGGGCGAGGGGAACATATAGATCGTCCAAACTCGGGTTGTGGGGGTATGAGAACGGAGGTTGATGTGGAGGGTTTGGCTCATAATGATCGAAAGAGTAGATCCACTCTTTCCCGATCGAAGCATACGGGTCGTCATAWTTGGGATCGGTATATGGATTTGGATATTCGGGAATTTGGATGTAAGGGTTGTCGTATGGCAAACTAACTCGGTAGTTTGCCATCCTCGGCCGAATCAATCAAGCGGCGGAGGCATCTTTCGATCGTTTAGAGTGTGGGYGGGCAGAATCGGGCTTTCGAGCAGGGTTTCCATCGTTCGCTTATTGATTATTGGTGATACTTRCGKAGAGAACGGGATGTGGGACCTACCCTGCACACACAACAASCGACAAAAAGATTACGGGWATCGAATGGAAAATAATTAASTAACTAATATTTACRACGACAATAAGAATAATTAAGAATGCCATTGGCTTTAATCCATCCCCGGCAACGGCGCCAAAATTTGATCGATGATTTCTTAGCGCTCTAAGAATCGTCTCCGCAATAATACGGAGTCGATTGTATATGCGGTAAGTTATCCCAAGTCGTGTCTCTCGAGGATGGATGTGATCGGCTTTCGGTTTCTCAGTTGTTCTTATCGTCGGTTTTGATTAAACTAATTTAACCTTGGAAAGCGATAGTCATTGTTCGGTTTTTATAACTAAGATTTAAATTGAAACTTGAGATTTAAAAACATTAAAACTTTTAAAGGAAATTAAAGCTTATATTAAAAACGAACAATTTAAAATAATTAACTATTAAAACCTAATAATTTGAAATTAGGAAAATGGAGGGAAAATCAAAGTCAACTTATTCGAATAAGTCAACAAAGTACTTAACATTAATTAAGGGTTTAAAAGGAAGATCTTAACAAATTTTACAAACTTAGAAACTGATTATAACTTTATAACTTAAAAGCATAAGTTCATAAGCTAGAAAGCTATAAAATGAAATTGAAAGTTTGATAAGCAAAAGAAACACTAAACTAATGATCCAAAATACAACACAATATTAAAAATGAATAACATGAAAATAAAACTAGATTATAGAAGGATATTACCAAATGTATGAGATTACAAAAGCTTGAAGGAGGAAAGCTTGAAAGCTGAATGATTCTTCACAAAAGATAGCTAAAACAAAGCTTGATCACTAACTAGCTAAGATCTAAACTTAACTAATCTATCTCTAATTATTAGGATTTATGGAAATTAAAAATAAGCAAAAATATGAAAAGTGCTTTTTTCTGGTTTTTGAGGAGCTCCTTTTTGGGGAAGAAGGCCTCTGGACAAGTTGCATTATTGAAATGACGTCTGATTACTTATTCAATCTCAAAATCTGCTTTTCAGTCCATCGATCATGTCGGCAGTCGATCGACTGCGATGTCAAAATGGCCTGAAGCCCTGTAATTCAGTCGATCTTGAGGGRTCCAGTCGACCGACCGCAGTCGRTCGGCCAAGTAGGCAGTCGATCGACTGCGTCTTCCAGAACGCCAAAATCCCCTGGAATCCAGTCGATTTGTTCCGGTTCAGTCGATCGACTACAAAGTCAGTCGATCGACTGAACATTCAGTCGGTCGACTGGATTCCAGCGCCCGGCTCGATTTCTCGTTCTTTTCGCGTCTGCCGGTGTGTCGAACCTCTTCCGCTGCACTTCCTTGCTTTGTCCGTCCATTCCCGAGTCGAGTATCAACGATCCCAAACGAGCGTGGGCCCCGCTTGGACGTCCTACGGCCAAGAAAAATGGAAACGTGAAAAACTACGAAAATTAATAACAAAACGTACAAAAACTAAGAAAATCTAGAAATACGAAAAACGGCCAACCCGACTCCTAAAGCAACAAAAAGCAAGCAAAAAACACGCAACGTTAAACAAGAACGATAATGAAAATATGTACAAAAAGATGCAAATCAAAAAGACACACCGACCTAGTCTCCCTAAACGGGTCATCCCCTAACGTAACTAGGAGATTCACTACTCCAATCGACCACAAGGCTCCCCCCGCAAAGCCTACCAAGGAGGTTATGATCTCTTCTAATTCCATATTTAAATTCAAATTCTGAAAGCAATCATAAAACATAATATCTGCTGATCTTCCTGTGTCAACAAAGATCCGTTGCACATTATAGTTAGCAACGGTGGTTGTTATGACCAGTGCATCCATGTGTGGGGCTAGAATACCATTCTCATCCTCCGACCCAAAGAAAATGTTCGGACTCAGTGCTAACTGTCCAACTTCATGTGTTCTTATAGTCAGGTCTCTCGCAGCTCGCACATAACTGTTCTGGGTTCGTTGGGAATGCTCGTTCCATTCACCTCCTATGATGATCAGAATTTCACCTCGCACCTACTGAGATTAGCTTTGCTTTTGTGTACTCGTCCGCCCACCACTTCGTCCCTGCCTTGTCTGGTATAGGTCCTTTTTATAGGGGTAAGATCTTAGCCCTTCCCTCTTTGCACGTACAAATTCCTTAAGGTGTCCTTCTTGCACCATCCGTTCTATCTTGTCCTTCAAATCTGTGCACTCATCTGTGTCGTGCCCGTATTCATTGTGATACCGACGGATTCAATCATATTTCTCTTTTCTTGGTTTYTGAGAGTACKTTCTAGGCCATTTGAGGTCAGGGTGCCKCTCAATTGCTTGTAGAATTTCTCCTTCAGGCGAGGCCAAAGGTGTGTACCTATCAAACCGAGGACGCCTTCYTACCAGATCAGTCCTGGGTTTCTTCAAGGCTTCCTCCAAGTGTATATATTTTTCTGCTCTCTCCAGGAGCTCTCCAGATTTCAGCGCTAGCTTAACTACCAAAGACTGAAGAATTCCTTCCTCCTGAGCCCTTAGGCTAAAGCATTCACCAAGATCTCTTCGGATGCTGATGGCACCTCCAACTTAGCATCTGTAAATCTCTTTATATATTCGCATAAACTTTCACCTTCTTTATGTTTCAAACTGAACAGTTCTAACGACATTGTTTGGTATTTCCTGCAACTGGTGAACTAGTGTAAGAATGCAGAGCTGAACTCATCAATTTTACTTATAGATCAGGGGCAATTGGCTGAACCAGAGTTGAGATAATATTTTGAAAGTTGTGGGGAAGAACCGGCACATAACAGTGTCCGAGAATTTATGAAGGGTAGCCGTGATCTCGAATCGACTCGAGTGATCCCACGGATCAATTGTTCCATTATACTCGAAGCCCATAGACCTATAAGAAGCTGGTAAATCATCATGCATGACGACCTCCATAAATGGGGTGCTTCTCCGTGTTTGGCCAGCGGCCACACCTATTTTTTGTTTGACTTCCCTGACCTCTTTCTAAAGGTTTTGCATCTGCTCAGTGAGGTCTGGGTCGGTGATCGACGAATCCTCGACACGCTATTTTGAGAATCCGTCTCCACATAAGTTCAAAAGCTACAAAGCTATAAAATGAAAATGGAAGTTTTGATAACCAAAATAACAACTAAACTATGATCCAAGCATCACACAAGATTAAAAGAAATAACATGAAAATAAAACTATATTATAGAAAGATATTACCAAATGTATGATTCCACAAAAAGCTTGAAGAGGAAATGGAAACTTGAAGGATTCTTCATAAAAGAAATCTAAACCAAAGCTTGAACAACTTAGCTAATGAAGATCTAACACTTAACTAAACTAAAGCTAATCAACTCATTACTAGAAATTAAATTGATCAAAAGAAAAGGGAAATATTGGCTATGGTTTAGAGGAGCTTCCTGGGAGGAAAAGTCCTCAGCTGCAAGTTGGTTTGAATGAAATGACGTCTGGTGCTTTAATCCTTCACAAAGGGGCAAAAACGTCCAAAAGTGGCGAAAAATCTATTTTTCAGTCGATC